>JAOSBN010000005.1:37413542-37436007 GCA_027563595.1 Erythroxylum suave | reverse complement strand
GTTACATGGAAGTGGTTTATTGAAAGGCTGAAAGAAGCTTTACCTCACTTGGGCTCCGAAATTGGTTGGACTATAATGACTAACTAACAAAAGGTAAAAGTTTCACATCAATCTTGTTTTTATTTTCATTGAGTATAACTATTATGAAATATATAGAGTTGTGTCCACTTGCCTATTCAAATGGTTATGTTTTCCATTATAGGGACCTGATAGTGCTATTACCGATTTGTGTCCAGATGCTAAGCACGGGTTTTGTGCTAGACATGTTTATATCAATTCACCTCAATCTTATTTTTATGTTCCTTGAGAGTGTAACTATTATGAAATATGTAGAGTTGTGTCCACATGCCTATTCAAATGGTTATGTTTTCCATTGTAAGAACTTGATAGAGCCATTGCCAATTTGTGTACAGATGCTAGGCATGGGTTTTGTGCTAGACATGTTTATATCAATTGGCATGGAAGAGAACATAAAGGGGAAGAGATGAGGGAGTACTTTTGAAAAATTGCAAAATCCTTCACAATAATGGAATATGAAGAAAATTTGGGTAAGCTTAGAGCCAAGAACCAAAAGGCAGTAGAAGATATTGAGAGTTATGCACCAGTTCAGCAATAATGTCGGGCTTTCCAGAGGGAAGATTATATGATTGAGTTCATTGACAATAACTTATGTGAGGCCTTCAATAAGACTTTGGTTGATGCAAGAAAAATGTTAGTTTTAGGGTTATTTGAGCATATTAGAAGAGAATTGATGAAAAGAACTGTGAGAAAAAGGAAAGAGGTTGCCAAGTAGAAGGGTAATTTAGGGCCAAGAATATGAAAAGCAATTGAGAAGAATGTCATGATTGCTCAACATTGTTTAGTGCATCATAATGAAGGAGGGTATAAGATTGATTATGGAAAAATCAGATATGTGGTGAGGCTTCAAAAAAAAATGCTTGTAGGAGATATACCCTCTCTAACATTCCTTGTGCACATGTCATATGTGTTATTAGAGACAGTAGGGTTAATATTGAAGAGTACACTTCTAGTTGGTTAAGGAAGACTGAATATGTCAAAGCATATGGGATGGCAATTCAATTGGTGCTCGATATGAAGGAATGACCTATTACCAATTAAGAAACTATTAGGCCATCAGAATTTAAACAAGGGCTTGGTAGGCCCAAAACAACTAGGAAAAAAGGCATTGATGAGCCTTAAATGAATACAAAAGTAAGTGAAAAGTAAAATGTTGACCACGTGTCTAGGAGGGGCATGATCATTACACGTAGCCACTGCCACACAAAAGGACATAACAAAAGAGACTGTCCTTGGAAGGGTCAAGAGGTAATTTCTAAGTTGTTTTGTTTTTTTTTATGGTACAACTAAGATTCTTTTCCATAGCAGTGGTAATTATTTAGGTTTTTTTTATCATGTTATCATTGTTATCAATGGCAGGTTCCAGCCCAGTTTTAAAATCTGAACCTAGACCAGTCAAACTGATTTCTATCTAGAGTAACAAATAACGAACTCACAGTCAACCCCCGAAAACATATCCAAAGTTGAAATCAACACTGAAAACCTAGTAAGTGCCTCTAAATCTGCATCTAACACTGAAAGGGGAAAGAAATGTAAAAGAAGAGCAAAACTTCTGCTTCTACCTCAACCTCAGCCTTTACCTCTGCCTTTGTTACTGTGCCTGTACCTACTGGTGCCATAACTACTTCAGGTACTGCCAACACCTCAAGTACTGCTCATGTAAGTGGGAGTGCAAATACAGCAGCCTCAGTTGTTCTCCCAACACCTGGGGGTGCTTCAGAAACAACAGATATCTGTACATCTTCAAAGACCACTGCCAAGAACCAAACTAAAAGGAGAAGAGGGCCTGGTTATGGTATTAAAGATGATGAAAGCAGATTGAGGATGTTGGCAGCTGGCAGATGTAGTCCAAATTCTCAAGCAAAAATTATAAGAAAAAGGCCTGTCACATACTCTTCTCTTCAAAAAGAAGCAAATAGGAAGATCAAGAAATGGATGGAAAGGATGGGAGTATATGCAAATGAAACCACAGGGTTCCAAATACTAAATGTAAGTGTTAAATTTTTGCATTCTTACTTAACATTAATTAATTCATACAGCTTAACAAACTTTTGCATTTTATCTATAGCTTGGAAGGAGAAGTAAGAGACTATTAAACCTTAGGCAGAAATCAACGAAGAGGAAGGAAGCTGTTACTGCACATGTGAATCCAAGCCAACAAGTCAAACTTTATCTTCAAAGGGAAAGGAAAAAAATGTAAACTTAACATTTAATTGTTAGTGAATTGAACAATTTTGTGATATTTGTGAAATGAAAAACAATAGATTGTAAGGATGTTGTTGGGATTAATTTTATTAAGCAATGAATGGAATTTCTTTAATTTCATTTTGAATTGCATTTCTTATACTTTTTTTCCCTTTTTGTTGAAGATCATGAATGGGAAACTGAGTGATGGAAGCTTGGTTGAAATTGTCAAATTCTTTGCAATGTATTGTACTTTTCAGGGAAAGCTTAAAGTCTATAGATGGAAAGAGATGATCAGCTTTTTGTAGTAAAGTATTGGTTTCCTTTATTTTCCAATCAGTGGGCATTACATTTCTTTTAGGTTTTTTCATTTTCGTCGAAGTTCATGAATGATACAACATGTACATTGTTAATACAGTCACAGTTGGAATTATAGGTCTATTAAACATCTTTGTCTCCTCATCAATAATTTGATGACATATAAAACAACTTAACAGTTATGTTAATCATTGGATTGGAGGTAAAAAACAGAAAATATTTTTTAGAGTAGATTGCTACCTCTTTTAACTCTTTTTGACTGCTAACAAATACTCCATCTCTGTTGATTAAAGATTATATTTTGTCACTAATCTTCCTTACCAAACGTTGAAACATCAAACATCTTTAGGCATGTTCAGGCTAGTACATAAAACATGAAACTTGTTTAGGCTAAAACATCAAATTAATAATACAACATATGTTAAAACATCTAACACTTTGCACTTTCCAACATTAGGTTAGGTAAAGAAAATTTACACATTGTTCTAGTACATCAAACCATTTCCAACTAAGGCTTTAAAGGTACAACTATTGCCTTTTTTTCCTTCACTATTTAAACTAACAAACATAAGTAAAACTACTAAACACAAGCTTAAACAAGCAAACCATTTCCAACACTTTGCTGAATGTGTTTCATAACTAGTCCTCGTGGAAACTAACTCATTCTTCAACTTCAAATTTTCTGCAATCCTTTTAGGTTGCAAAACATCTACTGCATTCTCTCTTAACTCTGTCACTTCCATTTTCAATAGATTATTTTGGCGATATAACATCTTCGTTATGTTTTTTAGCTTTAAAATAATCTGTCTTGCTCTTAGAAAAAATCTTTGATTATGTCATTCATGAAATATACAAACATTTTCACTCTACCATTAAAGAAAAAACATTAATTTGTTAATGAAATATTTGAACTTATTTAGCTAAAACAACATAAAAATGTACCGAAATTACTGGAAAGATTCGACAGCTATAAAACCTTCTTCCTGGATTTTCATCAGTCCATAACATCCATCTAGGTGCTTTCAAGTTACAATAACAATATTTAGCCTCTCCTTCATAGTCCCATTCAACTGGGTAAGTTAAAGAAATCAACCTATATGACCTCATATCAAGCTTAGAACGTGTCCCTCTATAGCCAAAGTTGAAATTTCAGAAATTCCCTGAATCCTTTAATTAACCTCATTATCTTGAAGAACTACTACTTAAGCTCATTCTCAAGTATTACAACACATTACTGTAATGTTGATTATGCACCCATTAATAGCGAAATGATGTCTACAAACTGAATTTGTTTGCTCCTAATAATTTGCAACTCTTCCATGAATGTCATGCTTTATATCTTGAACCCAATGCATATAGAATAACATAACATGGATAACCACCAATGAAGCTAAACCAAGTGACACAAATCATATCCTACGTACAATGTCAAGTACATGGGGAAGAGAAAACTTTATCATATCCTATATACGAAAAACAATTATCATCTACACGTTATTCAACCTAATAATCAAACCCATTTAAAGAAGATAAAATAATTTATGTAAATGTAACATTGTTAGGGCAAAGGAATAAAGTGAATATTAAAACATAATAAATTTATATACATAAATTAGAAGGGAGTATCACTCATTACCTACTTCGGTCTTCAATCACTACACATGTATGTTTCAGATCTCCAAAAACCTTACCACCCATTCACCTCCAACACCAAAAGAGAGATCTCACACTCACACTACCAAGAGGGCACAAGTGAGATTGGAGTGAAGGCATATGCATTAAGTGATGATGCGTCCAGGGATTGGAGTGAAGGCACAAATAAGAGAAGAAAAAGAGGGTGAAACATGTTTTTATAAAAATCGTTGATTTTAGGGTTGAAGAGTTTTTCGTTTAAGTCAAAATTTCAATGAAATTAATTAATTTTTCTTAAATTCCACCTGGCCTGGACAAATAAGTAGGTCTATTAACGTAACGTCTAAACACTAATTGACTAGCATGTAACGATGCTTGTAAACATGTCTTAATTTTCATCCAAAAAGTCTTAAATTGAGCAGACTCATGAAATTTTAGCCCTTCATTGAGCAGGTTTCAAGTTTAAGCCCCAAAATGATCAAACTCAAAAAGTTTAAGCCTCAATTTAGGCTTTTAGCCTTCTTTTAATAGGTAGATAAGAACTTTTTATACATCTTCTTTGTTATAGGTGAAGAGTTTCATCTTCCTTTTCCAGGCAAAGTTGCAAATACTGTACCAGTCCTGATATCAGATTGAGTTCTAGTACAGTATTGTACCGATATCGATCAATATCGAGTATCGTTTTGGGGTATTTTTTAAATCTATGAAATAGTCTTTAAAATTTTTTTAAAAAGTTGTAAAATAGTTTATTGTTATATTGTATCCTTGTACTGTATACTTTATAAATTTACATCAACCATGTCTCCAAAAATCATAATAATAAATAATAACCACAATTAATATGAAATAATAATAATTTTCAGATATTTCACATATAAATAATATCCATAATAATTTTCTATTAAGTTGTTTCTAAAAATTATAATAATTGAAATTTAAAATGAAAATAATTTATTTATTTTGATTAATATTGTTTTCACATATTCGTAAAATTATATTATAATGTAATAAAAAATTAACTTAAATTCATATACATTATAAACACAATGTTTTTTCTCAAGTACCATAATTTTTAGTTTTTAAAAATTAAATTAAATTATTAAAATTTTGTACATGTTCTAAAAAAAACAAGCAAGCCATACATCCCTCCACAAGACCACAATCTAAAACAATTAATATCTCAATAGGCACTCACATGTCTACATCTTGATTTCTCCGGCACTTTCAAAAAGAAGAGTATTGGTTTCTCCGGAGGCTGCTTTACTTTCTCCTCCCATCTCTTCTATTTCTACGATTTTTTTCCTCTTTCTAGTCAAGAGTTTAGTAATGAAATAACAATCACATTTTGACTATTGTAAAACAGTCACCACTCACCAACCTACTTCTATGACAATCGTGTCTCTCACTCTCTCTTTGCCTATCTCCATTATGTTAACAAATGGAGAAGAACTCATGGGAGTAGAGGAAGCACTTGCGAGGCTTGATTCACTTAGATTTCTTCATTCTCTTAGACCAATTTATCTCTCTAATGGCCCATACCAATAAGGATCGGTCCTTAGTTGCAATCTTTGGATAATTTTAGCTTGTTTCCTTTTGCTCTTTTACATGTAAGTTTGGCTGCGTATTATTAGTGGGTGATGCACTTGTTTTTTATGCCTTGCACGGGAGATTGGAGAGTCGTTGGAGAGAGAGACATAAGTGGAGGAACAGACGATGATGGAAAGTTGCTGGAGAGAAGAACCAAGAGAGAGATTGAGAGTAGCATCAAAATGGGGGGGGGGGGGGTATTTTAAGTTTTTTTGGCAAAAAAGTCCTCCAAAATTTTAAAATTTACGGTACTAGCCGATACTTGGCTAGTTTTCCAAATAGAAATTAGTATAAGCTGGTACCATGCGAAATCGCTACTACCAATCGATACCGACTACCAGTACTTATATACCTAATTTTGTACTATTTTTTTGGCTAATACAGTACAGACCAATACGATATGAAACTCATATCCTTGTTGCCATAGGTGAAGAAGAAACCTTTATAACATCAATTCTTCACTCAATTTATCTAAAAAATGCTTAAATGTAACTCAAAAACTATGTTTCTTGCTTATATAAATGAACTAAGATTCAATATGCAATATGCATTATATAAATGCACTTAGATTTTATCTCTAACCTCTTAAGACTGTTAGCAACTTTATAACATGCTAAAAGTCATTCCTGCAACTCAATTATGATCTATTTATACCTAAAATTACTTCAAGTGATTATTAGACATATATACTAGTTATTACTACTGCTATTTTCTAAACACAATAGGCTAATTGATGTTTAATCTTAGCCTAGTCAATGTCCCTTTTACTAGGGTATCAGTTAGCATATCCCCTAACCAAATGTTTAACGCCCAATCTTCCCAAAATGCATCATATGTTAAATCCTTTAAGCTAACTAAACAAACGGTGCATTTTGTTAGTAAATAATGTAACCAATGTACAATATTCAATCAGTAAACAATTCAACCTATGTATAATGTCAAATAATAACTACTAAGTTCTTTAAAAGATTTAAGACTCAATTTCTTTGATAAAATATTGATTTAAAATTATTTTAAAATTTCACAAATATTATTTTAAGATCAAGAAGTTTTCTTTAAAGTTCAAAGTAAAATTTATCTTATTTATAAGAAATATATGTATTATGCTCTAAGTGTAAATGATTTGGATATAATTAAGCCCCTAATTTATTGAAGGTGACTAAGATAAGGTTATAAGAAATACTACAATGACTTGTGACACCTAGAATGAATTTACTTTTTTTTCTTGGTCCATTTGAATTAAATTACCTTGAAATTTTGTTAAATTTTATTCAAAATTCCATTAGACTCATTTGATGACTTTTCCCATTGAATCACCTTACTCTTCCATTGAATTTGATTCTTTGATAAAGTTACTTATTAATAGTATCAAAGGAAAAAAATTAGAAGGAATATGTTTTATTATCATGGAAATCATGTGCTATAATCTCACTTGGTCTAATAATCTCCTCTTTTTTTCAATGATGAAAAAAATATTTAGTGTCATAAAAATAAATGACATTAAATAAACACCATATATGTCAAAGAAGGATATAATGCATACTTACTCCTTAATTAATTCATCATTTTAGAATCAAGTTTTAATATGACCACTCTCTCATCATTTCTGTCAACATTAAATGGGAAATTGAGAAAGTGAATGTATATCATCTTTGTCCCTCTTTTAAATATTTATCATCTAGGAAAAGTTCTCATTAAGGCATTCTTAAGCTTAAAGAGAAATTATTATAATGCTTTGATACTAATTTCAAATATCAGTGTATCTTTCTCTCCTTCGGTACATATAATAATATTTTCTCTTTTAAACATACATGTCAAGTCAAAATGCTCAAATGAACATTTACCTTCTTTTTTGTACCACAATGGTTATTTTAAATATTTCCTCACTTGGTTTAATAATAGCCTTTTTAATACTCATTTCCTTGCTTAGCTCACGTGAAGAGCCTTAGTGATTTTGCTTTTGAAATCGATTATCAAATATATCATGGTTGTTCCTTATTTGATACCAATTGAGGAGATATCAATTATTGTTATTCTTTTTATCTGCTTAATATTAACCTATAAGACAAAATAACCAATATATTCTAGATACTAACATAAACTTGGGTCTTTGGGGGTTGGTTACTAATTCTTTTTAACTATCTCATACTGAGTTTATTTATCAAGTATTTCTAAAAAAAATTCCTATTTATATGTTAATAGTCAACACAAGAATAACATCTCACATGAAAAGATTTGAATTTATATCTGTCATATGAGTGAGAACTATAAGAACACGAAAAAAAATGAATTTTTAGGTCTTATTTAGATGTATTGATAAATGAGAACTCTCTTTTGTATATATGAAGGTGAGAAGCTTTTCTTATATGATAGTCAAGCCTAACAAATGAATTAGTACAAAGCATATTTTCATTGATGAAGTTATGTCCTATATTAATTGTAAGCATGTGCCTTTTTCTTGTATAGTGGCTTATGGCGACTGTGAACTTGTTTCATACCATATGAATGATAAATGGGTTGATATAAATGAGAAAGTGCTTGCTCTCTTTATATGGCTTTTCATGAAATTATGCTTATATTATCTTACACCTTATATCATCTAGGTTTATAATGTGAACCATATATGAATATATGAAATATCTCCTTTCTATGACCTAAAGGATGATGGATAAGCATGTACTATGCTCATTTAATGATTTAGGTAGAGGTCATCATGTAAGAGCTTGCCCCTCATAAAAATTATTTTAGCATTTGGAGATGCTCTTCTATGAGTGTACCCAATCTTATTAACTGTATTTAATCCCATACCTATCAATTGAACTCTTTTGGACTCCAAACATACATTCTAACTTCTCACTCACTTAGATAATGATGCTTTAAGGACATTAGTCTCATTCTCTATCCCATTCTTATATAAAAAATTATGTTTAATATCATTAGCAACAAATTCACTATTATGTTATCATATCATGTATTTTGCATTTAAATTTATTAGTTTCAATCATGCATTTATCTAAGAGTTTTAAGTCTTTTTACTATTGGAAGATACATTATTTTTATGCTCATAGCCTTTAAAAGCTCAACAAACTCATCATATTACAAATCATCATCAATGTCATCTTTACAATGAGAGCTATAAGGTACCTTGTCATGACTAACTATGAAGCACATACTTGCCAGTAAGTTTTTAGAATCTTTACTCTCTATGTCATTTTTTTATGCCATATAGTGTTAAGTGTTTTATTTTTCTTCATCTTAAAAAATTTCTTGAATTTTTTGACAATAAGTTACATATCATACTCATCACTCTCATTTGTGAATGTCACATCATCATCATCACTTTTCTTTTTGAAGATCACAACCCTTCTTATTAGAGGTACTTCCTCTTTATACAATTCATTCATCCACAACTTATATGTTAAGAGTGGTCCAATGAACACTTTCAATGAAAATTTTTCAAATTTTGTAGTTCTTGAAAAATGGTCACCTTTGCCTCTCATGCCTTTGGTAAAGACATAAGTAATTCTTTTTACAAATATGTGATCAATATAAGTATTAGTATAACTTCCATAATAATAAAACTGAAGCAAACATACACACTAAAAATTAAAATCATTTTTTGCATGTGAAATAGGCCAGATTGGTGCACTAACATGCTTAATTTGATCTTTTTTTTACTTAAGTAACTCTATCATGTATGATTTAAATTATATGTCATATTTCCTGAGTGGTTTCATATATGGCACCCTATTCAATTCATTTATGTGAAGAGCATAAAATAAAATATAAGCCACTTTGTTGTTGACTATAATGAGTTATTTATCATTGTTGCTCCAATTACTTTTATCCTTTGGTACCTTAGTCTCCACTTTATAACTATAATCGTTATGAGACATAAGGGTCTTTCTTTATAACTTTTAAAGGATCGACACCTTGGGCTAAAAGGAGGTGTTTCATTATAGCCTTCTAGTATATGTAATTAGCCCCATCAAAGAATGGAGGTCGATATGTTCTTTGACTTTCTATGTTAAATAATGAATTAAAATGTGATATAAAGATCTATACTCAATTTTCACTAAAAATGTCCATACAATAAATAAGACCTACTTTGATATCAATTGATAGTCTCTAGATGGCACATAAGAGTATTAATGAATTCTATGTATATGTATATGTATATTATGTCTTTTCAAAATCAATAAATGAATTGCCTATAGTAATATATGGCTGTGATAAGTTTTATGTAAGCCAATTACAAATAATCATAAAAATAATAAACAAGAGTAAGAGAAAAAACAAAAAACTAATTTATAGTAGTTCACTAAAAAAACTTTGATGCATGTCCACTCTCTAAGTTGTACTTAGGAATTCATTATCGTCTTTCTTCAGTTGGTGAAGTAGAATCCTTAATATAATATTTTCTTTTTCGCAGGTGAAGAGGAACCTTACAATCATTTTACTTTGTTATAGGTAAAAAGGGGAACCCTTTACAACATCAATTGCCCACTCAAACAATCTTGCAAATAGTCAAATACATCCAAAGGCTTCTGTTTTTGATAACACCATTAAACTAAGACTATATATATATATATAATACACATTTGCACTCAAATGTTCTTTCTTGTATATCAAGGATCTTAACAGCTGTTTAACATGCCAAATGTCCTTGTCAAGATTTAATTGTGGTCTATTTATACCTAAAACCACTTTAAATAATTGTTAGAAACATAAACTAATTGTTATAATTGTGGTTATTTTTTAAACATAATAAGCTAGCATATGCTTAACCTTAGGCTAGTAGATGTCACTTCAAGTAAGGTATTAGCTAACTTATCTCCTAATTGAACACTTAAACCTTATTACATTGAAATGCATCCTATGTTTAACTAATCAACCAAAACCCTTTGAATAATTGAATAAAGAATGTATTTAATTAGTGAATTGTGTAACCAATGTTCAATGCTTATGTAAAATGTCCAACGATACCTATTTTTGTTCTTTCAAATATTTAAAACAAAAATTTTGGGACAAAACTTGATTTAAAATAATTTAAAGAGTTTTTAAATGTTATTTTAATATCAAGATTTTTTAAAAATTTTAAAATAAATTTTCTCTTTATTGTGACAAAATATATGCATTACACTTTAATCAATATTTCAAAAGCCAGACCAGACATGAAATCAATCAAAGGAAAAGTTTAAAGTTTAAAGGTTCAATTGGTTCTAAACTGCTATAAAACCAGTATGTAATAAATAAGAAGGAAAAATTGTAAGAGCAAGTGAAAATAAAATAATTTATTGAAATAAAATACACCAATTTCTATTATTATATAATAAATCAACATCCCAATACATAAAGCTCTTCGCTTTGCGAAGGTTGGGGGAAGGTCGTCACAACCTTCCCTTTGCATTTTACAAAGAGACTGTTTCTATCACTCGAACCTATGACCTTTCAGTCACAAAGAAGTAACCTTACCAGTTGCTCTAAGGCTCGCCCTCTTTTTATTATATAATGAACTAATAATAAATCAAATATAATAATTCAAACTAAATTTGAGTTTAATATAAAACTTAAAATAACAATAAAATTAAAATCGTATTTGTAAAAGACGTTGTGTCTCATCATCGTCAAAAGTACCAAATTCTCTAATGCTATTTAAACACTCGTAAACTATGCTTTTATCCAAAGAATTTGCATCAATATCTTCAATTACATTCAAATAAATTACAAATTAGTAATGTATGAAATTATTCTCAATTGTAAATTTGTAATACATTATCCTTTTATCATAAATTTGATTAAAATAAGATATAAACTAATCATTCATAGATGTTCTTAATTTATTCGTTATGACAAATGCATTTTCTTCATAAATCGCCTTTTTAAGTTCATTATAATCAAGATCAGGTGATGTTTTTCTTCTTTGATCTAAAAATCAGTATGGTCAATGCAATCAATATCAACTAGATTATATGTTCTCTTCTGAGTAAGTGTGTTAAATATATAATAGAGAGTTATAAAGTCAACAGTAAAAATAAAAAATAAAAAATAAAAAATAAAAACCAAACTATAGAATAATTATTTTCATTCTCAAATTATAAGTAACATAAATAAGGTCATTAGATGTTTCAAACGATTTCATTTCTTTGTACGAATATGTTTAAAAGCGCTCCAATTATACGTTCACAACCTAATGTAGTAGCTGTTTGATTGAGTAATCTAATAACGAGTTTTTTCAATATTGGTGCACTTTCACTGAATAATCTTCACCACTCATCTATATTTTAAATTAATAATTATGAAAAATATATTATTAATAAGTAAAGAATGAATTAAAAATATAAAAACTTACCAGGTTGTATTTTTTTCATCATAAATTCTCTCTTTACTGATGATTTAGCAAAATTCTCTAAACCTTCACAATAACAATTTAATTTCATTTATCAGTTGTGATTGCTCTTTAATAGAAAAAATACCTTTGCATTCAATCAAATTAAACAAACCTCCCATATTATGATTTATACATGCGTCTCTACTATATAAGCAATAAGGATTGACAAAATAAGCTGCTAAGTGGATCCTTTGAGTAAGATGCTTATCCCATTGCTGGTCAAGAATATTTACATAAGGCTTATACAATTTCTCCTTCCATTTAACAAGTTGTTTTGTGAGCTCTATACATTCCATCATATATATACCTAAAAAATGGCTTCTCATTTAAGTCAACAATCCTTAACAACCTGATAAACGAAGCCATAATCTTTACAACGAACAAGTAAGCATTCCAAAATTTATTATCTAAAATAATAACACAAACTTCTTTTCCTTTTGCACTCTTTGATATCTTATAACTTGAAAAGTGTTTAATTGTCACTAAATTATGACGTAGTTGTTTATGTTCATAAACATTTTTCAAAGTAATAAATGTATTTTTAAACTTGGTAGTAATGGGATGCACGATCTCAACCTAATCTTCTTGTTTTATTAACCGAGACAAAAATGGGATATGATTATACATAAAAATTATGACCTTAAATGCTTGTGAAGCAAGACTAAAATTATAGTCCATACTACTAATATCTTTTAAAATAATATTTATACAGAAAGCAGTGCATAAACACTAATAAATGCTCATCCTTTGATTGTAATAAATACTCAGCTGATATATAATTAGCTACTTAACTTGTAACAAAATACACAACATTCTTTGGTCCAACCCATTCCACAATTTCAAACAATAGCTCAGATAAAGTATTAGCACTTTTTACCATATCAGAAGCATCAATAGACTTGATAAAGTTGTTATCATATTATAATAAACCAAGAAATTAATCAAAGTTCCTTGTCTTTGATCAATCCACCCATCTACTATAATAGTGTGTCATATTGATTCTTAACTAACCTTATATGTATCTACAGTTAACGGACATGCAATTTTTAAATCTTGAAACAAAGGCACACAAATCTCATAATAAAAAGATACCTTAAATCTTGGACCTATCATTATTATAGCATTTGTTGATTCTTAAAAATATGGTGAATTTAAAGCATTTAAAGGAATACATGAATAATAGAACTATCTAGCCCATGCTCTTTTACATCGCAAAATAATATCCTTATTAACCAAAACACGTTTTAGACTAGGTTGAGAACTAGGAGTAGTTGTTGGAGAAAAATAAGAATTAATGTTAATATTAGCTTTCCTCTTTCCTTTATTTAATATTTATGATGCTTCATCATCTCTAAAAGATATATCATGAGCCTCTCTAATTTCCTTTTTCCTTTTTACTTGTTGATGCAAATAATATCCAATTCTCTCACATACATCAAATGGTAATTTTTTTTGCAAGAAGGAATATTACTCTTAATACCAACAAGATGTTCTTTCATTCTATAAATTCCTCCTCTTTAAATATTCTACCACAAAACATACAATTATATTGGATATTCCCATCAGATGCTTGAGAAAAAGAAAATTAATTCCATGATGGATCAGATTTACTATGAATAGAGGATGTTGAGTTCATTGAATCTTTTTTCGATGATTCTATATTCTCCGCTATAATTTTAACCTAAAAATATGATAAAAATAAATTTGTTTGTTGTGTACAAAAACAAGTAACAAAAATAATTCAAACCAAAAAAGTCACAAAATAACAAACCAAAGCAGAAAGATGAAACAAAAAGATAAAAGATAAAAGTCTGAAAACGAAAATACTTGTTAACTTTGTCTTCTTGATTCTTGTGTCTTTTATATATAATATGCTATTTCACTTCAATCATCACAACAACAAAAAACACAATAAAAAGGAGAATTCACTTGTGATCTTGACACAAGGAATTGAAGTATATATAGAAGAAACAGAAAACAGGTGAAAAGAATTGAAAACATTGAAAGAAAATCAATTCAAATAGTAAACAAAAATTGAAATCTTTTCGAAGAGTGAATAAATCTAAAAGGTGACTCAAAAAGTTGAAGTATGTTTAAATTTCAGTGTCCATCTCTGAACATACTCTTTTCAAACTTTAAACATTACTTTTAACACATTATTAAATTATCATAAACACAATTACTTATCTATACTAAATTACTAATTAATAACTTTTTAGTGTTCTTTTTTAATATACTTCTTTAAATTTTAAATATAACTCTTTAACACAATTTTAAATTATCCTAAACAAAATTACTAATTAATAACTTTTTTAGTGTTCTTTTTTAAATATACTTCTTTAAATTTTAAATATAACTCTTTTTTACATTCTTAAATTATCCTTAAAAATTACTTATCTATATTAAATTACTAATTAATAACCTTTTTAGTATCTTTCTTTAAATATACTTCTTTAAATTTTAAATATCACAAAATTACTTATCTATACTGAATTACTAATTAATAACTTTTTTAGTGTCCTTCTTTAAATATTCTTCTTTAAAGTTTAAAAATCACTCCTTAACACATTCTTAAATTATCCTAAACAAAAACTACTTACTTATACTAAATTGCTAATTAATTACTTTTTTGGTATCTTTCTTTAAATACACTTCTTTAAAATTTAAAAATCACTCCTTAACACATTCTTAAATTATCCTAAGCAAAATTACTTATCTATACTAAATTACTAATGAATTACTTTTTTAGTATCTTTCTTTAAATTTTAAAAATAACTCCTTAACACATTCTTAAATTATCCTAAACAAAATTACTTATCTATACTAAATTACCCTAAACAAAATTACTAATCTATACTAAATTACTAATTAATAACTTTTTTAATGTCCTTCTTTAAGTATACTTCTTTAAATTTTAAAAATCACTCCTTAACACATTCTTAAATTATCCCAAACAAAATTACTTCTCTAACTCAATTAACAATTAATAAATTTTTAGTGTTATTCTTTAAATAAACTTTTTAAAAGTTTAAATATCACTCGTTAACATACTCTCAAATTATGTTAAACAAAATTGATTATCTATATTAAATTACTAATAAATAATTTTTTAATGTGCTTTTTTAAATATACTTATTTAAAGTTTAAATAAATTTATGCTTTGTTTTGAATTTTGATCAAAAAATACGAATATTCTTAATATCATAAAATTAGGGTTTGAAGTTTGATCAAGTTTTTCATGAAAGCTGTTGCCTTTTGTCTGCATTTGAAACGGTTCCGATGATATAAAAACACTTTCTAACGTAAAAAAGATGGATTGCATTTGGCAGTTGCTGATGGTGACGAGGTAGAATCCATGTGGCTGATGCAACAGTTCCAAATGTCTCAAAGACGCTTTTGCAGTATACAGCTGGCGACCGAAACAGCTAACAATACTATCAATAAGTACTAAGATTAGCCCCAGGTGCAAGTGAGTTTGGTAAGAAGCTCTTCTAATTTAAGTAAGGTTACGGATTTAAACCCCTCTTATATATACAGTCGTTTAAAATACAGGATCAGAGTTTTATCTGAACCTATCCGGCTCAAACAGAGATTAGTCTAAAAGTGGATGACTTAAAGGTGCCTTCTCATAATTAAAACTTGCCTAGATTGCCTCGTAAGAAACAAAAAAAAAATAAAACGTACTAAGATTATTTAATTTGAGAACCCACTCATGCCTACATACAAAAACAAGGCCATTTTAATCACTAGATGTTTTAAGAAAACAAGCCTATTTACCCCAATGTTTCTATCTCACTCCCCTTTACAACTTCATCGGAGCTAATTTGTTCCAGAACATGTCGCTGGAACGCTAAACCATTAACTGCCCTTTCTTTATTAGTACCAGAAATGCTTGGATGGGAATGTCCAAATTAACCCTCATTGGCAAGCAACGACAGTGTTTTGGGCGCATTTACTTAAAATTAATTAAATTTTTTATTAATGAGAACTGATCCTTATAATTTGACGATGAAATCCTAGGCTTTAAGTAAGGCATAAACTAATATAAGGCAAAGAGTTACAGCGGGATTCGTGAATGGAACAAGTAGTTAAAAGAGCTTTGCTTGCATTTTCTATGACGTGCCCTTTAGTAAAAGCAATGCCTTCCAAATTAAACGACACTTTGAAGCACTTGTGGTCTGGTTTTCCATGGAAAGAAGTTAATTTGCTACCGCTTTGTGTTATGTTCTGTTTTTTCCTGAAGAATGATTCTCTTGAGTGATTCAAATCGCTGGCTTTTGTACTTTTTTTCCTGTTATTTCCGGTCACTTCAGGCTCTTTCATGTAATCCGCTCGGCTTGATGCACAAAGTAATCGTATGAAAGGGGCACAAAGAGGTCACCACACACGTCTATATCTTTTTTGTTTCCGGGACGTTACGGTGATATGGGAAACGAGGCTCCTGCCTCAGTTGTTTTCTTCCCCTTTTCTTGCTCAGTTGAACGCAGCCTGTCAACCTGATTTGTTGGAAATTGGAAATATGATTCAATTCTTTTACCCTGCTCAATGTCATATTGCGTTGTTAGGATCATGAGCAAGTGTTTTTATTTTCTGTTGTACAACAGAATGTAGCTCTCCTTACAAGTTTGGTTTCTATCTGACATTCAGCAGCGCAATACAAGCACAATATGCCCTTTGTGTGTCACTGGCACAATACATCCTTTTCCATTTTGTCCTTTGCATCTCTGTACCATTAGAACGTAATTGGACGCTGCTGACCTTCTCAGTTTTGCATACATATTCTTGTGGGACTTCTTTTGGGTGTGCGTGAAAATTTTCTCAGCCTGCACTAGTCAATAGAGGAACCTCTGGGAAAGTTTCTAAACACCTAGTGCCCCTTTCTGAATCAAATTGTTTCGTGAGTTTTCCAAGCTCGGATTTTCCACGCAATTTTTTTGTTTTCATGAATTCTCGTTTTCTTGTTTGTGGCTCTCTTTGATTGTGTTTTACGTTTGTTCTCTAAAACTTGGTCCAACAGTATTCTCAAATGCTTATAATACCTCTCAGCAACTATCACCACCTGGTGGAGCTGGTATAAGTTGCTCAACAGTCCGTACAGAAAATTCAATATTTGGAAGATTGAGAGCCGTGTAGTACTCATCTTCATCAAATTCTGCCACACACATCGTGCTTTTGTAACTTTCAACAGCTAACTTTGGGTGAACCCTTGCAAGTGACACCTAGAATGAAACAGGTCCAAGGAAGGATTTAGATGCCATGGTAGACTGATTGAATTTTAAGAGCCTGATATGACAAAAAATAGAAGTGCGAGTTTCTATTCACCATTCTCATTTTAATGCATATCCTAAGCAAGAGTTGGGAAAAAAAAAAAAAACCATGCCGTCTTAAAAACAAAGGATAGAGAAGATTCACATTTTCACTCTATGGACCAAAGTTGGCTTATCAAGAACTTGGCATGCAATTACCGTTTTATACAACTGAAATGATGATTAACATGGGACCCTTTCCTATCAACGTCTATGACTTTAGCTTAATGCTATCTTTTAGAAAAGGTTTTAAGACAAGGGTATATTAGTATCCTCACCATGCAACCTTCACAAAGAAAATAATCTCTTCGCAATTTCTATATCCAAACTTCAGAGGAAGAATAGTGATAATAAAAATAAAAAACATAACTTACATAATGTTTCTTTGGAAGTTCAAATAGCCAAAACTTACAATCTGGCATAGGCTTCCCATTGACTTTAGCCCATATGTTTGTCCAGTTGGTATGATGAAACTCAACTCTGTCCAAACCATATGTCACTCCACACCCTATGGCTTTCACATACGCTTCTTTCAGACACCAGTATCTGCAGTGAGATGACCAAAATGACAAACAAGCATATAATTTAAATTGACTAACCAACTTCAGAATATAGTGCATATACAAATGCAGTAAGTTCCACTAGAATAATTTTAGTAACTTAGGTTCACAAGTTAATTTATAATGGGTTCATAATCATGCAATGAAATGGAAAGTCTGTTATACTATTGACAAGAGCATCCAGAAAGTGTGGCTTTTAGAAGCATCAACTAAAAAGTTATGGAATGGAAAGAGAAGACTGCATGCATATCACAAAATTAACTCCTATAATAAGCCAATTTTCAGTTATTGCATACAGCTTATAACAAATGATGAAGTTTAAAGTTGTGGATACTCTAGATTATGTGGCAAACTAGAATTTGGTGATCGAGAACAGTAGACACAAATTGATGTATCTGATTAAGTTTATCAATTGGTCAAAGGAGACGTACGGATGTGGGGCGGCATACCTGTAAAATGCATCTAAAATTTCATCATTTGTGCCGGCACTAAATATGGTATGCCATTCCGAAGTAGAAAAGCACGAAATGAAATTCTGAATGAATTCTGTAACTGTCTGAATTTTTGGTTTGATACAACAAACAGTGTCCACCCCCACCAGGCATAGAGGTTCAGATGCTATTGCCACATAGTCACCATGATGCGATACATTGAAATTAAAATTAGGAAAATCCATGCTGACTTGACCACATTCCTGAAATTCATCCATTTAGCATTTGAGGAGCCATCCTAAAAAATTACGAGTTAAAAATATGAAAAGAAATGTTCCTAGAAAGAAATGGCAAGATTCCACTAAGAACAAACAGCAACCAAAAAAAAAAGAGAGAGAACGTACATAATGCATGTTATAACCAAGTAATGTTAGTCACCCATAATAGAAAGTTTTCCATTTAACTAATAGTCTAATATTATCACTAAAAGGTCACTCCATCTTCCTACATGTTGAAACAGCATTCTTAATTCACAAAACAGGAATGATTCAAGGAAGCAAGTGCGGAAAAGAAAAGAAAAAGAACAAAGAATACAAAATCCAGACTTGGAACTTAAAACAGAAAGAAATCTATGTACTTTATTCATACCAAATACGGTTTCCCCTCCATCGTACGTTTTATGATAATTTCGTTGTGTGGAATTCCCAACACTTTACATACAAGAGCATATTGAAGCAACCGGCTCACAAGCGCCCGTTTCCTATCTTCCAGCTTCACGAATCTGCCAATGAAATGAAACATCATGCAATTTGATCCAATTCACTAAAACTTGTGATTCTGAGTTTTACTTATACTGAGAAAAGAAGAAGAAGAAGAAGGTCATCTGATAATTGATGGTTGGACTAAACTACGATCAGACCCCATACGTGAAATAATTGAACTAGAAATTAAAACCAACTAAATACTAAGATGATGTTATTTCTTCCATTACCACAGTCATTCCTTCTGAAATCTTATGCAACGAAACAAGAATTTAATTTAAAATTCTACAGAATGACACTACAGATAATGATCTTGTTACGATCAATGTCAACTATGGTATCAGAGACACTCACGAAATATCAAAAGGATACTCATTGAATATATTGTAATCTTAAATATAAGTCTCAGGATAAGTGGGAAGATTGCAATTCCCAAGACGCAGGAAGAATAAATCAATATTATGGAAATGAAAAACCAAAAACTATGCATAAGAAAAAGACCTAGTGATGGAAGAGTGCTCATATTGGGGAAGAACAGAGAGGGCTTCAGAGAAGTCCAAGGAAGATGGGTCCCACTTTGATATGTCTACAATCCATCTTTGTAATCCTCTCTCCATCATCAAACTGCTATCGTACAACCACCATGTTTTCACTAACGTTGAACAGAGAAATACAATACATGCCGGCCGGCAAGTCCTAGGGGCCTTGATCCTAGTCGTTCTTGTTAGCTTCTGGAGCAGACCAACCCAGAAATCGAATTTTTATAATCTCCCGAAACATACAAACAATCAAATAATGTAAAGAACATTGTTTTGGAAAATCTTGATTCTCGAAAGACGATGTACTTGTAGCGTAGAACACTAGAACTCCGTCAAGCACTCCTTAGATAGTCGAGAAGATTGCTTGTGGAAGATGGTTATGACTGCGTAGAGCGGCTACAGACGGAGAAGTGGCAAAACTTTTATTGCCGCCACGCCACGATGACCGAACTTGTGACTGGCTCTTTAACAGTCCTCGGCTACTTACAAGAGTAAAGAGACAAAAACCTTGGATTGATCGAACGGGTTCCTTTAAAACAAGAATTGAGTTCCAAACAGCAAACGCCTTGTTTGAACGCTGATTCATTACCGACAGTTCAATATTATAAAATATATTATATAAACACTTCCTTAATGTCTTTAAAAACTTTTTATATAAAAATTTTCTGAAAATATTTTTATATAAAACTTAAGAAGAAAGGGTTCAATCTATGTTTTAATAATAATAAAACATAAATATTACTAATAATTTTATTTTTGAATGAAAGGAATATAGCCATACGTCTATCAAGAGTAACCTTATCAAAATAATAAAGAAAAGTTAGAATAAAATTCATTAAATAAAGAATAAAACCAAAACTTAAGGGAAAACAATGTAACGATCATTCTTTCTTTTTATTTGGCTGCTTGAATACTTTAAATGTTCGTTATGTATAAGCATATTATCATTTTAATCTATTACATGAAATTTTTTAATTGCCAATAGGAATTGAAGTGATTTAAGATAAAATCCTCATCATCTTTAAAACATTCTTTAAGATATATTTTGAGAAGCATTCGAATCAAATTTTCATTAATAAAGATAAGTATAATAATTTTAAAATGTTGAAATCATCAATTTAGATACATTGGTTGATCAATATAGTTAGCGATCGACTACCGCATGTTAAAGTTGTTAAAAATGTGTATCAAAACTTTATATCGACAATGATTGACATATTAGTCAACTAAGTATAATGGGGCTAAATTCTCAGACTGTAATTGAAAAACATTTCCATCCGTGAAATGGGAGAAAATAAAGAGGAATGGTTGGATGTAGGATACCCCGCCATCGGATTTGACGGGGTGCAAATCAACCCGCCACACCCGTTGGCGAGGTGCCCGCCATGCAGGATGGCGGGATGGAACCACGTGGCCAAACCATGCGGCCATCTCGCCAAGTTGGTTGGCGGGATGGGGGGCCACCCCGCTGTTTTGAATTCTGCCCACCCCGCCATCCTGCCGAGAGCCTGCAATAATGCTGGTTCTCTAGAGGGATGCCACCCCGCCATTGTGAATGGCAGGATGGTCAAGAGCCAGCATTATTGTTGGCTCTCTCTACTGCCTTATAATGCAGAAGCACCGAAGAGTTGCTCTTCAGTGCTTCTTTGTTTACTCTCTTTGGTACTTCTTCATCCTCTGTTTTTGTAGGTGCTTCACCACGTGGTTCCATCCCGCCACCCCACCATTGTAAATTCTGCCCACCCCGCCATACTGCCGAGAGTCAGCAATAATGTTGGCTCTCTAGAGGGATGTCACCCCGTCATCATGAATGGCGGGGTGGTCAAGAGCCAGCATTAATGGCAGGGTAGTCAGGAGCCAGCATTATTGCTGGCTCTCTTTACTGCCTTATAAGGCAGAAGCACCGAAGAGTTGCTATTTGGTGCTTCTTCGTTTACTCTCTTCGGTGCTTCTTCATCTTCTGTTTTTGTAGGTTTTCAATTTGCATTTGCATTGTTTTCTCTTTTGCTTGGTGTTGCTTTGGTTTTCCTAGTTTATCAACGAATCAACTAGCATTTTTTGCTCTTCTTCAACAACAAGTCTACCAACATTCTTTGGTCTTCTTCAAGGTTTATTATTTCATAATCTATGTTTTTCAATATGTAATGTTAATTTTTAGTAAATATGTTATTTTTTATATTAGATATTTGTGATATTTTTGTTAGATATTTTTGTATTTGATATTTGATATTTATTGTTAAATGACCACACAATTATTTGTAGATTAATTAGTTGGGACCGATAATTATATTAATTTTAAATAATATATTAAGTTACAAATCATGTTGGCTTTTCTCCTTTTATGTCATGGACTTAAGAGAATTAATTAGTAGTGTGTTAATAATATCATCAAGTCGAAATTTGTAGGTATGAGATAAGTGATAATGATTAGCCTAAGTTGACATTTGTTGTCTTTAGTCTATGAGAATGATACCATTAATTCTAATAATAAATAGAAGCTTCATAGTCTGTTCATCAAGTAACCTAAAGTAAATCACTTACTAAATCGAACTTTGATTTAATTAATTGATGAACTTCTATAACAAATCCAATTCAATTTATTAGTATAATAATAATAATAATAATAATAATAATAATAATAATAATAATAATAATAATAATAATAATAATAATAATAA
>JAOSBN010000005.1:37401022-37413442 GCA_027563595.1 Erythroxylum suave | reverse complement strand
TTGTTGTTGTTGTTGTTGTTGTTATTATTAGTATAATAATTATTATTAAACTTGTTAATGTAATTATTATAATTATCATAATTATTGTTATTCTTAGTATAAGTATTGTTATTATAAATTGAAATTGGAATTTAATTATTATTATAATAATTATGCAAATTAGTAGTAGTAGTATTATGTTTGTTATTATTATTAAATTTGTTAAAGTAACTATTATAATAATTATTATGATTGTTATTATTATTATCAGTATTATTATTACTATAATAACCAATTCCATGCTGATATCATTTTGCAGATTCGGTCTTCGTCTTTTTGCTTAGAATCAACAATCGCATACAAGTATTATACATCTTTAGGTATGCAAATTATTAATAGCCTTCATTATTTTATATATCGGTTGTCGTTTCACTTTGTTTTATATTGTTTACTTAATTGCTGCGTATGAACTACAATAACGTTGTTTACTGCATGTAATATTACACTAAAGCTTTTTAAACCTAAAATAAAACCAAAATGCATGTTATAACTCTATTATCTTCTTCTATTGTCTAGCTAAATGGATAAGAGTTGGATGTCTTCTCGAAAATGGTCAATTGAATATGTAGGAGTTAAGAGTTTCATTCAATTTGTTAAGGATCAAATGGGTAACGATTGTAGTATTCGTTGTCCATGCATTGATTGCTTAAACGTGGACTTCCAAAGTCAAGATATGGTATATAATCACTTGCTTATCCGAGGCATAGACAAATTCTATAGTCTATGGCTTTATCATGGTGAAAGTAATGAAGCAAGTTGTAGTAGAAATGCTGGTACATCTTATGATATTGATGATAGTAATGATCTTGATGATTATAATGTGAATGATGATGGTAATGATGGGATTGATGAGATGTTAAACGATAGTCAGACTTATATGGAGACAATGAATTAGGAATGTTTAACATAATTGGCAGTATGATCGAAGATAATTTTAGGAAGTTATTGAAAATTGCTCAAGAACAATTATATCCAAGGTGCTTTAATTTTTTTCAACTCTCATTTATTGTGAAGTTATTGCATTTGAAGGTTTATAATAAATGAAGTAACAAGTCGTTTGACATGTTAATTGACTTACTAAACGATGCATTACCTAAGGGACATAACTTATCGAAATCGTACTATGATGCGAAGAAACTGTTAAGGGACCTTGGATTAGGATATATTTCAATTCATACTTATAAGTATGACAATGTTTTTTACTGGAAGGAAAGTAAAGAACTTCAGGAGTGTCCTATTTGTGGTACATCAAGGTGGCGGGTGCATGATAGGAGAAGGAAAAAGATACCAATGAAAGTTCTTCGTTACTTTCCTATTAAGCCATGATTATAAAGGCTGTTTATGTCACCAAAAACAACTTTAAATATGAGGTGACATAAAGAAAAATGTATTGATGATAACATTATACGTCATCTAGCTGACTCAATGGCATGGAAAGAGCTTGATAGAAAGTTCCCATAGTTTGGAAAAGATTGTCGTAATGTTCGACTTGGATTGGCCTCAGATTGATTTAATCCTTTCGGTAATATGAGTAATTCATATAGCATGTGGTCGGTGATTCTAGTCCCATATAATTTTCCTCTGTGGAAGTGTATGAAGGAGGTCTTTGCTTATTCCGGGACCTACTACTCCTGGTAAGGACATCGATGTTTACTTGCAACCATTAATTGATGACTTAAATCATCTGTGGGAATTGGAATAGAAACTTTTAATGTTACTGAAGGCAACAAATTTACAATGCGTGTTGTTGTATTGTGGACTATAAATGATTTCTCATCTTATGAGAATTTGTCGGGGTGGAGCACTAAAGGATATATGGCTTGTCCTGTCTGTAATCATCAAACATATTCAACAAGGATACGAAGCAAAATATGTTATAAGGGTCGTCGTTGTTATTTGGAACATGGGCATAGATGGCGCAGAAGTAAACAGTTTAATGGGATAGTTGAGATGGGTAAAGCTCCGATCTAATTGTTGGGCAATGACATTGTTTACCAACTGTCACATTTGGTTGACGTTACACCAGGAAAACTGTAGCATCCCATTACCTTTGGGAGGATAGAATAGTAAATATGAGTGATTAATGAGAGCCTAGAAATGCATTTTTCATGCTCATGTATACTATGACATACGCATATAAGTGAATAGTGAAATGTTGCACATTTAAAATGACTGTACATGCATTCATCGACATTCCAAGTATAATTGTTTATAAAAGGTGATTGTTATTGAGAATTGTAGTTTGTTTGTATTGAAAATTGAATTGGAGAGTGTAATTACTGATTTAGAATTATTGGAGAATTTTAGGAAAATTTCTGAAAATTTGGGGTAAATTTTGGACTAGGAAAAATGCCAAGTGACAAAACAAATGATAAATGGGTGTAGAATTAAGAGTCAAATGACAATGAAAACTTTTATTTATGACTTTAGGATTTATTGACATATGTCATTGAAATTTAGAGACAATTGGAGTTGGATGGACAAATTGAATGAGAAAAACCTAAGAGAACCTTTAAGGAGATGACAGGTGGCCATGTCTTAAAAACACAATTCTTTTAATTGTAAAGACCCTCCTTGTCTTGTTCTCACGATGCTTTCTAATTGAAGGGTAATTGTTCATGTTTTCTTCTTCTTCTACGTAACCTTCTCTTCTCCTTCTTCATGAATGTTGTTCCTAACCTTCACCAACTTTGAACCTAGCCTTTTTATCTTTCATTTGCTACTCTTATCTTATTCTCTTCTTTTTTTCTCACCAAAGACTCAACCTCTCAACCTCTATGATGATGTACGTGGGTTGTATGAGAAGCTAGGGTTGGTGTTCTTTTGAAGGATTTGAAGAGTTTGAAGCTACACCAATAAACTTATGTTTTAAAATGTCATAGGTATGGTTAAATTGTGCTAGAATGATGAGTAAATTGAGATTTGATGACTTGGTTATGCAATGTTTATGTATGTGTCGTGGGTGATGAAAATATGCTTTGTTTGTGAGTGATTTGTTGAGTTGAATTGGGTAGAGGATGATGAGTAAATGAAATGGAAGAGATAATCTAGGTATAAGAAGTGTTAGATGTAAATGTTGGAAGTTTGAAAATCTGGAAAATGTTCACTGCATATGCTTCAGTGTTTTAGCCAGAACTTCTTCTAGAATTGTTCAACTGAGATGGTTCTTAATTTTTATTAAACTAGAGATATATGACTATATTTTTCATGAAGACACCAAATTTTAATTCTGTCGTTAAGAGTCTCAAAAATTGATATAAAGTATGAGAATTTCTGGGAATGATTAGTAAGAGAGTTAAAATTTTGATCTGAAACTTCCACGAATTTACTATACTGATCTAGATGGATTTTGACAAAGTAGTCTTCATAAAATTGTATATCTTTCTTTTAACTTTCCGTTGATATAAAATTTGTAATTTTTGGAGTTTTGGATCAAAAGTTATAAAGGTTTGAATAGAGATGTTGGGAAAAGCTGGAAAATGAAACATGTTCTGCGTATGCTCTATCAAAGTTCTCCGCGGCCAACTTGAAGGATGAAGTTCGCTGCGGTCAACTCAGGAGCTTGCCGCAGCCAACTTTTAAGATTTCACGCGAACTTTCCAGCATAGAACATACTTTGGTATTTTGATGATATCTTGACCTGTAGTTATTCAATTGGGATGATTTTTGATTTAGAGTAAACTAGAGACATAGGCTACAAATTATCTGAAGAAATAAAATTCTGAATAGGATTGTAATAACTTCAATTTTTGGGTAGAAGTTGAGTATAGGGCACTATCTCAGAATAAGATCAGTCTGAAAATGTTTGGAATATAACTTTTGGAGTACTGAACCTAATTGAATGATCTTGGTGTCAAAAGAAACGTAAGGCATAGAGGAACACATTTCTAGAAGAGGATAGGATCAAATTACATTAGTTTCACTTTTTGATCGAATGTGAATAGTAGACCTAAAAGTGTGACTTAGGAAAAAATCTGAAAGAAGTCAATGAGAAAGGAATAGAGATTTTAATGGTTTTAGTGAGGCATAAACCTAAGTATAAATTGTACTTAGATGAGTTTTGATATGATAATGACTTTGTGATGAAATTGATGGATAAATACTCGGGATTGTCATGAACATGCATTGTACATATTTCATTTCATACATGTGCATTATTAAACACTTATGATTGTACAAATTATGATATATGTGTATGGTGTTTGATATAGAGGAGCAATTGGAACGTCAACCTCCAGACATTGCCGGAACTTTTAGGCATTAGCTTCAGGAGCATCTAGTGAGTAACCTAGACGGTCTCACTTAATTATTTGTTTGTTTAAATTCTGTTTTGAAATGATTGAATGAATGTGGCTTGATTGTTGATTCTGGACAATGAAGGTCCAATGACTGTGATATTGGATTGAGATATTGAAGTGCGGCTTGTATGTAAATGTGTAGAACTATGTGCTTCATAATATGATTGATTGTGATAGATGCATTCCATACATGAATGCACAATCATATAATAGCATTTGTGACCAGAGTAGCCACCGATCAAAGCTTAAAGCTCAAAGTGTGAAAATCGTCACACAATCACATTAGCGACCAAAAAGATCATCACACAATCACATTAGCGACCAAACCTAATTCGTCACAAAAGATTTTTACCTACGTTTAAAAAACTTCTCTAAATCATTTCCATACAAGACGAATTGGTAGCTAAAAGTTTCTTGCTACCAAAGATAAATCGTCACTAAAAATAAATACCGATGCATAAGGTTTCGTGGGAAAAAGCTTTTATCTACCAAAAAGAAATGTTGCGCAAAACTATTACCTATGTTCCTCTCTTTCGTTGGTAATAATTTTTTCCGACGAAATATTTTTGTAGCAAAATGTTTTCGCAACGATTAACATAAAACATCGCATATGTTGTTTTGCTACAGGGATTCGACAACGATTTTGATGACGAAATGTAATCGTTGCACATTAGTAATGACAACAAAGGTTTTAAAAATTAGACCAGACTGGTCGATCCGACCGAAAAAAATTTGAACCGGTCAGTGGTCCAGTTCAGTTTTATTTAATAACCTCTATGTATTAAAATTGAGCGATTTATCAGCGAACCGATTGGTTTTTTGTTGAACCAGTCTAACCAGTACAAAACTTCGGATATACCTGAAAGGAAAAAGTGACCGAGATGGTTGGTCCCAGCACTAAGTTCAAATTCTTCGACTATGAATGTAGGCTCTTTTGCAGTTGGCAGGTAAACTACAATGTTACAAACTAGGACATAGGGATGGCAATTCCAGCTCGGCCCGACCCAGCCTATTTTTTGACCTAGGTTGGCCGAGCCACATGTCCTGTTGACTTTGTCCGAAACGACATTGTTTTGATATTATAAAAAAATGGACGAGCCGGCCGATCCTGGCCCGCCATAACCGAGGCCGACGTTGGCCCGGCCTAGCCCGACCCATTGCCATCCCTATCAGGACATCGAGTGGCTTCCCTGATAGCCAAAAGTTATCAACAAATATTGACGCACGCTGTCAAGTGAAGCAAGGTCCAAGTGCAAAACAGTGTAGTTTTCTTTTGCAATACCGGCAGACTTGGTAGCTCTCTCTGCCTTAAGGAAGTCCCGACGGGCCACAATTACATCCCATTTCCTAGTTTCAGCAAGAGCCTTCGCCATGGCTAGACTCAACCCAGAGGATGCACCAATGATGATAACACTACCTTTCTTTAGGGTTTTCTTTCCTTTTGGGGCAGACCTGGTGACCGTTGGACTAGCTATAGCCATGGTCTGGGTTCGCACAACCTCAATTTTTTGGTTTAAATCTCTCTGCTGAAGTGTACCACTGGTTGATGATGGCAGATGTAAGATGTTAAGCTTGTGTTTTCCTTTTTTTCTTTTTTTTTGGGTCATGGACACTACTTGAGTTGGAAACTGATGATTGTTACATTTACGAACTTGAGATTTGAACTCAAAGATTCCTTTTTGAACTGATGGTTGGGACCCAAATTATTTCGGCTGGTTGCTTTCTGTAATGATTTTAAAGCTTTTGTTCTGTTCTTTTTTTTGGTCTAAGGGAGAGAAAACAAAAGAAGTTCAAACCAGAGTTGGTCAAATCTTTGTATTAACTAATGAAATATCAGAAGATAGTGAACCTTGAATTTTCAGGCAACTCAATTCTTATGTTAATGGATGTTGGTATATTTTTTATTTCAATAAAATATTTTATTTTTACTTATTATTATAATTTTTACTTCTTATTTATTATATATCAATTTTATAACAGTTCACTACCGGTTGAACCTCTAAACCTTAAACCTTTCCTTTAACCGGTTTGATATCCGGTCTGACTTTTAAAACATTAATAGCGACAATTTTCCTTTCTTTAGCAACGTTTAAATTCGTCGGTAAAAACCCAATTTGTTGTTGTGATATAAGGGTTCAGATGCCTTTTTCCAAGCCTTTTTTCCTTGGTCCTGTTGTCAACTTGATAATATGAAAATCGTGTTTTAAAAACTAGATCGGATATCAAACCGGTCGAAGGAAATGTTTAAGGTTTAGAGGTTCAATCGGTAGTGAACTGCTATAAAACCTGTATATAATAAATAAGAAGTAAAACTTATAATAATAAGTAAAAATAAAAAATTTTATTAAAATAAAAAATACGCCAACATCTATTAACATAAGAATTGAGTTGTCTAAAAATTCAAGGTTCACTATCTTCTAATATTTCATTAGTTAATATAAAGATTTGACTAACTCTGGTTTGAACTTCTTTTGTTTTCTCTTCCATAGACACAAAAAAAACATAATAAAAGGTTTAAAATCATTACAGAAAGCAGCCAATTGAAATAATTTGGGCCCCAACCATCAGTTCAAAAAGGAATCTTTGAGTTCAAATTTCAAGTCCGTAAATGTAAAAATCCTCAGTTTCCAACTCAGGTAGTGTCTCGCGACCCAAAAAAGAAGAAATAGAAGGAAAACACAAGCTTAACATCTTACGTCTGCCATCATTAGCCAATGGCATACTTCGGCAGAGAGATTTAAACCAAAAAGTTGAGGTTGTGAGAGCCCAGACCATGGCTACAGCTAGTCCAGTGGTCACTAGGTCTGCCCTAGAAGGAAAGAAAACCCTAAGGAAAGGTAGTGTTATCATCACTAGTGACCTTGCTTCACTTGACAGCGTGCGCCAATATTCGTTGATAACTTTCGGCAATCAGGGACGCCATTCGATGTCCTGGTTTGCAACGTTACGATTTACCCGCCAAATGTAAAAGAGCCTACATTCACAACCGAAGGATTTGAACTTAGTGTCGAGATCGACCATCTCGGTCACTTTCTCCTTTCAAGTATATCCAAAATTTTGTACCGGTTAGACCGGTTCAATGACAAAATCGGCCGGTTCGCTGATAAACCGCTCGGTTTTAATACATAAAGGTTATTAAGTGAAATCGAACCGGACCATTGGCCGATTCAAACTTTTTCCAGTCGGACCGACCGGTTCAGTCCGGTTCTTAAAACCTTGGATATTACTGTAAAATGTATTTTCAAATGTAACTTCAGTTAATCGACATTTTACTTAGCAAAACATGATGATTTTTGTATTATTAGTTTGCTTGTCATTTTTAATTCTTGAATTTTCCTTTGGGTAAGTAACACATTAAGACTTTTTATCAATGTTAATATGCTGGTTGTTGTAATTGAGTAGTTTCTTATAAGTACAACCCACAACCACATGCCAACCAAAATCTTGACTAAGCAATGAGTGTTCATGTATCACGTCTAGTAAGGAACGAAATTTTGTTTGTTGTACGATTTAAATTGAAAAGGGACATTTCAATCGAGTACAGGAATGTGTAGCTTGTATTTCACACAACAAATTAGCTATAAAGCCGAACCAACATTGCACCGGAAATTAAGTAAATGAAAAAAAAAAAAAAACAAGTTCCAGTTTCCTTGGTTGGCAATTAATAGGGTGAATAAAGTTCTAGTTCATTAGATGAATATTTGGAAGGTAAAGCCAAATACCATAAATATGTTGATGTCTTTGTTAAATGCTACCACAAACGTTAAACCAATATAAAAGAAAGGTCCCCCCAGTATTGTTCTTCAATGGAGAAACAAGCCTATTTCTTCCTTATTGCTATCTTTTCCCTTATCAACATCTGCATAGGTAGGCCAATTTCGAGCTTTTTTTTGTGCTTTTAAGCCTTAGCTATCAAGTTTTGGTATCACTTGCTAACTGGTTTATTATTGTTCCCCTTCAAGCTGCAGGATCTCATTCTCAGGACGATATAGAAACGGCACAGGTATCTCACCACAGCACTGAAACTCATGGTTCCTTGAAGCTTTTTGCTTTCGGAGACTCTTACGCGGACACGGGAAACTGGGATAAGAATTCAGGTTCATGGCTTGAACCTTATGGGTTCACTTTTCCTGGTAAACCAAATGGGCGCTTCTCCGATGGTCGCGTCCTCACTGATTACATAGGTCGGTTACGTCCTTTTACTCTTTTACGTATTTATCTTAATATTCTATAACATTTTTACTATTATTGCTGTTATTTTACTTTTCAAAAATAAAAAATATTCTATAACATTTTAGCTGAAATTAAAGTTGGTATTGGAGGGCGGCTCTCATTTAGTATACCTTGGATTTATTTTCATTTCTTAGTTGAGTCATCATAATTTACCACGGGTAAATTGTTAAGTACGGTTTTAATGAAATGCTAGCTAGTGAACTAACAGGACATCATCTGATTGACTTGGTAGGAAGGAGATAAAAAAATTATCTTTCGATTCCCCAGGAGTCACACATCATTCTGTCGATATTTTGGAAAATTACAAAACAAGAAAGAAGATTTTTTGACATATGTGGAGGTAGACATTTGTTTATCCAAATTTACAGTAAATTAAGAGTTTCTTACATCCCAAGTACATGCATGCAGGTTTACTAGGGTTGATACATAAATATATATCACGGGTATATATAATTTCGTATTTTTCTATTCCTTTTCGAAGCATTGTACTGTTAAGAATATCTACGTAAATTTCTGAGATTGCTGAAAGTAATTGCTTAATAAATTGCAGCTTCATTTCTCGGCAATCAGACTCCATTACCGTACAAATGGCTAAAGCTCTCAAACAGGAAGCAAGTAGAGCATGGCGTGAATTTTGCTCATGGAGGGACTGGCGTTTTTGATACATGGGTGAAAGGGCCAAATATGACAACCCAAATTGATCAGTTCAAGCAGCTACTTGAACAAAATGTTTACACAAAACTCGACCTACAGTCATCTGTTGCACTGGTGTCTGCTTCAGGCAATGACTATGGTTTCTACTTACAAGATAAGAATGGCACATTAAAGGTGAGCGAGTTGTTTATTTTTATGGTGTTATCAGTAGGATAATAGTTGAGTTGCTTTGCGAATTCTTACAAGTGAGCTATATTTGCCTAACCCACTCAACTCGTATTGCAAAACAACTGGAAAATATAAAGTATGATTTGGTAGATATAGCTTTGAAGAGTTAGACGTGTTCGGTACAGCTTGGTGAGATAGGTGATTGTAAATTCTTCAATTTGTTAGAATACTCGGAAGAGGAGGATAATAATGGATACAACACTTGGTTCAATTGTGTTGCGTGGAATCAAACCAATTTCACTGATTTATTTATAAGTTAAAAACAATCAACGTATCTAGTTAAATGATCTAAGTTTCAAGAATCTTAAAGTTTTTTTTTCTTCTTTCTGGTGTGTCAAACAGGGTTAAGATTTGCTTAAGAAATTTTTTTAGTAATTATCTTCAGATAGTTTGTAATCTTCTTGTTAGGCTGACTGTTTCTTTTCCCTTGAGGTGACAGGACATGCCAGCTTTCACAAAAGAGGTTATCAAGCAGCTAGCCAAGGGCCTAAAGCGCATTCGTGATTTGGGAGTAGGAAAAATAGTCGTTTTATCAATTGGGCCATTGGGATGCTTGCCCGAATATACAGTAAAACTTTCGTATCAGGACTGCAATAAAATTTTCAACTCGGGCTCTAAATTCCACAACCACCTACTACGGTTAGCTGTGGATAATTTGAACAAGAAAAGCATGAAATCTGATTTCATAATTCTGGATGCGTATAGCACATTCAAGTGGGCAATCGACCGACTGAGACACAAAGCGGGTAACTTTTATTCTGTGATATTCTTGTGCTTCCGATCCAAGCAAACGCCCCTCGCAACGGTAGTTTTTCTTTACTTGCTAAGATCAAACACTAACAAATATATTTATGCGTACTACTTCTACCTAGTGGCGGGGAATTCTTCGGAGTACAAGAATCCGTTGACGCCATGTTTGACAAAGAAAGACTCTTATGGGGTTGAAGAAGAGGAAAGAAAGGGGTATGTCATATGCAAGCACCCTGAAATGACATTCTTTTGGGATCTAGTCCACCCTTCTCAGAACGGATGGCACTCTGTGTACTTAGCATTGAAGCCTACACTTTACCGATTGTATGACTGAACAATTCCACATGATTCAAGCTTTACAATTTGTTCGTTTCTCTAGGTTTATAACGACAGGTATAGAGGAAAAAAAACTACATGTGATACCTAAATCATCACCCCTACGTACTTATAATCTACCTGTAATCCTGTGCCCGTCTTCGTTTTAATCTAAATTTAACCTTCTTCTCTTCTCAAGTCACAAGTCCTAATTACAGCTTTTTCATGGTGTCTATTCTTCAACACAAAATATATTATTAGTGTAATATCTATGTTTTAGCCACAAAAAAGAAAGAACATAAGAAAAGTAAAGAAAAGGCAAAATAGTTCTCTATTAATACTTATATATATTGTTAACACTGAAAGATTCTGGTCCTTCATCTTCCCTATACCACATACAGTACCGCAGAAAGTGCAAGCAATATATAAGATTTTTTATACTAAGCTCTGCATAAAGAAAATAGGAAAGAATCCGGTGGCAAGGAAAACCATATATCTGTCAAAAGAACAAGGAGGTTTAAACTTCAAAGAATTCTTCTTTTGGAATAAAATTGTGTTGGCAAAGTTTTGTTTGCAATAAATCAACCTAATGCATTCTCGTGGATTAAATAGACTAAAAATCACAAATTGAAGGAGTAGAATATCTGGAAAATTAGAACCAAGCTCCTTGATAGACAGAAAAACCTTAATTACCTGGAGTGTTATAGTTTGACATCGGTGTAACGTGCTAAAAGTAATAGCTTTTTTTTCTTTTCTAAGGAGGGTTTTCCAACAAAGGATTAAAACAAAGGACAGGTGAAGAAGATTTGATATGATATGGAACGTGGGTGTGTCCCTCTTATCACAAGCTGAGGACTCTCTACAACATCTTTTCTTTGCATGTTCCTACCCCGAATAATTCCTGCAAATTAAGATAAGCAAGAATGGTGCAAAGTTTGTCTTGATTTTAATAAATGACAAGAGATGTTTGAATAAGAAAGGAAGGAGTCATCACTGTTTAGGATGAGAACTATTGGCTTTTATACTCGTCTTTATTATACCTAGCAAGCAAGAAACTTTGTTGTGTTCAAGAAGAAAAAGTTGTCCCCTGACTTGTATAGTTTTAGAGCTGATAATGATAGGAGATAGATTCAACCGGATAGAGCAAATCAAATGGGCTACATCAAATTGGCATGCCTAGTAACCCATATGTGGTATTTGAAACGTCTTCCTAGTTATATAGCGAATCTTTCTCCGCAACCAAGCCTTTAGACTTAATCGGATAGAGCAAATCAAATGGGCTACATCAAATTGGCATGACTAGTAACCCATGTGTGATATTTGAAACGTCTGCCTAGTTATATCACAAATCTTTCTCTATAACCAAGCCTTTTATTTATGATCGATATTTTCTTAGTTCCTTCTTGAGCGAATAGATATTTATGGAAAGATAAAACAGTTTATAGAAGTTTTTGCTAATGATTTTCCGGCTGATAATGATAGAAGATAGACTCAACTAGATAGAGCAAACATACCAATAAAAGAAATTGAGATAAAAGGGAAATACAAGATTTAACGTGAAAAATCTCTTAACGAATATGGGAAAAAACTACGGGCAAGAATATAAAACTTTCCACTGTAGAAAACAAATATTACAAGACGAAGATCTCACAATCTACACCAAGAATTATACACAAGGTTATGGGAAAGATATTTTTGAGATATGTAAAACCTTAAACATATGCCTCCTTATATAGCCTTAATGGAGGTTATTATGTTCTCTCTTTACCAATATAGGATTTAAGCTAACAATCTCCCACTTGGGGATTTGCTTGAGGACCAATTAGTCTCCATATCGTTATTTCTATCTTGCCATTTCTCTGTTGTCTACGTCTCTATCAAGCCATACAAAGATCTACACCAT
>JAOSBN010000005.1:37328796-37367758 GCA_027563595.1 Erythroxylum suave | reverse complement strand
TTTTGGTTTTAATGGATTGATTGTGCAGCTGCACATTTGACATTAAATTGCTAAATAAAGATGGTCTTTATTATGGTCTATCATCATTAAATCGATAGTGAATTCAATTTCCCTTACTGGTGGCAAACTAGGTAAATCCTCTAGAAACACGTCTAGAAATTCCCCCACAATTAGAAAATATTCTAAATTTCCTTCATTCACATAGATATCCACAACTTGTGCCAAGAAGGCTTCATAAGCTTTTCTCATCATCCTGTTAGCTAGTAAAGATGAAATAATTCTTGGTGAAGGTTTTTTTCTGTCTCCCTTAAAATTCACCTTCTCACCCTTGCCAAAATCAAATTCTACCTCTCTGAGGCTACAGTCTAACTGTGCATGACATTTCTCCAAGGTATCCATTCCAAGTATAACATCTAGGCCTTTTAAATCTAAAGGCATTAAGTCTACTACTAGTCTAGCACCATCAATAAAGAGTTCTCAATCTCTATATTCTTCATTTATTATCACATTCCTCCTTGCAATAGTATTAACAGTTAGTAGACTATCCAATGGCACCAAATTAACACCATGTAATGTCACGCTTGCAGAAACAAAAGAATGTGTGGAGCCAATATCAATTAATAAATTACTTTTGAATTAAATAACTGAGCCATACCTATAACAACTTCAGGAGTTGCTACAGCTTCATCTCTGGTCATGGGAAACACCCTTACCTATGCTTGATCCTTGGCCTTCCTGGAGGAATAACGTTCTTTGCCTTTCCATAATTTCCCATCTCAATGGCTGGCTTAGTTCCTATTATTTCAACTCTCTTTGGGGCTTGTAGCTACGACCTATCTTGCCTTCGCGCTTGGGGACATTCCCTAATCATGTGTCCTTTCTCTTCGTGCTTAGGGACATTCCCTAATCATGCTGCTAGTAACTTAAAGCACTCTCACCTATAAAACTTCCCATAATGCTCGCATTAGGAGTTTGTATACTTACTCCTCTCCATCCTTCTGTTGCCTCCAATAGTTGAGGCTTACATTGAAGCTTCTTTGGCTTGCCTATTCTTAGTAGAGCCATTACATCCCAATTTTTCCCTGTGTGAGGAAAGTCCTTATACTCCTCCTAAGCATGGGGGCACTCATTCCCTTCTTGGAAGACTGTTCCCTATTCTTCCTCTTCCTGTTTACATCATACTAATTGTTCTTCAATTTCTCAGCTTGGAGTACAGCATCTACCAATAGCTGGTAGTCACAGAAGTTATGGATCAATACTTTTTCCATGATCCCTAAATAAAGTCCTCCCTCAAACTTACGACATTTTTCGTCCTCATTCTCACCAATTTTGGTGGCATACCTTGAAAGCTGGGTGAAGTTCAACTCATATTCACTCACACCCTAGTAAATTAGAAAATAAAACTTGCCTTGATTTGGAAGAAATGGTAGATTTCAAAACTTTTTGGAAATCAAAATTTCAGTAGAAGCAATATATCCAAATTAGCATGCATAGCCACACATGATATGGTATAAGGAAAAATATTTACATAATCCCAAGATGGAAAATATTATCGACTCCTTCGCTATAGCTTTAACTCCTCGCTGTGCTATCCTATCATCGGCAGTGTATCCTCTCCTAGGTGCTGTATCCTCTTCACCTTATTGTATCCTTAACTAATCTGATCTACCACTTGTTCTTCTTAGACAACTTCGATAACAAGATCCTTTGGTGGGAAAGGAGAAGAAAACTTTGAAGGAGATTTTTCTCAGAAGATAGGAACAAAAAATGAGACACTCTTATGCAATTTTTGGGTCACCATGCAAGATATGAGAGAGTGTCAAAATAATGTACGAACCCTTTCTTATACACTCTCAATTTCGGTTAACCTCAAAGGAAAGAAGCGATTTGCATCAAATGCATCACTTCTTTTTTAATCAATTATAAAGAAACCAATAAATGAGACTCTTCTCATTTGTCTTTAAGATGGGTATATGAAAAGACTATTAACCTAAATGTGACATACCAATTTTTGTTTTTGAGGATGAAAGAAGGAAGATGGTCCATCAAATGTACTGCTTTCTTCTTTAATCCAATGCATACTAATAGGTTACATGCTATCTTTAAAAGGCCACTATTAAACCATTTAATGATAAGGTTATTACTTCATTTACTGATGATAAAGCATGTTAAAAAACATCATATATGTAGCAAACTAATCTTAAATGTGCAGCTAAACATTTACCCATTAAAACTAAAATTCCATCACCATTTATCTTTAATAACTTTGTTTTAATTTAATTAATCTCATTAATCAAATTAAACCAAAGCCTAGCCCATTTCTAAATGTTCATTTTGGCTCCTAATTAATCATTAATTAGTACAAGCCCAACATTCAATCATGGGCTTTAAAACCTTCATTTATATTTCCTACTTAACTTTATAACCTTCCTTGAAGCCAAACGGGGAATCTTATTGGATGTAAATAATTCAAGCTCCAATAAGCCCATAATTAATTTAATCTCACTAGAATTAATTCTAGCTTATTAACTAAATGTCATTCCACTAAAGACAATTAGTTAAACTCTTGTATTACTAAATATTATGAGAACACATGTTTTAATATGTCCAATTGCAAACTCTAATATGAACCATACTACAGCTATCCAAACAATAAATGGTAAAATTACCATTTTACCCTTATATTGGTTTTTCCTTCTAGATCTCCCGTTTTACTCTATATGGCGATTATCATACAAGATCTCATCTTGGTGCCAAGACTTGATGGATAGCTAGTCCATTAAACTACTGGCGCCAGTTTAATTACCAGTCTCCATAAAACATCTAGAAGTGATGATATCACTATAAACTCTTTATTTGAGTGAGTGTTCCCTGACACATGTCTCAATTAATAATTCCAATATGCAGACACTAGACTGTAAAAATTCATTCTAATCATATCAAGAATTATAATGAAACATATATGAGTTCACCACTCATCAAGACTATGGTCCATAAGAAACGTATGTTTAAGTTATATGTTTTAAGATTAAAGTAATGGTGCACTTTATTCTTTATAAACATACTTAATTCCAGATTCATTTAATAATGTCATTGTCGATAGTTATTTACTATCATGATATGAAACTCATCATTCCCTTGATGTAAACTCTTTTACTTACACAGATATAAATCGCAACTCTATAGTCTAAATCATAATCAAACGACCAACTTGATTATTCAACTGTGAATCCATTATTTTAGATTCTTATAATATACATGTTTCTTATACATCTCTATATATATGTATATTGCTTACAAAAGAATCTCGATACCTTATAATTAGATATATAATGCTCATAAAAACCAAACTCTTTTGTTTTATTAATAATAAATATTTTCATTATAAAAGTAATTGGAAGAAAATTAAGTTATAAGTGAATACATCTGCTTTCTAGGGCACTATATTTACATAACTCCAACAATCTCCTACTTGCCTTAATGCAAGTTTGACATATCCATCATTCCTATCCTTACTAGGTGACCCTCAAAACTTTTCTGAGACAGCAAATTCGTGAATGGATCAGTAAGGTTTTGCCCCGTAGGAATTTTTACCACATTCACCTTATCGCATTGTATTATCTCCCTTATGAGATGATACTTTCTCTTAATGTATTTGGCAGCCTTATGGTTCCGAGATTCTTTAGAATTAACCACTGCTCTGAAAATTTTGTTCCAAGTCTAGTAGGTGTGAAACCCTTCTTGGAATCTTGCATGGAAAACTTATTGAGCATGTTCTCAATGTAATTTAGTTGGGACAAGGCTATCAATTTGTTCTTATGATCCCTTATAAGTTTGATCCCTAGAACTTAGGTAGCATCTCCTAAATCCTTCATTGAAACTGTTCGTTAAGCCATCCCTTAACTGTAGATAACATTCCTGCATCATTGACAATAAACAGAATGTCATCAACATATAGAATTAGAAAAATAACCTTTCCTTCTTGTATACTTTTATAGACACAAGGCTCATCTAGGTTTTGAATGAACCCATAGGTTTTGATAGACTTATCAAACCTAATGTTCAAAGACCTATATGCTTGCTTAAGTCCATCAATGGACCTTTGCAATTTGCATACCTTATGCTCATTACTTGGCTCAACTAAAACTTCTGGTTGGGCCATATAAATGATCTCTTCAAGATCCCCATTAAGAAATGCAGTCTTCACATCCATTTGCGACATTTCATAGTTGAAATAAGCTGCAATGGCCAAAAGAATTATGATGGAATTCAGCATGACAATTAGAGAAAAAGTCTCGTCCTAGTCTATACCCTCTTTTTGAGTATACCTTAGCTACCAATCTTGGGTTAAAGTTCTACACCTTTCCATCTAATCCTCATTTCCTTTTGTAGATCCATTTACACCCTACGACTTTTATACCTGGTGGTAGAATTACAAGGATCCAGACTTCGTTAGCATACGTGGAATCTATTTCTGATTCCATCGCCTTGGGCCATTTTTATACATCAACATCTTTAATAGCATATGTTATAAGTAATGAGATCCATTTCTTCTTAGTCTGAGATGGTTATAATGCCTTTTCCTAAACCTAGATACCTATCTAGTTGTCCCTCCCACTACGTCTAGGCATAACTTGATGTTTAAATTGCTCTTTCGATTTAACTCTTGAATCCATTTTGACATCTTGTTCTGCTATCTCCAAATCAACTCTTGGTTTGGATGAAATAGCTAACTCCTCAAGTACTACTTCACTTCTTCCTTTGTGTTTTCTCACAAACTCTTCCTCTAGGAAGGTTGCATTTGTTGACACAAATACTTTCCTATCCTAAGTTTTGTAAAAATACTACCTTTAAGTTCCTTTAGGATATCCTACAACATAATCATACTTCTATCCTTGGTTCCATCTTTGTGGATTCAGGCCTTGGAACATGGGTTAGGTAGCCCGAAGCCCTTAAGTGCCTTAATGAAGGCACTCAATCAGTCCACGACTCCCTAGGTGTTTTAGGCACCAATTTGGACAGAACAAAGTTAAAAAGATATGTTGTCATTTGTATGGCATATCCCTAGAATGATTCTGTTAAGTTGTTCAAGGAGCTGACAAATTGGAAATAATTCCATTATCAATTAAATATTACTAGAATTCTCCAGATAAGTACTCAATACCTCGATCGAATCGAAGTTGTTTTATTGGCTTGCCTAGCTGCTTCATAGCTTCGACTTTGAATTCTTTAAACGTTTCAAAGGATTCACTCTTTTTATGCATCAAATACAAATAGCCATGTCTTGACTAATCATCTATAAAGATTATGAAGTATTCATAACCTCCTCTAGCTTGTACATTCATGGTCCCACACACATCAGTATGTACCAGGTCCAATATGGATTCAGATCTCTTTCCTTTAGAAGGAAATGAGGCCTTTGTCATTTTTCCTTCAATACAAGATTCATAGGTAGGTAATAGATCATTATCCAAGAACATAAGATCCTATGTTGGATTGCTTATGGCCTAAGAATGCACATTAAGCAGCAAAATGGACCATAAAAATTATGTCTTGTGCTTTGGTTATTCAAAATTTTCACAACAAGAAGTATGCAAAATTACCTTTTGTAGCACCCAGATTCGGTTTTTTCAAATATCTTGACGCTGCAGCTTGTGAACATCCTCTACTAGTATCCACATGAGGATGAACAGTCAGGGTAGTGGCTAATGTGTGCTAGCACGTTCTAAGCACTTTAGAACGCCGCACAATTATTCTCTCAAGAAAAGTGACGAACGGCTAGGTGGCTATAGTTTTCATATATCTTCTAATAAGACATAATCCCTCTATTTATAGAGAAACCCTAATCTTAAACCTATTAGGAATAGGAATATCATAATCCTAAAGCTATTAGGATTATGGAAGCCTAATAAGTTTTGGCCAATATTATATCTCACATAATAAAAGCCCAACAACTTAATTGTATCTAGCCTAATAAATATATCCTCATATATTTATTTAATACCTAATAAATTAGGCCCAAGAGAATAAGCCCAAATCACATCACTCTTTGTGTCCGATCCTGTAGGCTCATTTGATGTTATCAATGGGCTTGATCACACTTCAAGGCCCATAAGTCATAAGTGACCTCTAGCAAAACATTATGACTAACCAAATCAAATAAGGATTGGTAATCCGATTTAACCTATAACTATGGTTACAAACTTAGTCCCTTTGTAACACTATATCAAGATTAATCATAAGGCATAGCACAATTCAACCTTTAATTAATCATAGTTTCTTGATTCCCAAGTTGACTGGCTATAACAAATTACATTGATGACTCCTCATAAATTCATTTGAGCACAGCTATGCATTTCTTCAGTCAAACTTGTAAAGAGGCCCATATGATATCTCTCTTATTTAAGAGAGGTACAAATCCCATCTACGTCATTCACATCCCTCCGTATGATTCATTTGATGTCCAATATAAGACTACTTATTATCTGGTTAAAGATAACTTATTCTAATGTCAAAACACTAAATTACTTATGTAGGGAACCATGATGACTTTAGGTCAAAAGACTAAAGTCAAACTATATTGAGAATCACTAATGATATAAAACCATGTAGCGTTCTCTTTGTGGGTTGATCCAATATATGTTCTCTAACATATATCTATGTATCTGATTTGATAACTCATATCCATGATCAATAAAACGTGATCATCAATCAGAACATATACTAGCCTTAATTTATTTTTGTTCCATCTATAATGATCGACTAGGGACAATTTAGAATAATATTATAATGCTTATGGTTTTACTATCAAGTCACATATTTGATGACGTAATCCTAATACTATTCATGGAATGTAAATCAAATTACATAAACAATATACATGCATATATAAAAGAATACCGTATAAATAATAAGTCAGAATATCAGTACAAAAATCACATACGACCATTGACTTAAGGCACACTACTAGCATCCCATCCTTTACTAACCTATCAAGTCTTTCTGATTGATATGACCCATTCTTAAGTGCAACAGATAATTTGAATTAATGATAGAGGCTTTAGATTGTGTTGGTTCTATTAACTCTTTGGTGTTTAGTGAGCCTGCCATAGGTTCTATAGAGAACAATCCCTGTTTAATTCTCGCATTACAAATAAAATCCTTATTCTTATATATTGAAGCAACATTTTTAAAATAAAATGAATAACTAGATTTTATTAGACAAAAAAAGAAATAATGTTCCTTACAATCATTGGTATGTAATAAACATCCTCTAAATATAACCTATAACCACTAGAAAGATCCAAGATAACTACTCCCATTGATTCTGCTGAAATATATATAGGATCCATCTGCTATCTTGACTTCAAACTGGCCTTTAGGTAGTCTTTTCCTTTGCTCGAACCCTTGCAAGGAATTGCAAACATGATTAGTGGCTCATGAATCTAATATCCAAGAATTAGATAAATCTGCCACATTTCTAGTTCCTAACAAACTTAGGAAACCCATACCTTGTTTGCTTTTCAGGGACTCAAAGTAGACTGCACAGTTTGTTTTCTAGTGACCTATTTCACTACAATAGGAAAACCTTCCCTTGATGTCTACTTTGGCCTTTTTTTTCATGGGTTGGGCCTTAACCCTTGTTTGGGCCTTCTTTTTTATTAGACCCTTCTTCTTCTACTTGCCCTTACCCTTGGGCTTAGAAAAAGATGCTAAATTAGCTTCTGGCCTATGACCCTTGGTGTTCAATATCTCCTCCATATTCTGGAGGGTATTCATTAACTTACTCAAGGTGTAATCCTTGCTATTGAGCTCATAGTCTAATTTAAACTGCTGAAAAGAAGACTTTAAGCTATTGATGATCGTAATCATTTGCATATCCGCATCCACATCTGCCCCAAGCATCTTAACCTCAGTAACCGTAGAGATTACCTTAAGCATGTAATCCCACACTGGTTCACAAGGCTTTTGTCTAAGATTATGAAAAGTTTAGATAACTTTCCCTCTTGTAGACCTGGTCCAAACATCTCATATAGGTGACAAACCATTGCACTAGTAGTTTTCAAACAAGCAATTTGTTTTTGCAACATGCCACTGACAGAAGCTAGAATATAACACTTAGTAGTTTTATCGGCATTCTGCCAACTCTCATATTGTTAAACTTGCTGAGAAGTTGAATCTCCACCTGGAGGTGCAGGCTCATTTTTAGTTAACACCCATGAAATACATTCATATTGAAGAACAATGTCAAGGTTATGTCTCCATTAATTAAAATTCTCTCCATTTTCCAATTTGTTATTTGTTAAGAGCAAAGTAAGCAGATTCATGTTGTGGTTGATTATGCTGAAATTATAAATTATTAAAACATGAGCATACTAGTCATCATAATTGGAACATTTTATAAAATCATGATGCATGTATGCATGAAAATAGATTTAACAAAACTTAAAAAAATTAAAACTTTATATGACAGTTATTTTTCTTATCTATAATAGTATAAGTGACAGTGGGCTATCTTATCCATTAAACAAAAAACCGGGACCCTCCTACTAAAAAAGCTACCAAGCATCTTTATGCTTAACTATTAAAGAAGCGTAATAATTTAGTTCATACTTTTACCAGTAGAGCTACGGTGGGTAGGTTATTGATAAAATATGTTGAGTGTGTAACCATTTGATTCATCCACTAAATGTATTTGCAAACCAGTCCTCGATGGGTGGTCACATTTGTTACCAATAAATGAAATTATCCTTAAATAGACCCAAACCATGCAAGACCTAGGATTCACGCCCTCCGGTGGGGAGTAACACTTCAACACTTACAAATGGGCCATCATTTGGAGACTGTGAACTCTTACATGAGCATCCTCTCCCACTCAATCTTTTTGGGCTTTAAGTTTTAGAAACCATCTTCTCTAGATGCAATTTATTATCCATCCTATATTGTTTCATTATATATGTCATCATAATGAATGTATGGAAAAGCCTAGGGTTGGCAATTTTCTAAATGATATGCAATCACATAATATCACATATTATTTGCATTCATTTATCCATTCATCACGTGAACTAATAAGCCACATTTAATTGTCCATAAAAATAATTACGAGCCTTTTAGGCCCAAAATATTTTTCTTGGACTTGGATCTTCTGCTTTGAACTCTTCGCTCACATGACCAAGCCCATTTGTTAAAAAGTGTGTAATGGATTTTCTTTTTCTACAAAGATTTGATTTTTCATAAAAACGAATTTGCCACTTTGAAAGAAAAATTCCAGCTCTAATTTTTTATCAAAACCGAAACTTGTCCATATGAAACAAAAAATCCAGCACTTGTTTTCCATCAAAACCAAAACTTGCCCTTATAAAACAAAAAAAAACAGCACTTATTTTTTATTCAAACCAAAACTTGTGTCATAAAATTGAAAATTTGTTAACATAAAACCAATACCTTACCTCTTCATTTCTTCATTCATGGCTTCTTCATCTTCATCATTACATGATTTTGTATATTACATAATCAAAGGAAACATAAAGATGAAACCAAGGAGGAAACATGACGATGATAGGCAACCCTCCTTGTTATAAACCAAATGAACAAAACTTACAAGGTAACTTAGAATCAATGGACAACCAAAAGAGTAAAACATACAACCTATATATTTTTATCACATAGAAATATGAAGCATGCAACAATGATTGCCAACCTATACATAAAATATAGGAACCGAAATCATGCATAATAAACCTGGCCCTGATACCAATTGTTAGATCAGAAAATAAAACATGTATCGATTTAGAAGAAATTGCAGATTTCAAAACTTTTTAGAAATCAAAATTTTAGCATAAGCAATATATCTAAATTAACATGTATAGCCATACATAATATGATATAAGGAAAAATATTTGCATAATGACAAGATGAAAAATATTACCGACTCCTTCGTTACAACTTTAACTTCTTGCTATGCTATCTTATCCTCTATAATGTATCCTCTCCTAGGTGATGTATCCTCTTCTTGATATTGTATCCTCAACCAATCCAATCTACAACTTGTTCTTCTTGGAAAACTTGGTTAACAAGATTCTTTGGTGGGAAATGAGAAGAAAACTTTAGAGGAGATTTTTCTTAGAAGAAAGTAGCCAAAAATGAGACACTCTCTGCAATTTTCGCTTATCATGCAAGATAGGAGAGAGAGAGAGAGAGTCAAAACAATGCAAGAAACCTTTCTTACACACCCTTAATTTCGGTTAACCTCAAAGGAAAGAAGACATTTGCATCAAGTGCATCACTTCTTTTTTAATCAATCATAAAGAAGACAATAAATGAGACTCTTCTCATTTGTCTTTAAGATGACTATATGAAAAGACTATTAACCTAAATGTGACATACCAATTTCAGTTTTTGATGATGAAAGAAGGAATATAGTCCATAAAATGCACCTCTTTCTTTTTTAATCCAATGAATGCTAATAGGTTACATGCTATCACTACAAGATAACCATTAAACCATTTAATGAGAAGGTTATTACTCCATTTAATGAAGATAAAGCAAGTTAAAAAAATCTTAAATGTAGCAAACTAATGTTAAAGACGCAGCTGCACATTTACCCATTAAATCCAAAATTCCACCTCCATTTGTGTTTGATAACTTTGTTTTAATTTAATTAATCTAATTAAACTAAAGCCTGGCCCATTCCTAAATGTTCATTTGGCTTCTAATTAACCATTAATTAGTACAAGCTCAACATTTAATCATGGGATTTAAAACTTCCATTTATATTTCTTACTGAGCTTCATAACCTTCCTTGAAGCTGAACGGGCAATCTTATTGGACTTAGATAATTCAAGCTCCAATAAGCCCAGAATTAATTTAATCTCATTAGAATTAATTCTAGCTTATTAATTAAATGTCATTCCACTAAAGACAATTAGTTGAACTCTTGCATTACTAATAATTATGAGAACACATGTTTCAATATGTCCAATTGCAAATTCTAATATGAATCATATTATAGCCATCCACACAATAAACAGTAAAATTACCGCTTTACCCTTTTGTTAGATTTTCCTTCTAGATCTCTCGCTTTACTCTATATGATGGTTAACGCACAAGATCTCATCTTGGTGACAAGACTTAATGGGTAGCTAGTCTATCAAACTACTAGTGCCAGTTTAATGACCAATCTCCATAAAACATCTAGAAGTGATGATATCACTATAAACTCTTTATTTGAGTGAATGTTACTTGATATATGTTTCAATTAATAATTCCAACGTGCAGACAATAGATTAATACTTTTTATAAAAATCTATTCTAGTCATATCAAGAATTATAATGAAACATATATGAGTTCACCACTCATCAAGATTAGGGTCCATAAGAAACGTATGCTTAAGTTGTATGTTTTATTTTTTATAAACATACTTAATTCTAGATTCATTTAATAGTGCCATTATTGATAGTCAACTACTATCATAATATGAAACTCATCATTCCCTTGATGTAATCTCTTTTACTTACACAGAGATAAATAGCAACATTACAGTCTAAACTATAATCAAGCGACCAACTTGGTTATTTAATTATGAATACATTATTTTATATTCTTATAATATACATATTTCCCATACATCTCTATGTATATGTAAATTACTTAGAAAAGATCCTCATTACCTTATGATTGGATATATAATGCTCATAAAAATCAAACTCTTTTGTTTTATTTATAATAAATATTTTCATTGCAAAAGTAATTGGAAGAAAATTAAGTTATAAGTAAATACACTTGCTTTTCAGGGCATTATATTTACATAACTCCAACAATGTCCCACTTTACCTAAAGCAAGTTTGACATATTCCTCATTCCCATCACTGCTAGGTGACCATCAAAACTCTTTTGAGACAGTGTCTTCGTGAATGGATCAGCAAAGTTTTGCTTCGTGGAATTTTTACCACATCTACTTCACCGTGTTGTATTATCTCCCTTATGAGATGGTACTTTCTCTCAATATGTTCGGCAGCTTTATGGTTCCAAGATTCTTTAGAATTAGCCACTGCCCCACTATTATCAAAATAAAGTGTAATGACTTGTTCTGCCTCAGAAACCACTTTTAATTCATTTAGGAACTTACGGAACTAGACTGTTTCTTTTTTTGCTTGAAAAGCAGCAACATACTCAACCTCCATAGTCGAATCAGCAAACATAAGATTGCTTGATACTCCTTTAGACTATGGCTCCGCCTTCTAGAACAATTATAGAACTAGAAGTTGATTTCTTTGAATCAACATCTTATTAGAAATCGGAGTCCGTATATCCTGTCGGAATAAGATTCCTTCCAAAATAAACAAGGATTAAGTTCTCCATCCTTCGAAGATACTTTAGTATACACTTAACCGCATTCCACTGTCGAATTGATTTCCTAGTAACATTACAATGTGGTAGTAGTTGGTGCATGCCTTCCTAGATAAATACTTTCCTTTCACAAAGACCACAAAGATAATAAAGGAAATTACCAATTTCCAATAAGGAGACAGGGAGTCTATTTATGAGACGTGGGAGTGGTAAAAGGATCTGCAGAGGAGATTCCCACACCATAACTTGCCCAAAAAATTCCTGCTACAGACATTCTACAATGGAGTTAACCCACCTATCAGAGGCACTATTGATGTGGCATCAGGAGGATCATTAATGATAAAGATAGTTGATGAAGCCGAAGAGCTGATAAAGGAGATGGCCAACAATAGCTGTTTGTGAGCTAGTGAATGTGGTAGGAAACCTACTAACTTTAGGGAACGGAAGGGAGTTATTACTATCGATCAAATGATGAAAATGCAAGCTAAGATCGATAATTTAATGTGACAACTCAGAAATATGAAGGCGTCATCTATGGGTCAGGTAAAGGCCACGTTAATGAAGTATAAGTTATGTGGCCAAGTAGATCATGATACAGTGGATTGCTACCTAATGAGAGAAGACAACCCAGAGTAAGTCAATTATATGGGTGCACAATTTGGACATGGAGGAGGCAATAATCCTCAGTCCAACACCTATAACCTAGATGGAAGAATTACCCAAACTTCTCCCGGTTAAACAATAACAATGGAGGGAAGTTAGGACCCCAAGGACAATCGAGCTTCCAATAGGATAAGAAGAGCTCGATGGATTCGAAATTAGACAAAATTTTGGACAATATAGGAGGAATGGAAGAAGCACACAGAAGGCTTGAAAATAAATTTAAGCAAGTCACAAAAAATCATGCTTTGTCCATCCATAATTTGGAAGTCCAAGTGGTGCAGCTCACAGAAGCATTGTCAACTCGGAATGTTGGAACTCTTCCTAGCAACATCGAGTTGAATCCAAAGGAGTGTATTTGGCTATAAGCCAAAACCAAAATCAGGATGAAAGGTCAGAAGAGGAAGAAGAAGGTCAATTGACTGGAAGAGACCTTCCAAGTCAGAATATAAGATAATCAGTGCAAGTGACTCAACGAATATTTCTGCATCAATTTTTTGGAGAAGAAGGAATTATATGCTAGATGGGAAGAGGAAAAGTTGCAAGAAATTAAACCCAACAAGGTTGAGGAGGTGATAAAATGAATACAGGCTAAACTAATTCTACAAGGGTCTTTCACAGAAAAGGAAGAGTAGCAACTAATGGAAGACACCCTTAGCAAAGTGAAGAAGGATGATCCAGGGGACTTCTTTATTCCCTGTAATATCAACAAGATCATCATCAAGAGGGCATTCACGGACCTTGGCACAAATATAAATATGACGCCCTATATTCTTAGCTTGAAATTGGGAATACAAGGGCCCACTAAGTTTGTGATTAGGACGGCTGATGGGACTATGCATAGACCAATAGGAATTTTACCAGATGTCTCGGTAAAAGTGGATAAATTTATTTTTCCCACAAATTTTTGTGTTTTAGATGCCAAAGAAGATAAGGATACCTCGATCATTCTAGGATGTATGTTCTTATCCACTGCGCGAGCTATGGTTAATATGGATAGGGGAGAACTAATGTTGCGAGTAGGAAAGGAGTAACTAACCTTCAAGGTGACAGCTAAAGAGCACGGAGCTCCTTCAACTCACGTGGATCGCAACAAACCTGAGCCCTGAGGAGAATAGGAAGACATCATGGAACTAGGAAAATCTCTTCAAAAGAAGATCTCATGAAGAAGGAGGCAAGGTAAGGAAACGATTACCGAAGGTGGAAATTATCATATGGTAGCAAAGATTCAGACTTTGAGGTTGGTGGCAACACTACCATCAAACTATTTAGTCCAACCACAGTGAGCATTAAAGTTGAATTTAGTAGTTAGGTTTATTTTCCTGTTAGATAAATAAGAGTAAAAAGAGGAATAGGATCTTAGAATTATGGGGGAGACTATGTAAGTGCATAGAGTGAAATGGAAAGGAAAAGAATTAGAAAAGAAAGGCCTTGGTGATAGAGTAAAAGCACTGACCACAACCGTGAACTAGAATTTTAGTTTTTAAACACTCTAACCTCTCTCTAGAATTTACAACACTCACTTTACGCATTCACCCTAATCATGCCTCAGATTAAGCAAACGGCACGATGAGAGCCTCATGAAGCACAACAAGTTGCATCCTGGGGGAGACAAAACCGATCAGTGGACTTCGGAGCCCCATTCCTGATTTACATTAAGGAGGAAGGTACTCGTTTTCGTTCCCTTCACTCTAGGTAGATTGTTATGCCTAAATATTTTGACTTTGATACCTTAGATAGGATAGAAGTATGGAAGAGGGCAGAGAACTTAGTAGAGAGAATCCAGTTGGGTAAGTTCCTTAGGTTTCAATTCCCTATTTATGAAGAACTCAGTCTAGAATTCTTCATAACTTTGACCTGCGACCCTAAGAACACTAAAGAATTATGGTTTAGATTACGGGGGCGTGCATATGAATTGACTATCGAGATCATGTGCTACATATGCGGATTCTTGGAATCCACCATTGTCGACCAACATGATGATTCTCGTACCTCCTAGTATTGGCACGAGCTTACCAAAGTCAAGCATTTTTATGCTAAAAATGCTTATAACATCATTATCCGGTCTTATGAACACGTGTTTTTGAACAAGTTCATATGTCAGTTGGTCTTTGATAAATCAGAGATCAATAAGTGTTTGATGAAATAACTTTTTATACTATGGTGCATGCACCACAGTATACCAGTATGCACATCTACACATGTGCTTAATGCTCTTACTGCAACTCCGCGAAAGCAAAGTAACCATTTGGGAATGGGGTATATGGGCTTCGCCATCGCTAAACATTTTTGGTGTGGATCGAAGACGATTAATAGTTCACTCGCTAGAATTTCTTGATTACCATCACTTATTTCGGGCGGAAATTGTCCACTTTATTAACATGGAATTGTGAGACATTCATAATAAGACCCATGTGCGGACCAAGGCAGGTCAAGCAAATGGATGTATCCTTGAGTGAACAATAATTGCAGGTTTCGATATGCTAAAGTTTTAATATTTTAAACCTCTATATTTCTACAAATGTAAGGGTCGTTCGTGTACTATCTAAAGTGTTGATTCCACCAGAAGGAGTAATCCAATCCTAAAACCTAAGGCTAAACTCAAAATTGCAATAATTCACAAGAAACAAATTAAGACAAACAAGTTATTCAATCAAGCAATCAATTTCAATAATTAAATTTCAAATGATAAACAAGATAGAAATTGCACAACCAAATCAAGAATCAACTTAGGAACTACCAATTGAAAAAAATGGGAATTTTGTTTGGCTTTAATGAAAACCTAATTGATTATGAAATTATTAGATCTAGAAAATCTTAGGTTGGATTACTCTCTCTCGAGTGATAATCTTTAACCCTAATTAATAAAACATAATTAGATTATGGGAATTGCAAACTCTCAATTCACAATTTAACCAAAACCTAAATTAACTCTAAATTTATCCATTAACTTACTAAAAAACTATTCAATGAGTAATCTGTTAAATTACCTAACTCTCGTTAGCCTAATTTAATGATTTTCACTTGGTTCACCCTTTCAGTTTGTTACCGAGTTATGAAGTGCAGAAATCAAATCACAAATAACTCAATAAAAATGCAATCAATCAACTTTCATTGACATCAAAGACAAAATTCCTGAAGGTGATTTTAGACATATCTCAAAGTTCAACGAATCTATCCTTAATGACTATCCTAATTCTATACATCAATAAAACTGAAAATAAAGTCAAAAAATATGATCAGAATGGTTGGTAGAGGTAACAATTGTGGGAAACTTCCTATTCCGGGAAGTACTTCGCATACGGTTCTTCTCCGTGTCTCTCTTCCTTTGCTTCTTTCTCAATCTCTCGACACAGCTCTCTAGGGTTTCAGGATGTAGCTAATGCAAAAGCTCCTATCTTCTGTTCTTCATGTTTTTTGAGTACCTTGCTAGCCCTAGGGTTCCATCAGGGATTGAATAGTTTGAAAAGTTCCTCAAAACTTAATGTTTTCACTTGTTTTCATGTTTGCCTAACTCAAGCCATGATCATGGTAACATTCAACCCATTTTGTCACAAACATGGTCCAAGTGCCACCATAGTGGCTAGTATCATACCTTTCTGTCAAAGTGGCTCACATGTTTCTATCACGATCGTGGGTCATTGTTTCAGTCCAAAAGGCTCTTAAACTTCTTTGATCTTCAATATTGGCACTAAAACACTAACAAACTCTTCAACGTACCTCAAAAATATAATATTTAAGCACAAAGAGTTATACTAACCTATGAAAACATTTACACATATAAACTAACACAATTCTAAGCTAAATACATACTAAACCATCAAATTAACACTTAATACATAACAAATTAAACCCTAAAACATTATGGAAGTAACACCTATTAGGTAATAAAAATTGATGTCAAAGAATAGGATTGGTATCTAAGATATCATTGCGTACCTCAAGTTGAAGGATATTTGCACCATTGTTATGATGAGATTAATTATTGACATTTGATAAATCATCCACATGATAATCTCAATTTAGGTCATCTGATGTACCTACTCCCCTTTGCAAGCATCTATATGTTAACTCTAAACATCTCATGTTTATAGTTTGTGAGATCCACTACTTGATTAATTCAAAGCGTGTAACATATGCTAGTCTGTCTGGATTAATAATGTCCTGTCTTATTAATTCTATGACTAGGGATTATATAGATACTAACATAATTACAAATGAAAGGAATCTCATTATGTTGATCTCATTATGATTTCCTTCATGTTAATCTTTGTATAAAGGACTTCAATAATTTCATTTAAGATCAATATCAATTCATAAATAAGAAAATGTCAAATTAATGAAAAATGCCTTTCACTTTATTAATCAAAACAAATTTTTTACAAAAGTGCTAACGGTGATTGCCTTTAGTGCACTACGCTATTAATGTCACATTTGCACTAAAGCCAATCACCTTTGTATTTAATATTATAGGCGACTTAATAAGAATCAAAACTTATTTGAGGAAGTGGTTTAGCTAAAGGACCAGTGATGTTCTAATATGTGGCCATCCTCTCTATCCTTACATCTCCTCTATAATTTATCCCCCTAATTTGTTGATATCTCTTGAGTACGTGCTTGTACCTCTGATGTGACCTAGGTTCTTTGTCTTAAGCAATAGCCCCATTGTTGTAACAGTACAACAGTATTGGGTCTACTATGCTCAAAAACACCCCAAGTTCCATAACAAACTTCTTAATCCAAATAGCTTCTTTCGCTGCTTCCATAGTTGTAATGTACTCTAACTCAATCGTAGAATTTGTAGTCGCCTCTTGTTTGGAACTCTTCCAACTGACTCTTCCACCATTTAGTGTGAAAACTTAATCTGATTAGGATTTGGTGTCATCCTGCTCAGATCAAAAAGTAGCATCTATATGCCCGCTTACTACTAGATCTTTATTTCCATATATCAAGAATCTGTCTTTAGTCCTACTCAAGTACTTTAGGTTATTCTTAAGAGCCACCCAGTAACCCTTGCTAGGATGCGATTGATATTTGCTCGTAACACTTAGAGCATATGATATATTAGGTCTTGTACATAACATAACATACATGATTTATCCTACTTCCCAAGCATACATGATCACACTCATACGAGTTCTCTCATCTTATGTCCTAAGGCACATAGATTTTGAGAGTTTTATCCTATGATTCATGGGAAGAAACCCTCTCTGAGACTGCTCCATGGTAAATCTATTAAGCACTTTTTCTATGTATGTTGACTGTGAAAGACCTAGCAACTTCTTTAATCTATCTCTATGCATCTTTATTCATAATATATAAGTCGCTTCTTCAAAGCCTTCCATGGAAAAATTCTAGGACAACCAAATTTTAACTAATTGCAAACTTGAGATATCATTTCCTGTTAGTAACATGTCATCCACATATAACACAAGAATATGATAGCACTCTCACTAACCTTCTTGTACAGCCAAGGTTCATCAGGATTTTGTGAGAAACCAAACTCTTTGATTATCTCATCAAATCGAATGTTCTAACACCTAGATGCTTGTTTCAATTGATAAACGGATTTTTGAAGATTGCATACCTTTTTTCCATCTCTAAATACGACGCCCTTAGGTTGTATCATATATATATCCTCAAATAGGTTTCCATTTAGGATATTCATCTTCACATCCATTTGTTATATTTTGTAATCATAAGAAGTCGAAATGGCTAGGACTATTCTAATGGATTTAAGCAGGGCTATAAGGCTAAATGTCTTGTCATAGCCAACTCCTTATCTTTGACGATAACCTTTAATGACGAGCCTTACTTTATAGGTAATAACATTACCATTCATGTCGATTTTCTTCTCGATAGTCTACTTGCACCTTATGGGTTTTAACCCTTCGAGTGGGTCAACCAAAGTCCATACTTGGTTTTTGTACACTAAATCCACTTCAAATTTCATGGCTTAAATCCATTTTTCAAATTCTGAACTCTTAAGAGCCTCGTCATAGGTTGTAAGCTCATTGTTTGCTATGAGAAGTATTTCATTTTTTTTACTTACAAGAAATCTATATCTCTCTAAAACGTCGTGTATCCTACATAACTTACAAAAATTTTGTGTGTCAAAAGGTTTAATTGTTGTCTCATTTCTGTGGACAATAATTTCAGTTTCAGGTAGTTAATCTATGTCTATTTGAGCATTATAAAGTTGATCAAGTTCAACTTTGCTCCCATTGTCTTCTCATAGAAGAAACTCTTTCTCTAAAAAGATAATATGCTTTGAGATAAAAACCTTATTCTTTAAAGCATTATAAATTTGATATCCAATTGTTTATTTAGGATATCCTATAAACAGACATTTATCAAATTTTACTTCATGCTTCTCTGATTGAATCCGCTTCACAAAAGCCAGACAACCCTAAACTTTCATATGAGAAAGGTAGGGCCTTTTGTTAGTTCATATCTCATATGGAGTAACTTTAACTACCTTAGAAGGGACTCTATTTGTAACATAAATAGCAGTCTCGAGTGCATAACTCCAAAAGGATTTCAGTAGATCTGCTAAGCCCATCATTGAATTTACCATGTCCAACAAGATTTGGTTTTTCCTTTTAGCCTTACCATTATGTTGTGGTGTGTAAGACGGAGTGCACTAGGATACTATCCCATTATCTTTTAGATAAGTTAGAAACTCCTCGTTCAAATATTCACCACCTCAATCTGATAAAAGTGTCTTAATACTTCTACCGAGTTATTTCTCTACTTTATCTTTAAATTGCTTGAACATTTCAAATGCTTCAGACTTGTATCTCAATAGATATACATACCCATCTCATGAATAATTATCGATAAAGTAATGAAGTATACAAAATGAACTTCGGCATGAATGGACATCGAACCACATGCATCAGATTGTATTAGGTCTAATAACCCATTCATTAATTCACCTTTTAGTTCTTCTTTCGAGAACAAGAAGTAGACTCCACCAGCATCAAAGCCTTACTGTCTTTCTTAACAATCTACTTAGCTATTTTAAGCAGATTAATCAGCTCAAGTATTGTTGTGGATATTTGGTTCATCCGATAGTGAAGCAGAAATTGTGAATAGCTATTGGTTAAACAAGTCAGAGTTAAGAATATACTTAATTCATGATCTATTATGAAGCCCAAATTGCCTAACCTCATAATGTACCGATTCATCTTCAGTGCATACTACACTTGAGAAGATCCCTCAGCCATCTTAGAATGGAAAAGCAACCTCAAAGTTTTGAACCTCTTAGACCTACCTTGCTCATCAAATAGTTCCCTCACATAGTAGACTAAGGTATGAGCATCCATAGCCTTATGTTGCTTTTATAGTTCTGGTGACATAGGGACCAACATTATACAACTAACCATCTCACTATCATCTAGTAGCTTTTTTTAAGCTTTCTGATCTTCATCAGATGCATCAACAATAGGGGAGTCGGGAAGTGATTCATCTATGACATATCCTATTTTTTTAATTTGAGAATAATTCTCAAATTTTGTAGCTAACCCAAGATGTTAGGTGTTGTGAGTTTGTTGGATTCTAATAGGGAGCATAAGTTCACACTAGAAGACTTCATGCAATTCAATAATCTAGAAGAATGAGAGAAAGCGCTATAATGTACACTAATGCATATCTATCAGGGCTTTAATCACATGCATTGTAGGTTCTACTATTATTATTCAAATCCATAGCCCTCATTACGAATTTGAGAAAACTTACAGTTTTCTTAATAGGTCGATATCCGATATCACCAAGAATGACCTTGGATTTGCCTAACAAGCCATCTTAAGTTAATCGGTAGGTATCATTCGTACCAATTGCATTCATCTATGCATCTATTGACTTGTGCCATCAAATGTTGATTTAGCACACTCATTGGGTCATCAACTCTTGATTTGTATACATCCCATGTATATAACCCAACTTTCCCTCTATCCACGATGGCCTTGGGTTTCCCAAAAAATCAATGCTTCCAATTACAACCAACCTATTAATCTAGAAATATAATTTCCATAGTTTGAACATAATCGTGTATAGTGGGCTTAGGTTTGCCTAACAACCCAACTCTAAAAAAATCTTAGTTCTTGCCATGCCAATGGAAGGCATAAGTCCTAATGTTTCGATTGAGGGATTTGTTCTTTGGTCTCATCAATACTTGGATGATCTTAGGTATGTATATCATATATTTATACATTTAGATTATGGACAACTCAATTAAATTGAGCTTATTTCTATAACTACCCTTAAAATGCAATTATTGTTTGTATCACGCAAAGGAGGTTTAATTTAGGTTGTGACTTGACTATGCATCTAAGGTTCATCATTCAATTCATTGAACACAATTGAGTACTAGTGTTAGTCTTGAATAATCTGAATTATGAATGTGATTCAGTTAGGAACCCCAAAATTTAATTATTTTGATGTCCAAATTAAACACCTTAATCCTAGTTTTTTTTTCCGTTATCTAGTTACACTAAAAATGCTATGTGCTATTTGGATTAATTCTAAATTAATCCCTAATTTTGGCAGTACCTGAAATTATCTTGAGGGCTAAAATCGTCATGATGAATAAATTAACCTATTAAACACTAAAGGGACTAATTCGATGTTTGAAAAATTTCAGGAACCGTTATTTTAAACACATGCATTAAACATACTATTACAAAAAAATTAATTCATTTCTTATCACATAAAAACTTTATTAAGGTCTTATAATCGAAATACATACACTATAAGTCATTAAGTAAGTAAACTCCATCAACTTTCAAAAAGTTGACCGATGTTGATTTTCACTTGATTTATTGATTGAATCAAATTCAATTACTTATGGAAACATTCAGAGTGTTATACACATTGTAAATGCGTCTAATAAAAAAATACAAAAATAGTTCTTAGGAATTATTAATTAATTAATTGGAATAAGCCAACATAACACATGTGTACACTTGTCATGTCACTTCTAACACTAGTCAAACCTTACATCATGCATGATGAGATATCACTTTAATAATAAGTGTCATGCATCTCATACAAGAATACAACATCTCATCTTGCATGTGAATGCATAAAGTTCATAAAAACGATTTTTATAAAAATTAATATGGAAGTTACATGCATGCATGTTCATCACATTTCTAGAATTTCCAAAAACTTACATTCATCAGGCTGAAATTTAATTCATAATAAAATAACAAGTGACATTCAATTGCATTTTCATTTAACAAAAATTATGATATAACACCTTATGAACATTTTTTTGAAAGAAAATTAGACAAAATTTTCTAGAATTATTATGAAATTTTCAAAATCATCACATGCATTTAATTTTCTAAAAATTCCCAGAAACCAACATATGAACAGACTAGATATTAATTTGAAATAAAATAGAAAATGACATTCAATTGCAACTTTCTTTAATAGAAACATGGCATAATCTTATAAACATTCATATGAAAGAAAGTAAGAAAACAATTTTTTCTTACATTTTACATGAATTATTCCAAATGAACACGCATGTCAGTCACAACCCAACAAACACTTTGCACATTTTCAATATCTACATAAACTTGCTCTGATACCACTATTAGGGATTCCATTGATGCATGCATCATATGCATTAGAACACAATGGAAGTGTCGGAATGTAGATTTTGATACCATGACAACCCCAAAAAACAAAGTCACACATGCATGCATAGACATATATATAAGAACATGAAATATAACATTTTTACCTTTTCTTTCTCATCCTTTCTTGTTTCTTCTCCTTATTTGAGTTACTGCAAGCACAAAACCCTTCCTAGATTATCCAAGAATATTCAATGAAGATTAAGAAAAAATATGTAAGGGTGATTTGAACACCAAACTAGACTAGTTCTAGTAGATGCTCAAAATGATAGAAGAAAGAATAAAACTCTAACATTCTTGCAACAATCGCATAAATTGTAAGAACAAGACTTTTGACACGTCTCTCTCACTCTAGAACTATTCCAGAGCCCTTATCTCTCACTTATGCTTGTAAGAAGTGGTTAAACTCTTGTGTACATAAGCAAATCATAAATGATTTCATGATGTCAATTTGCTCGAATATAAACATATGAATTCCAATAGCTAATTATCCAACTTATGAACTTTTCTATAGACAATTACCATGCAATTTATCCTTTCACCATACTACCCCACTTGGTTTAGAGTATGGGGCTATGTGCCAACTTTCACTAGATGACTACATTACATTTAGTCCAAGTGATGTTGGTTCTTGTCCTTGGTTCTCATTACTATATATGTCATTAAGGACTCTCTTCATGACATATAACTACTCTAGCCGAAGACTCTTGAGTAATGTACCCAACAAGACGTTGTGGGTATCATCTCCTTCTATCAGGAGTGGTGAATCTTTTATCAGCTACTCAATTACATTTGAATACCAATAGTTGTACCAAATCGCCATCCTAATAGCGGCCTCGTCTTGAGGTATCAGGGAATGATGTCAAAGAACAAGATTGAGATCATAGATATCCTTGAGTAACTCGAGTTTAAGGATACTTGTACCATTGCTATATTGAGATTAACCATTGACATGTGATAGATCATCCATATGATAATCTCATTGTAGGTCATTCGATGTACTTACTAACATTAGTTAGCATCCACATATTAACTCTAAAAATCTCATATTTACAATTTGTGCGATCCACTACTTGATCAAATCAAGGAGTATAACATGTGCTTGTCTATCTGGATTAATAATGTCCTATCTTATTAATCCTATGACTAGGGATTATTTAGATACTAACATAATTGCACATGGAAGGAATCTCATTATCATAATCTCATCATGATTTCCTTCATACTATGTTTTGTATCATGGATTTCATTAATTCGATTTAAGATTAATATCAATTTATATATAAATGAATATGAATATCAATTTAATGAAAATTGCCTCTCAATTTATTAATCAAAATAAAATTTATGCAAAAGTGCTAGAAATGATTTCCTTTAATTAATAGCTACTATTGACATTGAATCATTAGGGATAATGTAACATAGGTTAAATGATCCAAACTTGTGTCATTTTTGCCTCAATTGGTTTATTTTCCTTATTCATATTGTGGTTCCTTATCCAATATTTTCTTAAAGAGGTATAAGAATAACATAAAATGAAATTCCAGCTTTTGCAACCTCTCGATTCACCAAATCCTCCTAACATTTTTAGCTAGTTCTTAAGTGATCTATCAAATAATTGGGTTTTCACATAAGATCTCTCTTTTTATGATTATCAATTTGATATTTGTGAGACTTACAGGTCACTGAATCTTGTAATCCAACCTAATTGGATTTTTTTTCATTTATTATCAAACTTTTAGTATACTCACACATCACAGCACTAGAAATTTGAATTGAAATCAATAACAATCAAGTCACAAAACAACTCAAGAACAAATCCAAGTCTGAAAATTAGAGCATACTAAACTTGAATAACATATTCAAATCCATTTTACATATCAATTTTAATGAAATAGACAAAGCAAAGAGAGAAAATTTTGATTTGAACTCAAGCTTTGATCTGGAATTTTTTGATTGCTCTTCTGGCTCCTCATCTCTCTCTCAATTTAAAAGATAAGGGCCTACTCTTTTTTGAATGTTATATGTTCTTAAACAGTTATTGAGGCTTCTAGGGTTCTTTATAGGGTTTACCCACTTGGTTCGATTCCAAAAGAACCCAAAACTTTAAAATTATAAAAGAAGTCACGTGTTGGAAAAGCTAAAATTCACTAGAATAGTTGACTGCGCTCTCTTTCACGATCATGGCAAGACAAGTCATGACTGTGGACTACTTTTATGCTTCCAATTCTTCTATTTTCTTTAATTTAATGTTTCCATACACTCAAATACACATCAAACACCTTTTCAAACTGAAAATTAAGATCGAAATTATGCTCAAAACTATACAAACACTAATAATAACATAATTTTAGTCCTAAATACATGACAATCATCTAAGAAATACTCAAAAGCATACTTAAACATCTATCAAAGCACCTATCAACTTCCAAAACTTAAACTTTTGCGTGTCCTAAAGTAAAAAAAGAAGCAAAAGATAGACTCAAACAAACCACACAATAACACATAAATTTATGCAATATGCACTAATGATCCAATGGCATATAACTTGATGAAACCAATCTAACCTTAAAGTACAATCATTAAAGTTATTAAAACTTATTAAACTTTGCAATTTATGGCTAAACATTTTGTATTGAATATAAATACTAATCAAGACATTAACATCATATTCATTCACCTAAAGCACTTGTATACATACATTGATAATTAGCAATCATCCAAAATTGCAACTATCAACAGTCTACTTTAGGTATGTTTTTTTTTATTAAGGTAAATACTATTTCTTATCATAACATTTGGGTATTAGATACCGGATGTGGCTTACATATATGTGTTGATATACAGGGTCTTAGGGATAGTGGACCGCTTAAGAAGGGAGAGATGGACTTATATGTGGGAAACGGAGCAAGAGTTACTGCATTGGCTGTAGGGACATATTTTTGTATCTTCTTAGAAGGTTATAGTTAGTTTTGGAAAATTTGTATTATATACCCATTATGACTAAAAATATTGTATCCATTTCATGTCATAATAAATGGTATTGCATTTAGCTTTTTCAAACAATGGTTGTTCTATTAAGTTGAATTAAATGTTGTATGGTACTGTTACATTGTGCAATGAAATTTACATATTAGATATGTGCAATCCAGTTTTAAATATCAATGACATTTAATGACAAAAACGAGATAACCTAAAATCATCTTACTTATGGCATTGTCAACTTGGCCATATAATTGAGAAATGCATGATTAAGCTACAAAAGAATGGTAGTATAGAATCATTTGATTATGAATCATATGACAAATGTGAATCTTGCTTGTTAGGCAAAATGACTAAATTACCTTTTAAAGGAAGAGGACAACGAACAAATGGGTTATTAGACCTAATAAATTTTGATGTATGTGGTCCGATGTCCATTCATGCTAGAGACGGTTTTATGTACTTCATTACTTTTATCGATAATTATTCACAATATGGGCATGTGTATCTAATAAGATACAAGTCTGAAGCATTTGAAATGTTCAAACAATTTAGACATGAAGTAAAGAAACAGATCGGTAGAAGTATAAAGGTAGTTCGATTAAATCGATGTGGTGACTACTTAAACGAGCAATTTCTAACTTATCTCGGAGATAATGGGATAGTATCCCAGTTGACTCCACCTTATACACCGCAACATAATAGTGTGGCTGAAAGGAGAAATCGGATCTTATTCGACATGGCAAGGCTAATGATGGGCTTATCAGATCTACCGAATTCCTTCTAGGGTTATGTACTCAAAACTGTTGTTTATGTGACAAACAGAGTCCTTTTTAAGGCAGTTGAAGTTACTCCATATAAGATATGGACTAACAAAAGGCCACACTTTCTCGTATAAACGTCTAGGTTATCTAGCTTATATGAGGTAGATTCAATCAAACAAGTTTGGAGCAAAATTTGATAAATGTCTGTTTATAGGATATCCTAAGGAAACAATTAGGTATTAGTTTTATAATTCTTTAGAGCAAAAGGTTTTTGTCCTAAAGCGTGCTGCCTTTTTAGGGAAAGAGTTTCTTTTAAGAGAAGACACTAGGATCAAAGTTTAATTTGATGAAGTCCATGATGCTCAAAGAGATGCAGATCAACTACCTGAACCTGAAACTGATGTTCGTAGAGATAAGACAACATTTGAACCTTCTAACAAACAAAATGTTCATAAGTCAAGTAGAATACTTAATGTCCTAGAGAGATATGGATTTCTCATAAGTGAACACAATAACATGTTACTTATAGAGGACGATGAGCCTACAAACTATGAGGAGGTTTTGAAGAGATTAGAATCTAAAAAATGTCTTCAAGCTATGAAATTCAAAATGGATTCCATGTATGAAAACCAAGTATGGAATTTGTTTTACCTACTTGAAAGATTAAAACCCATATGGTGCAAGTGGATTTACAAAAAGAAAATCAACATGGAAGGTAATGTGATTACCTATAAAGCAAGGCTAGTTGCTAAAGATTATCGTCAAAGACAAGGAGTTGACTATGATAAGACATTTAGCCCTGTGGCTATGCTTAAAACCTTTAGAATACTCCTAGCCATTACTGCTCATTATGATTATAAAACATGGAAAATGGATGTGAAGACGAATTTCTTGGATGGAAACCTAAGTGAGGATGTATATATGATATAACCTGAGGGTTTCGTATCTAAAGATGGCAAAAGGGTATATAAGCTTCCGAAATCCATTTATGGATTGAAGCAAGAATCTAGGAGTTAGAACATCCAATTGATGAGACAATCAAAGAGTTTCGCTTCTTATAAAATCCCGATGAACTTTATATGTACAAGAAGATTAGTGGGAGTGCTATCATATTCCTTGTGTTATATGTGGATAACATATTGCTAATTGGAAATGATGCCTCAAGTTTGCAATCAATTATAGTTTGGTTGTCCTGGAATTTTTCCATGAAAGACCTTAGAGAAACAACTTATATACTGGGAATAATGATCCGTTGAGATAGATCAAGGAAGCTGCTAGATCTTTTATAGTCAACATACATAGACAAAGTGCTAAATAGGTTTAGCATAGAGCAGTCCAAGAGAGGGTTTCTTCCTATGACTCATAAGATAAAACTCTCAAAATCTATATATCCTAAGATAGAAGATGAGAGGAATCATATGAGTATGATCCTATATGCTTCAGTAGTAGGATCAATCATATATGTTATGCTATGTACAAGACCTAACATATCATATGCTCTAAGTGTTACAAGCATATATCAATCAGATCTTGGTGAGGGTCACTTGGTGGCTGCTAAGAATATCCACAAGTACTTGAGAAAGACTAAGGTTTGATTCTTGATATATGGAAATGGAGATCTAGTAGTGAGCGGGCATATAGATGCTACTTTTTAATCTGACTAGGATGACTCCAAATCCCAATCAGGTTAAGTTTTCACACTGAATAGTCTAAAGGACCTATACACTAGTAGGTTATCAAGGTAAAATATTAAAACTTAAACATATCAGAAAATCAAGATCAAAAAAGAGAAAGAAGTTTGGGTGTAAAGTAGAGTCGCAACAAGATATCTTATAATGAGAATGAGACTTCTGAAGAGCTAGATGCTGAGAAGAAATGGAAAGAAAAATGATGGAAGATAGATATTATAGGAAGCAAGCAACTTTTGCAAATTACAATGAGGCATAGTATAGTTAGGGAAGTAACAATCCTTATTGGAACATGAACACCTTAGGGTGGCAAAACCACCCAGATTTCTATTAGTCCAACAATGCAAGTACTCACATGGGACATCAAGACCTATCTGAATTTCAACAAGATTAGTCTAGTTCATAAGACTCCAATTTGAACAAAATCATGGATAAGCTAAGAAACTTGGAAGAGAACCAAAAGAGACCGAAAGAGCAAGTAATAGAAAATCATACTGCTTCTATTCACAACATAGAGATTCAAATAAGATAGCCTTCCCATGAATTTCATAAGAGAAGTATGGAAGACTCGCTGAGCAATATGAAGTCATACTAATAAGAGAAATATAAGGCTATCACACTTAGAAATGGTGAAGAACAAGGAAGAACCAATGGAAGACCTTGCTGGACCCAAACTTATAGAAGACCAAGAAATCAAGATAAACCTCATATTATTTGCCAGATCTTGGTATATCATACTTGAACATTGAAAAATCTTGGGTAGATGTCCATGAAAAAAAGCTTATCCTTCTGATCAATGTTAACATTAAACATGAATGATGTATTAAAGGATCCGAAGGATAGTAGCTCATTTAGGATAATTGATGTGTTCGAATCTTTTAAAGAACAAAAGGAGGAAGAATAGATGACAATAGACATCGAGATTGAAAAAGCTATGAAAGTCTCTATTCATGAATCGAAAGAATCAAAGGAGACAAAGGTGATTAAGGAAGAAAAAGAGCAACTCACGTTCTGACAGGACAAACTGTTGGATTTAATGGAAGATTTAGGGAGTTTTGTTATTCCCTTTTTTGTTGACAGTTCACTCAAAAAAGGACATTGCTGAGCTTGAATAGTTTTCATAATTTTATTAATATTTTCCTTGTAATCATTTTTGCAATTAGTTAGTTACTTACATGCTACAAAAATGATGTTGAAGGAAAAAGGTGGAAGTAAGCCTCTCATAATTGATCCCGACTAAGTTTCTAACGATACAAGGTCAAGCTAATAACCATAAATTAGCAAGTTTAGTAATTAGGTTTAAATTATTTCGTAGTTATATTTGTTTTAAATTTCAAAAATAATTTCTTAATGATGTTACATGTTTTGAAGTGCTAACTCTCCTAATCTTTCAAAACGATTATAAGATAGGACCACAATCTTTAGCATCAAGCGTATTTGGTCTCTGCTTCTCATACATCGCGATGAGGCTTTATTCTAACCCCCTTTCTTTTTTAAATTTAATCTCATTTTTATTTTTTGTCTTACTTTAATTTAAGTTTCTTCTTTCCTTATGTGTTTGTTTGTCCCTTCTCCCATTGAGGACAATATGTTGTTTAAGTATGAGGAGGGTGGTTTGCTTTGAATGTGATTTTGCATATTGCATGACAGGTGTTTGGTTGCATTTTATGAATTATGTGAATTTGTCAATGGCTTAGACAGATTGAAATTGATTAAATCTTGAGCATAGTCTATTAGGTTGTGAAGAATCATTAGCTCGCAAAATTAGTGAATTGGGGTCTTTGGCTAAATAAGCAGCTTAATAAACATTTTGTGTGAGTTTTTCACCCTCTAAAATTTGAGGTCTTTCAAATTAAGTAGCTTTAATAGTATTTTTCATAGAAACGAGTAGCTAAAGTAACAAGGTAAGCAAGAAAAAATGTCATGTTTGCTAAACAAATAACTATTCCACTAGCCAAAAATAAGACTCTTCTAATTCAATTTTCGACTATGCATGCATGAGAGGAGAGAGTGAGTCCAAAAATAAAAAGCAATAACCCTTCTTCCTCTCCTGTCAATTTCGGTTATCATGAAAGAAAGATGTGATGTGCATCCAATGCATCACTTCATTCTTTAATCATTCACAAAGAAGCCAATAAATGAGACTCTTCTCTTTTTTTTAAGATGGCTATATGAAAAGACCAATAACCTAAATGAGACCTTCTTATTTGTGATTATGGATAAAAGAAGAAGAAAAATATATTAAATGCACCTCTTCATTTCTTTAATGAAATGAATGCTAAAGGGTTACATTATATGCCAGCATTAAAAGACAACTATTAAACCATTTAATGATAAGATCATTACTCCATTTAATGATGATGAAGCATGATAAAAACCATCTTTAATTTAGCAACTCATTGCTGCACATTCAGGTATAAAAAACTGAAATATGCCCTCCTTCTTTCTTTAATAACTTTGTTTTTAATTAATTAATCTAATTAATCAAATCAAACTAAAGTCAAGCCCAATATTAAATGTTAATTTGGGCTTCTAGTTAAAGTGAGCCTAACATTCAATCATGGGTTTTAAAACCTCTATTTATATTTCTTACTTTGCTTAATAACCTTTCTAGAAGCCAACTAGGGAACCTAATTGGACTTATATAATTCAAGCTCCAATAAGCCTGAAATTAATTTAATCTCATTAGAATTAATCCCAACTTATTAATCAAATGTTATTTTAGTAAAGACAATTGGTTGAACTCTTGAATTGCTAAGTATTATGAGAATACATGTTTCAAATAATACGTCTAATTGCAAAATTTATTATGAACCATATTATAGCCATCCACTCAATAAAGGGTAAAATTGTCGTTTTGCCCTTATATTAGTTTTTCCTTCTATATCTCCTATTTTACTCTATACGATGATTAACATACAAGTTCTCAGCTTAGTGCTAACACTTGATGGGTAGCTAGTCCAACAAACTAATGGCGCCAATTTAATCACCAAACTCCATAAAAACATTTAAAAGTGATGACATCACTATAAACTCTTTATTTGAGTGAATGTTCCATCACGCACTTTTCAATTAATAATTCCAATAAGCAGACACTGGATTGATACTCTACACAAATCCATTCCGATCATATCAAGATTTATAATAAAGCACATATGAGTTCACCACTCATCAAAATTGTGGTTTGTAATAACAGAATGCTACGGTCTGTGTTTGAAGATTAAAGTAATGACCCACTTTATTCTTTAAAACATACTTGATTCTAGATTCATTTAATAGTGCCAATATTCAAGTACTGTCATGATATGAAACTCATGATTCCTTTGAAGTAAATTCTTTTACTTACAAGGAGATAAATCGCAACACTATAGTCTAATCCATAATCAAGTGACCAAACTGATTATTCAACTGTGAATCAACTAATTAAGATTCTAATAATATACATGTTTCCCATACATCTCGGTCTATATATATATTACTTATAAAATAATCTTGCTACTTTATGACTAGATATATGTAATGCTCATACAAGAAAAGCCAAACTCTTTTGTTTTATTAATAACAAATATTTTTTATAACAAAAGTAACTTGAAGAAAATTAAGTTATATTTAAATATGCTTGCTTTCTAGGGCACTATATTTATGTAACTTCAATAGTCTCCCACTTTCCCTAAAGCAAGTTTTGCATATCCCTCATTCCCATCTATACTATATGACCCCCAAAACAGTTTTGAGGCAGTAGCTTCGTAAATCAATCAGTAAGGTTTTGCTCTATAGGTATCTTTACCACATTCACCTCACCACGTTGTATTATCTCCCTTATAAGATGATACTTTCTCTCAATATGTTTGGAAGCTTTATGTTTCTGAGGTTTTTTAGAATTAGCCACTGCCCCACTATTATCACAATAAAGTGTAATAGCCTTTTTTTAGAATTAGCCTCTAAGGTTCATCTAGTTTTTACATGAATCTATAGGTTGTGATAGACGACTTGTCAAACCTAATGTTCCAAGATCTAGATGCTTGCTTAAGTTAATAAATGGGCCTCTACAATTTGCATACCTTATGCTCATTAGCTGGCTTAATGAATCCTTCTAGCTAGGCCATATAAATGGTCTCCTCAATATCTCCATTAAGAAATGCTATCTTGACGTCCGTTTTCCATATTTTATAATTAAAATAGGTTGCTATAGCCAAAAGAATTTTGATAGACTTAAGCATGTCAATTAGAGAAAAAATCTCTTCATAGTTTATACCATCCTTTTGAGTATAACCCTTAACTACCAATCTAGCTTTAAAGGTCTCTACCTTTCCATCTGTTCCTCTTTTCCCTTTGTAGATCCATTTACACCCTATGCCTTTTACATCTGGTGGTAGATCTACAAGGATCCAGACTTCATCGGTGCACATGGAATCTATTTTTGATTCTATCGCCTTGAGCCATTTTTCTTCATTGACATCATTAACAACCTGTGTATAAGCAATGGGATCCATTTCTTCTAGGTTTGAGATAGAAATTATGCCTTCTCCTAGACCTAGATACCTATCTGGTTGTCTCATATCCCTCCCACTATGTCTAGGCATGACTTAATGTTCAGATTACTCCTCTGATTCATCTCCTGAATACATTTCGACATCTTGTTCTGCTATATCCAAATCAACTCTTGCTTTAGATGAAATAGATAACTCCTTTAGTACTACTTGACTTCTTCATTTGTGATTTCTCACAAATTCTTCCTTCAAGAAGGTTACATTTGTTGACACAAATACTTTCATGACTTGAGGACTATAAAAATAGTATCCTTGTGTACCCTTAGGATATCCTACAAATAAACATACTTCTAACCTTAGTTCCATCTTTGTGGATTCAAGCCTTAGAACATGGGCTGAGGCAGCCCCAAGTCCCTAAGTGCCTCAATGAAAGCACTCATCTAGTCCACAACTCCTTAGGTATTTTAGGCACCTATTTGGATATAACAAAGTTAAGAAGATAGGTTGTCGTTTGCAAGGCATATCCCCAAAACGATTCTGGAAGTCTAGCGTAGGATGCCATTGATCTTACCATTTCTAATAGAGTCTTAATCCTCCTCTCAACTACACCATATGTTGGGGCTTTCTGGGATTTGACAAGTTGGAAAAAATTCCATTGTCAATTAGAAATTGTTAGAACTCTCCAGATAAGTACTAACCGCCTTGATCAGATTGAAGTTATTTTAATGGCTTGCCTAGTTGCTTCTCAGCTTTCAATTTGAATTCTTTAAATCTTTCAAAGGATGCACTCTTTTTGTGCATCAAATACAGATAGCTATGTCTAGAGTAATTTTCTATAAAGGTTATGAAGTATTCACAATCTCCTCTAGCTTGTTCATGTGCCCACATACATTAGTGTGTACCACATCTAATGCGGATTTAGATTTGTTTCCTTTGGAAGGAAATGAGGCTTGACCTTTATGTAGTCTTTTCCTTTGCTAGAACCTCTGTAAAGAATTACAAACACGATTAGTGGCTCCTAAATAAAAAATTCATGAATCAAAATATGCCACATTTCTAGCTCCTAAAAAACTTAGGAAACCGATACCTTGTTTGCTTTTCAGGGACTCAAGGTAGACTACATAGTTTCTTTTCCAGTAACCCTACTCACTATATTGGAAATACTTTCCCTTGGTGTTCGCTTTGATCTTCTTTTTCATAGGTTGGACCTTGACCCCTGCTTGGGCCTTCATTTTCGTTGGACCCTTCTTCTTTTGCTTGCACTTAGCCTTAGGCTTAAAAGAGGATGGTATATTAGCTTCTGGTCTATGAGGCTTGATATTTAATATCTCCTCTGTACTCTGGAGGGTATTCATCATCACACTTAACTTGTAATCCTTGCTGTTGAGCTCATAGTCCAACTTAAACTTGTGAAATGATAAGTTTAAGTTGTTGATGATCATAATCATCTACGTGTCCGCATCCATATCTACCTAAGCATCTCAGCCTCAGTAACTGTAGAGATTAACTTTAGCATGTAATCCTGCACTGGTTCACCAGGTTTTTGTCTAAGATTATGAAAAGTTTGGATAACTTTCACTCTTATAGACCTAGTCCTCACACTAAACATCTTATATAGGTGATGGGCCATTGCACTAGTAGTTTTAATGCAAGCAATTTTCTTTTGCAACATTTTGTAGACAGAAGCTAGAATATAACACTTACAAGTCTTATCAGTATTCTACCATCACCTATGTTGCCGGTCTTGCTCAAAACTTGAATTACCACCCAAAGGTGCAGGCTCATTGTCCGTTAATGCCTATAAATTTCATTAATATTGAAAAACAATGTCAAGCTTACGCTTCCATTCATTAAATTCTCTCCATTTTCCATTTTTTTTTATCAAGAGCAAAGTGAGTGGATTCATATTATGGCTGATTATATCTAAAATATAAATTATTAAAACATGAGCATACTAGTCAACAACATTGGAATACTGTATAAAATCATGACGCATGTATGCATAATGATAAAATTAACAAAACTTAAAAAAATAAAACATTATATGACGATTATTTTTCTTATCTATAATAGAATAAGTGATTGTGGGCCATTTTATCCAATAAAAGAAAAACTAGAACCATCCCACTCAAAAAACTACCAAGCATCTTTATGCCTAATTTTTTGAGAAGTGCCATGATTTGGTCTATAATTTTACCAACAGAGCTACAATGAGCAGGTTAATGATAAAATATGTTGAGTGTGTAACCATTTGATTTATTCACTATAGGTACTTGCAAACCATGCCTCGGTAGGAGGTCACATTTGTTACCAATGAGTAGACTTATCCTTAAGGAGACCCAAACCACGCAAGATCTAGGATTCATGTCCTCCTGTGGGGAGTAACACTTCACCACATCAAATGGACCATCGTATGGAGATCGTAGACTCCCACAGGAGCAACCTCTTCCACTTAATCTTTTTTCAATCTTTAAGTTTTTAATAAATACCATCTTATCTAGATGTAATTTATTATCCATCCTATATTATTTTATTCCATATCTCATACATAATGAATGCATAGAAAGGCCTAGGGTTGGCAATTTTCTAAATGGCATACAATCATATAATATCCCATGCTATTGCATCAAATTATCCATTCATCTCATGAACTAATAGGCCACATTTGATTGTCCATCCTAGAACATAATTAAAATCACAACAGTTCTAGGCACAAAACAAAAAAAACTTCTTGGACTTGGATATTCCTCTTCGAACTCTTAGTCCATATGACCTAACCCATTTGGTAAAAATGTGTAATGGCATTTTCATAAAACCAAATTTTTTTACTTTGAAAACAACAAAAATACAGCACTTGTTTTCATTAAAATCGAAACTTTGGCAATATGAAAACAAAAATTCCAGCACTTGTTTTTAGTAAAATTGACACTCAAAAAGCATTCTAGCACTTGTGTTTCATCAAATAGAAACTTTGCTAAGAAAAAAATTCCAGCAGTTTTGTTTTCACAAAACCGAAACTTTGTTAAAACAAAATTCCAGGTTTTCATAAATTTTAAACTTTGCCAATGCACCAAAGGATACACCAAAACCATTAAGTATGCTTCTCTTCGATCTATGGTTGCTCCATCTTCAATATTATGGAATTTTATACATTTAAAAATCGAAGAAAACAGAAAACTGAAATCGAGGAGGAAATATGACGATGATAGGCCACCCTCCTTATTACAAACCAAAGGAAGAAAAACTTATAAGATGAAACTATATTCTATGGACAACCAAAAGAGCAAAACATACACATATATATTTCTATGCAGCATACAACATTTAATTGCCAACCTATGCATCACATATAGGAACCGAAATCATGCATAAGAAAAAAGGGTCTGATACCAATTGTTGGATCGAAAACGAAAGCATGCAAGATTTGGTTAATTAATAGATTTCAGTACTTTGTTGAAATAAAAAATGCAGCAGAAATAACATAAACAAATCAACATGTTTCAGCTATATCTGATACAATATAAGGAAAATAATTTACATAACAACAAGGTAATAGAAATATATCAATTCCTCGCTACAACTTTGATTCCTCGCTTTTCTATCCTCTCCTTTGTCAATGCATCCTCTCCTTGTTATTGTATCACGACCAATCCGATCTACCACTTGTTCTTCTTGGATAACTTGGTTAACAAGATCCTTTTATGGGAAATGAGAAGAAATATTTTAAGGAGGTTTTTCTCAGAAGAAAGAAGCCAAAAATAAGTCTCTTCTCATTTAAGTTTTGGCTATACGTGTATGAGAGGATAGAGTGAGTCAAAAAACAAAATGCAACAACCCTTCTTCCTTTCCTTGTCAAATTCGGTTATCATGAAAGAAAGATGTGATCTGCAACCAATGCATCACTTCATTCTTTAATCAATCATAAAGAAGCCAATAAATGAGACCCTTCTCATTTTTTTAAGATGGCTATATGAAAAGACCAATAACCTAAATGAGACCTTCTCATTTTTGGTTGTGGATGAAAGAACAAAGAAAAAATACATTAAATGAACCTTTTCCTTTCTTTAATGAAATGAATGTTAAAAGGTTACATTACATACCATCTTACAGGATAACCATTAAACCATTTATTGATAAGATCATTACTCCATTTAATAATGATAAAGCATGAAAAAAACTATCTATAAAAAACTAAAATATACCCTCCTTCTTTCTTTAACAACTTTGTCTTTATTTAATTAATCTAATTGATCAAATCAAACTTAACCAAAGTTAACCCCAACTTTAAATGTTCATTTGGGCTTCTAATTAAAGTAAACCTAACATTCAATAATGGGTTTTAAAACCTCTATTTATATTTCTTACTTTCTTGATAACCTTCCTAGAAGCTAAATAGGGAATCTAATTGGACTTATATAATTCAAGCTCCAATAAGCCCGAAATTAAATTAATCTCATTAAAATTAATTGTAGCTTATTAATCAAATGTCATTCTACTAAAGACAATTGGTTAAACTCATGAATTACTAAGTATTATGAGAATAAATGTTTCAAATAAGAAGTCCAATTGCAAACTTTATTATGAACCATATTATAGCCATCCACTCAATAAAAGGTAAAATTACCGTTTTGCCCTTATGTTAGTTTTTCCATCTAGATCTCCTGTTTTACTCTATATGGTGATTAACGCACAAGATCTCATCTTGGTGCTAAGACTTGATGGGTAGCTAGTCCATCAAACTACTGGCCCTAGTTTAATCACCAATCTCTGTAAAAACATCTAAAAGTGATGATATCATTATAAACTCTTTATTTGAGTAAATTCTCCCTGATACATTGATCCGCTTCATCTTTCGATTTTACCCTTGGAGATCGAATCAAAAATTGAATTCCAAGGATTGCAATATAGAATGCAACCTCAGGTCGTCTCACTTGATTGGAACCTAATGCAATGGATCTAAGCTAGCCTAAATGTCATGAAATGCAACTAAATTTGTTAGGAAGGGGGGTTTGGTTCTTTGGAGAACTAACAAAATAAAACTAATTAGAAGGGAAGTGTGTAAAAAAGATATTTTTGGATTTTTGGGAATAATAAATCAAAGGTTAAAACAATGATCAAATATGATAAATTCCTCTTGAAAAATGAGCTTTGGCTATCATAGTTCAAAATAAATCTTTGTGGGAGTAAAAATCACTAAGTTTCCAATTGATAAACCTTAAAGAACTCTTTAAGTCCAAGGTTTTAATCAATGAACTCCATTTCTTATAACCTTGTTGAATGCATGTTAGTGAGTGCCAAGGGTAAGTTAATGCCAATGGTCAATTTTGTGATCAAGTATCATCTCAATTTCAAACACAACTAGGTAGGTAAAAGAGAATTAACAAATTCAAGAAATGACATATATGAGACTTCATATATTCAAACTCCAAGTTCTACATCAACAAACCCAATAACACAATATATTGTTCAACACTTGATTAAACTATAATCAAGAAAATCTAACTACAAAGCATAAATCCTAACTAAGGAGTTCACAACAATGTAGTTAAATATGAACAAACTACTCCCTTTTGAAGCCCATTGAACTCAAGCCATTGCGACACTTAAAGAGGAAATGGTGCTTAGCCAAGCATTGCTTCGGGAGAACTCATAATTGGAAACAAACCAAGAGCATCCATGGCAACAGCAGTAGATAATGAATTTGATGATAGAAAAATAGAAAGAAGTGATTGATGATGGCCAAGCGAAGAGGAAGAGTCGTGAGTGTGTGTGTCCTCTGTAAGTGTAACTTCCCATCACCGCTGGGAACGGAAGAATAGTAATTTTGAGTGGTCCATGGGTGTTTAGAAATGCCTTTACATGTTCATGCATAATCTAGCATCCGCATACATATGAATAGTAAATTTTGCACATGAAAAATGATTGTACATGCATTCATTGGCATTTTCGAGTAAATTTGAATTATAAGTGAAAATTGTGGATTAAATTGGAGTGTATTAATTGTGATTTGGATATTTAGGATATTTTGATAGTTTGGTAAATTGTTTTGAGCTGAAAATATTATTTGGAGACTATTAGTAATATTTTGGAATTTTTGGAAATTTTAGAAAAAATTTTAAAAAATTTGGAGTATTATGGACCAATGAAATAGTCACATTTGGAAGCCTTGCATGTAGCCAATTGGCTCACATGCAAGGGACACACATTACCATGTGTGTTTCTGGATGAGGGAGACCGAAGCTCTATTCGTTACGATCTGTACTAGAGTTTTTTGTTAAAACTTCAACTGTGGAATTTTTGTGCCTTTGAGTTACTTTTACTGCTGCAAATAACGAGGTAAGTAGCTCTGTTGAGGATTTTACGGTGTCAATGTAAACAT
>JAOSBN010000005.1:37294960-37315580 GCA_027563595.1 Erythroxylum suave | reverse complement strand
TGCAAACCTAGAGATAGGTTGATATAAGTCCTCTAGATTAGTGACAAACTTAATAGTAGAATTCATAAATTGATAATGCAATCCTAGGTGTTTTAACTAGAAAGATTTCTGTTAATCAACTGATAAATTAGTTATTAGTAGTCTCAAGAGAGTACTTAATAAAAGAAAGGAATTTTCATGATCCAATAATCAATAAAATAATTATATGATAAAAGGTTAATAATTTGTTAGTTTTTAGAGGGATTCGTCACCTAGACACTAATCTTTGATATTGACTTTTCTAAGTAATTTCCTTTGTCCTCTATCTTCATTATTATTTCCAATTTTAATTTATTCATTTAATTTTTATTTTTAATTGAATACCAAACATCTAATTCATAGGCTAGATAATAGGAGAAGGATAATTACTAATACTTAGCGTCTTGGTGGTATCGATCCGTAGTTGCTTGTGCTAGCTATAGTTACACTATGTACTTGCGATAATTCAATATTGATATCTAAAATATATCAAATAGCCTCACTCAATGTAGTGAGATGGTGGCACTTGAGCACTACAAATAAAAGATATCTACATTTAAAGCTTAGAATTTGAGGACCAAATCTTTTCTTAAGGATTTGAGTGAACAATATCTTGTGATTTCATCATACAATCTCTACTTTTTGCTAGATTTTGGGAATCCGTTGATTTTTAATCTTAACATTAGCATTCAAGCTATAGCTGGGACTAAAAACAATGGTACCTAAATTCGTAGCTAATGCCAATCGATCTTCCACATTCTTCAGCTTCCTCTTTACATCTAGCAAAAGCCATAAATTGAGCTCAATTACATTAATAGTTGCAACTAACATGAATGGATCTTCATTTATCAATATAGATTGGTCAACTTTAACAAACAACTAAATTCCCTTATTGATTCAATGTTGAATAACAATTGTAGATCCCCAACATGAATTCGTTGATTGATATCATGTATTGTGGTATTCATTGTAGTCCTTCCCTTTAATTTCTTTACTTGTGAGAATTATGTGCTCTGTTGGTAAAGTGATGAATTTTTCCTACCATAAAAAACAAAATATTCCCTCTATTTTGGAGGTGTCAAAAGTGTATTGAATCTGAGTAGTTAGTGCTTGTATTTTCCTTTTGACTTCAAGAGATTTATGCTACAAAGAGGCACAAACCCAAGTTCTAGAGATATTAACTTCAACTATTGTCAAATCATATGAATTTATTTCCATAAAATAAGTACCAATTCAACTATTTTTAATATCCTTCTTACCTAAGAAGTTCTTCGTATTTAGATACCTTTGCTTCCAATTCATAAAAAGCATGAAATTCTACATCTTAGAATTTTTTTAAAAGCTCAATATCGAGGCCCTTTTAAGCTAATTTCACATATTTAGTCACTAGGAGTGTAATTTGACATAGATTTCTCATATGCTTGAATTGAGTCATGAACATGTCTGTATTCTCGCCACTTTTTTTAGTAACTCTAGAAAGTTAAGCTATATTAAGTTTAGGTTCATTCTAGAAAAATTGCGTATGCATCAATCTCTCCATTTTAGCCCACAAAAAGAGATAATTCTTTGGCAATGAATCATACCATGAGAAAGTTATTCCTGCTACTAAATTCAGCAATAGTCTAAGCTTGAAATAATTGAAATTTCATAATTAGCAAATTTACCATGCTGAATACTGAATTTGGCGATATGCTCAATAGATGATTAACCATCTTCACTAAAAAAATAAATTAAATTAAGGGCTTTTATAGTCATATGATAAGGATTTTTGTGGTCAATATGCTTCAGACAAGGCTTATGGAATTAATTTCAGGCGACAAAGCTACCTCAAGCCAAGCTTATACAGCTCTTTACAACTTCCATATCAACTTGAGGTCTCCTTTACGAAGGAGCAATAACAAGATTACGGTTTACAACAAAAGGTTACCCCCTAAGCTGTAATTTGGTCTTATATGATATACGCATCAGAAGTTCTTACTAGAAAAAAAAGAACTACAGTTACCATAGCCTTGCTGATAAAATTTTATTATTTATATTAGCAAGGCTATAGTAACTGTAAAATTTTTGATAATAAATAATAATATTTATTAATAATCACCAACTTATAAACGTGTAAATCTTTCCTTGAAATCAGCGCAATTTCGTATGGATCACTAATTTTATTTTACACAATAGAAAAACCAGCTTTCGTGGCAATTAATAATTACCTTTTAAACTTCTCATGGTGTAGAAATTATTGGAATGAGTGTTTTCTTAATTCCTATAAGCTATTGTGCTTGTTCATTTAATACTCATCATGAAAAGTTCTTATGGTATAGAAAATTATTAGAATGAGTATTTTGTAAAATAACACCTAGCTAGTATAAATTTTATTAGACGCAGTAATACATAACTTTACTTTTAACTAATAGGGAGATTATTTTTAAAGAATAAGTAATTTGTATGGACCGCTATTCTTGTTTTAAGTTTTGAATGTCAAGGACGGAAATGAATTACTATATTACTTATACGGGTCCCTAAGTTTAAAATTTTAAGACTTGATTGTATAATATACTTATAAATAGTTTATTAGATATCATAGTGTCGACAACTACAAAAATAATGTTTCCATATTAAGGGGTGACAGGTCTAGAACAATAAAAATATAAGGTTTTTAATCAAATCAATTAAGCAAATATATACACACACAAATATATCTCGTAGACCGTTCATACAGGTGTATGAGAGCTGAGAATACAGGTCGCTCATTTCTCATTAAACAAACAAATTCAATACCATCGCTTCCTGTTCTTGTCGAAGATGCCAGGTCCATATGTGTATATAAAAATTTCAACCAGAAGGGGAAATTGTAAAAGTATGAACAGCGTAACTGGAAGGCTGGCCAACAAAATGATTGGAACAACGAGATGCAAGTGCCCTTCGAGCATTATCATTAGGGTAGCACAAAAAGATACCATCATGGACACAATGGAGAAGAAAAGTGTAGAAAGCCCAATTATCAACTTTGTGGGCAAAGATTTCAGGAAATCCCCATGCGCGTAGCGTGAGGTGAGGATTCCTAAGAACATGAGTACAGAAGTTGAGGAAGCGAAGAGAGAAATTGAATCTGAGATAATGAAAACCAAGTAGGCTTTTCTGTAGGAGAAAGAGGGCTTGATGTTTTCCAAATTTTTACCGGTAGGTACAGTAAATATAGCAGCGAACATGATGGTAATGATGAGAGCACCAACAACGGTGCAGGACGTGGCAGTATCTTTCATCCACTTCTCTCCATCCGCCGCTAACTGCTTGTGACTGTTTTCAAAGACCTGCTCAGGCGTTTCACCGTCCATATTTTGCATGTTCTTGTGATATGGTTGGACAATAGTCTCCACCTCCTAAATGAACAAACATTACGTATCAAAGTATTAGCACGTTTTCTAACGGATATTATGCCTCACGTCGTGAAGTTCGATTTTTTTTTTAAAAATCGAACTATTTGAGTATTGAATAGAATGTGACGACAATTCTGAAGAACGTTAAATAACTCGAAGTAATTAACTCCTTATGAAACGAGTGATTTTAAGAAATGGAGTGAATGTCCAGGAGTTGATTAATAACCTTGAACCACTGTAGCTCTCTTTGCATCTGAAGAGCTGCGCCTGATATACGAGCAAGCCGAGATGGTGGAGCTAACATTCCTGCCAAGTGTAACATATTATTTCCAAAATTATCAATCGCACCTGTCCAATTAGTTTTTTCTGAATCAAGCCCATAAATAAGGCTGTAAATCTTCTCCTGACGGTAGGAAACTGCTGCCATTATCATGTGTCTCCCAAAGATGTCAACATAATACATGCGGTGTGGACAAGCTTTTACGATCTCGATCACAAACTCGAATATCCCGTTCCTTATAGCTTCAGTCAGGGCATTTTCTACAATTCCCGTGGGAAGATCTGAATCCCTTATAAGTGATATTTGTTGACACATGCATCGTAGAATCTCAAGGGTATAAACATGCATCCACTTCATTTCATATATTTGCTTCACTCCTACAGAAAAAAGTTAAAAGAGGGGACATAAAGAATATATATATATATACAAGAAGGTGTGCATTTTGATTAGATATCTTTCATACCAAGTAATTTTAGAATATACCAAACTAGTCCTCCTCCTGCAAGTTGAAATCGCAAAGGACAGATATTAAATTGTTGAATAAGAGTCACTCTCTATAATTTATGAATGTTAATTTTATTCAAAATAGATCGAACAATCATTTTTAATTTATCTAATTATTTTTATTTATAATTGTCTAATATGAACTTATTTGAAAATATACCTTGAGCCTTCCCGCCGCCTAGACCAATTTGGCTGAGTTGTGAGCCCTGTATACGAAATTCGTCGTTCAAAGTCTCAGGAACTTGGATATGTATTACTGTACATAAAAAAACCTCATGAATTTAAATCTCCTTTTGAAGTTTCAATGACGTAATTTAAATATGAACAGTCAAAGAGAAGAGATGAATAAAGAGTAATGTGAATAGGTAAAGAACTAACATGAATAAATCCAACGTTTCCAAAATTTAAGATTAGAGCTATGGAATTCTGAGGCTTTTGTTCCCAAAATCAGAAACGGGCTGTTGTTTAAGAAGTCTTGAGAAATGGTCAAATCTGGGCAACGTCGGATTAGATCCAAGGCGACATCTTTGTGAATACAAAAGAAATGGGAAATGATTAGTGTAATATTTGAGAGTGCATAATTTGCAAACTGGAAGCAGAAATTAATTATAGATCTTACCGAAGAGTCCACTAATTATGCAGTTACAAAGAAGAGTAGATCCATTATGGCCACTTTGCGGATAAAAGCAAGAGATGGGAATGCGAGAGTAAAGATAACGGGTAGTTTGATAGTGTGGTCTGATAGATGCTCCGAAGATTGGAAGCAAGTGTAGAATGTCAGTGATAAAAAGAAGCCTGTCGTTGAGTGAAAGAAGACGCTCAATTGTTTTAGTCATTCCATTACGAGAAGCGTAAGTGAGAGCGGTGGCACCAAATGAGTCTTGTACTTCAAGGTCACTTCTGTTCATCAACTCAGCCAACTCCTCCGTCACCTGTTCATGTCCGGCAATAGCCGCCAAATGAATAAGCATATAACCTCGAGATGATACTTTGGCGGTTAATGCCGTTGGGTCAGCTTCAAGCTCAACCTTCAAGTCCTTCCAGTTTCCTCTGTAGATTGCCGCATACATGCGAGAAAATCTTTTGTTATCGACATCAAAATGCCCTGAAAACGTACATACATGCAATATTAGAAAGAAAAATTGAACAGAATGTTGGGGAAATTGATGAAAGGCTACTCACATATAGTGCCAGCCCGAGACATTCTAACCAAGGGTGGTTTGGAGAGCCCGGACAAGTCACCGAAGTTGAAATTGAATAATGACATCCATGAGGGCTCAGCTAGATTGACTCCTTGTGCTTGGAGTTCATACATTTTGGCCAATGTTTCCCACGCAATATTAGCAGAGCAAACATCGTAAATCTGGGACAGTGTGCCTTGGTCGCACGTCGTTCTAATTGTGTTTAATGCGTTGTGATTCTTATTTCTCCAAGCTTCATTATCTTTTGGTACAGATGTTGGTTCTACTACTTCCCAAAGACCTTGATTTCGAAGATAAGCTGCCATATGCTGTCTCCATATTTCATAATTCGTGAGGGTCGGTGATAACCTGCCAAATTATATAGAACACGTAATTCACTTGTTTTCAGAAAAGAAAACATAGACATCTCTTAGAGCATTCAAAAACAAAACAAAACAAAAAGAGTAATGATTCACCAATATTTAAAGAGTAGAATGTTCTACTGGTAATGACTATAAAAAAAAAAAACCAGATTCATGATATTTATGAATAACAGAAATTTATGAATATGACTTAATTATAAAATAAATTATTCTTTTTTATTTTTTAGATGAATGGATTGGGATTTCATAACCGATGAAAGCAAGTGTGCAATTCTGAGCTTACATGGGAACATTCGGGATTGGAGATGGTTGATAAGTGTTCGGATTCATATTCTTCTGCAAAATAATATACATAATTAGAATTAGTATATCGATTTCGATTTGTTATATTCAAACAGCAATACAAAGTAACAAATTAAAAAAAAAAAAAAGAAGAAGAAGAAGATTTTATGATAAAAAAAGCTACGGGCATGCTCACTTGCAATTAATGCAGCGATATTGTAATTGAAGTTGGCCTACAAGGTGAATGCTGATCAGCAGCATTTGTAGTGCCTATTTAACAATGTCCAGTTTTGTGTATATTTGAAGTGGTTCTTTTCTTAGCTTACTTTTTCGAGTTTAGAAGTTATCCTCAACTTTTTGTAGAATCAATCCTTACATTTGTCTCGCTGATCACCTTTCCCAGAGTATTCGTTGCAGAAACTTGTCCATCTAAGCAAGCCTTTAACCTTTGGCTTGCTGTGTTTCTCGCAAATGTTCTTTATATATATATATATATAAGAAAGGTAATTGACTTTTCAGCAACAATACCAGTGTGAATATATATTTCCAAGATGCAGTCACATATATTAGGAGTAATTCTACAGCTACCAACAATTTGGTCAACACTTTCTCCAACAATTCAAGAAATTGAAGTATAGCTGACACTGAACCTATCAATCCACTTATTTGAAGAATATTCGATTTTGATTTTATAGGACATAGACACCAATTTGAAGAATATTCGATGATTTTTGTTGTTGTGGAACAATGACGTTAAGCCTCTTGAATAGCAATTCTATTGATCTACATCCAAATTCCTTTTCTTTTCCCCTTAAAGGTGAATATTCTAATTCATTTGACCTTTCCCAAGAATTTTATCAATTATTTTAATCAGATTTTTTAGACCAACTATTCGCTAACTTGTTGGCAAAATTAAATATTTCATATGATATTATTTTCATCTCTTTTAATTTTCTTGCACGATATTAAAACAAGCTCTATTTAAATAATATTGATGTTTAAATTAATTATATTTTTAATCTCACAATTTTATATATTCTAATCATGTTCTTTTCCCCATCAATACAAAACTAACTACATAACTGTTTTACTGTTTTATTGTAGTTTGAAATATTTTGCATTGTTATATTTTAGATTCATTGTTTTGATCTATAATGTTTTCAAATATATGATTTATTTTACTTTCATCTCTTTATTAAGTACAATTTTCTTAATAAAAAAAGTAGCAAAAGAATGAAAAGATTTGCAAAACAAACGTTTTCTTTTTTCTTTTTTTGACTCCAGCTAGTCAACAAAAGCAACTTTTTACCAAAAGAAATCAAAAGCAAAGTATATTTTAGTTATTAGTTAATGTCCTACAACTAATTAATTAGTTCTATCTTTATATTATATATTTGGTTAAAAGAATTATGTATTTTACGTTTATTAATTAAATTAATTAATTTATAAAATAAAATTTATAAGATAACTATGTAATAAAAATAATATTATAATAAGATCATAATTATAAGATTTATATTATATTTATATATAATTTTTAAATTATTTCTAGTTGTTGCTCTTACATATGTTGGCCTAATCTCAAGGACCTAAACCCTAACCGGAAAAGAAATTGGCAGGCCTTATAGAACTTGCAAAAAATAGCTTAAGTCTGAACATGTTTTAGCCTAAACACTAAACATTGATTTTATATTATTAGGAAAAATTGATAGAAAGCAAAACCAAAGTTATCACGAGTAACAATCAAAGCCAGCTAAGAAATAGATCATAAAACTAGAACCATAAATTAGTAGGGGAAAAAAAGCATCTAACCTTAGTTGTATGACACCATTTCTTAGGAAAACAAAACTTCCAACATTTGGTGACAAAGGAAAATTACGGTTTTTAAATATAGGAATAAGAACAAGAACTTTTTCCAGATATAACGATATAATATGGAAACCAAACAAGCGTACAACATTTGAGAGCCAAAAAAAAATAACTTTTCATAAGATAAGATTTTATGACATTTACCTAACTTCCAAGATTAATCCAAAAGCCAAAATCACAATATGAACTCAAAGCAATCTTGAGAATTCAAGTGTAATTTTCAACAACAAAATAAAATTAGGAGTTGTTAAAAGAAAGAAACTTAATTCAAATATTCTACCTTTTTCGTGTTAAATGAATGGCACAATATTAAAAGGACAAACAAAATACTTAAAAGAAAACCTTAGAAATCACAAAGAATGAGAATGAGGATGAAGTGAAATATTTTCGTATACGAAATCACAAAAACTATAAAGAAAAAAAATAGAGAAGAAGAAGAGAGTAGAACATCCAAACCCAAAAACTATAGAGAGAAGAAGCAGAGAAGATGGAAAGAAGAAGAAGAAGAAGAAGAAGTAGAGAGTTTCGAATCGAGTTAAAGTTAGGTTAAGTACCCTTGAACCTAGAACTCAACTACCCAAATTTGGTGTGAGGTTGAATCTACTAAATTAGACTATATCTGTTTACTTTGCGTCAGATTCAATTGTACCAAGTTGAGGATCTTTTTTAAGTATACTTACTAAGGGCGAATGAGATGGACCACGAAATCCATCCCGTTCGTCCATTTGATCTAACAGTTAGAATTCTTTCGCAGATTTGCTAACATATTTTCTTTAATTATACTAACATATTTTCTCTCTCATAAATCCACTCTTTCATATTTGCTAAGATATTTTCTCTCTCATAAATCTCCTCTCTCAGACGATTCTCTCTCCCTCTTCTCTCTCTCAAATGATTTTCGTAGAGGCGCGTGGATTTCTCATCTCCATAGATCGTCTCCTGATCTACATGTTGGTTGCCGTTTTGTTATGTGATGATACAAATATATGAAGATCAGGCTATGAAGTCATGTTTTTCCAGCCGTTGATGATTCGTTTTGTGTTGCAGATAGCAGTCAAAAGCCAGTAGAAGATTAACAACAATTGATTAGGGTGAAGGATTGGATCGGCAGTTGTCATCTTGATACTGTTAAACTAATTGATGTCCTTGCAAACTTCCCCGACATTTCAGTAGTAGGGTCTTCCCCCTTTATCATCCTCAGTGTCAAATTCTTTCATGATGGACGTAGCTTCGTAGAGAAATTTGATATCCTACCTTTGTGTTCTCGTCATTGCAGGTTTTGACCAAAGGTAGATGTTATTAATTATTCTTGAAGCTTAAACATGAGAAGATAACGTGTTTAGTTTCAAGTCTTTTCGAGTTTTCTATCAGTTATGACTGCTTTTTAGTGGGTTTCAGAGATTATGGACAAGCTTGTGAAGGAAGGTGCTTTGTTGAAAATGGGACATGATATATACACCAAAAACAACCAAAAGGTTCTATAATCCTGTAAGTCGATGTCATTATCTATAAATCCAGGCTTATTCATCTTAATTTACTTTTGAAACCAAATATTATAAATTCGATGATGAGTTGGTTTCAGAGATTATGGACAAACTTGTGAAGGAAGGTGCTTTGTTGAAAATGGGACATGAGATATACACCAAAAACAACCAAAAGGTTCTATAATCCTGTAAATCGATATCATTATCTATACATCCAGGCTTATTCATCTTAATTTACTTTAGAAACCAAATATTAGAAATTCATTGATGAGTTTGATTTGGTGAAAGAGGAAACGGATGGTCACGCAACCTCCTTTAGTGGTAAAGCTATCATATCTTCATGCGTCCTTTGGACAAAAACATATCAAAAACAAAATTTTGATTCTTACAGTGATCATGTATGAGAGGATATGTTGATCTACTTTTTGACAATTTTAGAACAAAATTACACAGGATCAACGAAAGGTATTTGACGGGATCGACGTGAAGTTGGCATTGTCTTCTTCTCCAATTATTCATACACGAACAAATAAAAACCTAACATACCTGTATAACATTAGCTCTTTTTGACAATTTGAGAACAAAATTGCATAGGATCAACGAAAGGTATTTGAAGGGATCGACGTGATGTTGGCATTGTCTTCTTCTCCAATTATTCATAAACGGACAAATAAAAACTTGACATACCTGTATAACATTAGCTCTTGTCTTATTCTAACTATTCATAGAAGAACAAGACCTCTCCTCTTTGTTATCTCCCTTCCTGCCTCCTCCTTTTTATTTAAAACCAACGCACACTTTTCTTCTCCACTAAGGTCTGCGTTGCCTCTACTCTTTTCACGCTGCCCACACCTTCTTTAGCTGATATGATGATTCAAACGCTTTTGCATTTGACCTTTCACTTTAATGTTACTTGATAGTTAAAGATTCAATATTTAATGTAACACTCACGTGAAATGCTACTTCACCAGTTATATTTATATACTTGCTGAGCTTATTTATTTGTAGCTTTGTATATCAGTGGAAAGAGGAAAGTTCTTGAACATGTTAATGAATTAATGCATCGATTAAGGTTTGCTTATATGAAAAGAGTTTTATAACTGAATTACAAAATACTAACTTTTACTTCATTACGCTTCTTTAACACTGTTGCTACTGATATTTGAAAGCAATATACTCTCTATGTTTTTCACATTCTTGATATGTTATTTCTCCACTAGGCCAACGTCTTCTATCCATCAACTACTTTCTATTTTTTAATGTCTCCACTGTGCAACGTGTGAGTGGAGAGTCTATATTCCTAGTCCAACGTTAGTGGAGAGGAGTATGATGAGTGAGGGCTCCGCTTTGTCCTTTGCTAGCATTTCTTTTATCCCTTTATTCGTGCCTAGGCAAAAGTTAAACATTTTTTAAATTTCACATCTTTTCGAACTGTATCGTAACCTTGATGTATTATTGAGATAAAAGAAAAAGGAAAAATCCTCTTCCCCTAATTAATACACACACAAATGAAAAAAGATAAATAAAAGTTAAGAAGTTTACAACAACATAACAAATGACCGACGTGACGTTGAGGATATATTGATCTACTTTTATTGCGAATTTGATAACATTGCCCAGTGGATGGGACTTGCAAGATGGACTGATAAGTGCATTTTTAGCATTAGATTGTTACATAAATGCTTCATCAAATTCGTCCCATTTAATATCCAAACATGGCAGGCTTTAAAAATACTAACTTTTACTCTATTACTATTCTTCAAAAGTCTTGCTATTGATATTTGAAAACAATATACTCTCTACATTTTTCACATTCTTGATACGTGATTTCTTCACCAACCCATCTTCTTCTATCCACCAACTGCTTTTTGTTTATAAGATTGGCCATTGTCTTATTATGCAACTATTCATAAACCGAAAAATGAAAAAATGAGGAATAGCTTTAACTCTAGTGTTAACAACGAAATTCATCCCATTCGTTCCTTTGGTCGAACGGTTAGAATTCTTTCGCCTTCAATTATATTTGATTATACTGTTATTTCTCACACCATTCGCTCTTCGTCCTCTCTCAAATTTGTTTCTTTCTCCTTATCACACCGTCTCTCTCCCTGCTCTGTCAAGTGATTTGCTTCCTCAACCTCGTCAAAGCAATCTCACATAAAGTCATCGTAGAGGCGTGTTGATATCTCATCTCCATAGATCTTGTCCTGATCTACAGGTTGATTTATTTTTTTATCGTAAATAGTTATTTTCTAGATCTAAGAAGTTTTTTTACGATGTTTCATGTTCTTTGATTAAGAAGCTTCAATCTTTTGTTACGATTGACTTCAACAGTTTGGAAGGACTCCACCTTGCTGGCAGCAATCTTACTTCTTATGAGGTACCTGTGAAGGTCGTGTTGGGACTGAGTTCTAGAATGATGGAAATTTGATTTGTTAACTAGGTTTCAGTACATTGTCATCAGGGTCTTCAGTGAATATTCATATGTGTTAGTATTCAACCTTTTGCTTTAAAAAAATTGTTTAAAACTATATACGTATAAATATTCGTATATAACGGATACCTTATATAATCTTACATAAAGCCATCGTAGAGGCGTGTTGATATCTAATATCCATAGATCTTGTCCTGATCTACAGGTTGATTTATTTATTTTTATCATAAATAGTTATTTTCGAGATCTAAGAAGTTTTTTTACGATGTTTCATGTTCTTTGCTTCAGAAGCTTCAATCTTTTGTTGCGATTGACTTCAACAGCTTGGAAGGACTTCACCTTGATGGCAGTAATCTTACTTCTCTTTAGGTACCTGTGAAGGTCGTGTTGGGACTGAGTTCCAGAATGATGGAAAACTGATATGTTAACTGGGTTTCAGTACGTTGTCATTAGGGCCTTCAGTAAGTATTCGCATGTGTTAGTATTCAACCTTTTGCTTTAAAAAATTGTTTAAAACTATATACGTATAAATATTCATATATAACGGATACCTTATATAGTAATACTAATGGCCATAAAATGGCTATAATCTCTTTCTTTTGAACGGTTACATAACGACTATAATTTTTATTTTTATATAAATAGACTTTTATTCATTAACATATTCACATAAAAGTTACTTTTCCTTTTACTGTCAAATTTCCGATTGTAAAAATGTCTTGGTCGTGTTCTGTTTTCTTTGTGTTATTAATTACCTTGCTAATCATAGGGATATTTAATATAGAAGGGAAACGAGAGTTTGAGTTTGATGTAATAATTCTTATACTCGTGTTTTCCCTTTGTTTCTTGTAGCAATATTTATTGAATAAAATGATAATTATGTTTTTATTGTTGTTTAGAGAAAATAAAGTCTGCGAATTAGTGAAAACGCTAATTAAATGCACTCAAATATAGCGTCGACTTTATCATTGTGTGACAAACGTTGTTTTCTTAAGCAACTGAACTTCAACTCAATGGTTCCATCATAAATTATTGAAAAGCAACTATTATGTTTCTTCGATAAAAAATTTATTTCATCATGAAAGCAATGCCCACCAACTCTTACTCCAACAGAAAGTTATTTTAAATGTGCTAATTGTTAATGTATAAATGAAAAAACGAGGAATAGTTTTGACTATAGTGTAAACCACGAATTTCATCTCGTTCGTCCCTTTCATTCGACGATTAGAATTGTTACGCCCTTAGATATTTTTGCTGACACTGTCATTTCGCACACGATTCACTGTCCCTTCTCTCTCAAATCAGTTTCTTTCTCCTTATCACACCATCTTTCTCCCTCCTCTATCAAGCGATTTGCTTCCTCAACCGCGTCAAACCAATCTTGCATTGAGGCGTCGTACAGGTGTGTTGATATCTCATATTCATAGATTCTGTCCTGATCTATAGGTTAATTAGTTTGCTTTTTTATCGTAAATCGTGTTTCTGAGATCTAAAAAGTTTTTGTACGATGTTTCATGTTCATTGCCAAAGGAGCTTCAATCTTGTGTTGGGGTTGAGTTCAACAGTTTGGAAAGAGGTGTGTTGAAATCTCATATTCATAGATCCTGTGCTGATCTACAGGTTAACTGGTTTTTTTTATCGTAAATAGTTTTTTTAAAGATCTAAGAAGTTTTTGTACAATGTTTCATGTTCTTTGCCAAAGGAGCTTAAATCTTGTGTTGGGGCTGAGTTCAACAGTTTGGAAGGACCCCACCTTGCTGGTAGTAATCTTACTTCTCTTGAGGTAGCCATGAAGCTCGTTTAAGGCTGAGTTCCAGAATGATGAACAATGGAAATGTTAACTGGGTTTCAATACGTTTCATTAGGGTCTTTAGTGAGTATTTGTATGCGTTAGTTTTTAAACTTTTGCTTTAAAATGATTGTTTAAAACTTGATACGTATAAATATACGTAGAGAACGACTATCTTGTATAGTAACATTATTATTAATTACCTTGCTAATCATAGGAATATTTAATATAGAAGGAAAACGTGAGTTTGAGTTTGATGTAATAATTCTTGTAGTTGTTGTTTTCCCTTTGTTTCTTATTGCAATATTTATTGAATAAAATTATAATTATGCTTTTATTGTTGTTTAAAGAAAATAAAGTATGTGAATTTTTCTAAACTTTAATTAAATACACTCAAATAGAGCTTAGACTTTATCATTATCCGGCAAGCGTTCTTTTCTTAGGCAACTGAAATTAAACTCGATGGTTCCATCATAAATTATTGAAAAGCAACCATTAGGTTTTTTCGAGAAAAAAAAAGTTCGTCACGAAAGCAATCCTCATCCAACTCTTATTCCAAAAGAAGCTTATTTTAAATGTACTAATAGTTAATATATTGTCACCTGTTACCTTTTTTCATTTATTGCAAATTATATATGTCTATTTTGTATATAAGTATATAAGAAAAAGTTTATACATTATATAGATAACATTTGTTTTTCTTCATGATGTGACGTTATTAAGCTAAAGCTTGTTAAGATGATCTCTATATTATCAGTGTTTGCTAAGGGGATGGCATCCCCACCACCTCGGGCAGGAAGTTCAGTTGCTGTTAACCAAAGACACTGCCACTTGCAAACTCTCTGGTTTAATTTACTTATTTAAGTTCGCTTTTCCCTACAAAAAGTGAAGATGACCCTATGCTAAGTGAGGAAGACGACAATAAAATGATATGAAGACACAATTTGGATTCTGACAGTCAGTATAAGAGGATACGTTAATCTACTTTTTGACAATTGAGAAAAAAAAACAAATCAAGAGAACCCACGAAAGGAATTTGATGGGATCTTTGGGACCTACAGCTATTGTTTTAACATATGAAACTCATAGTTTCTGTTAACCAAAGACACTACCACTTGCAAACTCGCTGGTATAATTTACTTGTTTAAGTTCGCTTTTCCCTATACAAAGTGAAGATGACCCTATGTCAAGTGAGGAAGACGACAATAAAATGATATGAAAACACATTTTGGATTCTGACAGCCATAATGTATTAGAGGATACGTTAATCTACTTTTTGGCAATTGAGAAAAAAAAACTTTCCAGAGGATCAATGAAAGGAATGTGATGGGATATTTGAGACCTACAGCTATTGTTTTAACATAAGAAACTCATACACGAACAAAAGTCAAACGATTAATAGTTTTATAACACTTCCCAATCCTGTTCCCCTAATTAATACAGGCACATTTGCTTTCACCGCCCCCATAAACTGCACAGAAAAATTTGCTTTTACAAAGGTCCCAGACTTTCAACTATGACACTATTGTACATAAATACCGATTGTTACGCGTTAATTAAAAGTGCCAATGAAGATCCATATAGCACAAACCTATGTGATATTGATGGACTAAACTATTTATCAAAGAACCATAGCCAAAACCTCCGGCAACAACATCCCAAACCCTTTACTATTGTTAGATGAGATAGCTATCTTCAACATACATTAAAAATAACCACACCAGTTGTCATATGGAGGTATAACGATATAATTCTATGATTTCTCATGCTACTAAAGATCAACTTTGTTAATGGTTTGTTAATGTTCTCGAATGAATTAGAGATGAAATTTGTTTTAATTTGATGTTATGTGGTGATTCTACTATGGCCTTCTGATGGCATGTATTATGCAAACGTTGTAACTGATCTTTATCATAAACTATGTCATGTCTTTGTCGGTCCTTCTAGTACTATTTATATGTTTTTTACATATGAAACTCGTACGCGGACAAAAAAAGAAAAGAGAAATAGTTTGATAACGCTACCCATATGACCCTACGACAATGTCGGTAGTAGTACAAAGAATTTCATTTAACATCTTTTCAAACTGTAGCTTAACTTTGATGTATGCTTCAGATAATAGGAAAAGGAAAAATCATCTTCCCCTAATTAATACACGCACATTTGCTTCCACCACCCCCATAAATTGCGCAGAAAAAATCGCTTTTACAAAGATCTCTTACTTTCAACTATGACGCTATTGTTCACAATTGCCTTATTTGTTAGAAAAAACAATACCAATCGTTACGCATTAATTAAAAGTGTCAATGAAGATCTATATAGCACAAACCCATGTGATAGTGATGGACTAAACTATTTATCAAAGCACCGTTGTCGAAACCTCTTAAAACAACATCTCAAAAGCTTTACTATTGTGAGAGGAGATAGCTATCTTTTACATACATTAAAACTAACAACCCCAGTTGTGATATGGAGGTACAAGGAAATAATTCTATGATTTCTCATGTTGTTGAAGGTAAACTTTGTCAACGATTTGTTAATGTTCTCGGATGAATTAAAGATGATTTTTTTTTAATTTGATGTTATGTGGTGATCATACTATGATCTTATGATGACATGTATTATGCAGACGTTGAAACTGCTCTTTATCATGAACTATGGCATGCCTATGCCGATCCTTTGGTTACTATTCCTCGACAAAATGAACATGTCCTCTACTTTCCTCAACGACATATTAAACAAGTTCATGTTATATAATTTGTTTGATTTTCTTTTGTTTAGTGTTAAGCTTTTTATAAGCTATTCTTACAAATATAATTTGTGTTCATATCGTTGAGTTTTTGTTTTACTAATGAAATTGAATCACTTTTTATTAATGTGTGCATCAGATGGAGGCATCAACGAATCAACCAGCTAACAAGAAAACATCGGTTTATAAACTTCCATCAAAGATTCTTTGTTGTGTGATAAAAGTTATATTGAAAGTTCGTTATTACTAGCTTTTATGTTTAAATCTGGGGCCTCTATGTAAGGTTTATTTATTGCCAAATTCTTTTGAGGTTTAGTAATCTAGTTTTTTTTTTTTATATACTTATGGTGTCATAATAAAATGTAGGCTAACCCAGATACAGATGAGGTCTTTGCTGAAGTTACGTTACTCCCAGAGGCCAACATAAGTAATCGTTTCATTATGTTTAATTTATATGATGGACGGTTTAGCATTCGCAGCCACATCATTGTTATCATATAGTTATCTTATAATATCAACAAGATGAGAATGTAGTGAAAAAGAAAGCTCCCACACTTTCTCAATCGAAGTTAAACGTACGTTCATTCTGCAAGACTCTAAGGCCGTCAGATATCAGTATTGATGGTGGACTTGTGATTCTTAGATCATATGTTGATGAGTGTTTTCCCCCATTGGTTAGTCAAATCCACCTTCGGATAATCAATAATTATTTATGTTGTTTTTCCAAATTAACAACTGTTTCTAAAGAAAAATTAAATATGTAATGCGTCACAGGATATGTCTAGACAACCTCTGACACAAAAATTAGTGACCAAGGATTTACATGGAAACGAATGGAGGTTTTGTCATACATTTCGAGGTTATGAACTTTTGGTTTTTTGGTTTTTGCTTGCCTTTTACATTGTTTGTTCATTCGTTACTAGGCAAGATTTTTCTTTCATATACAGTATTAGGTGCTTAATTCATATTCCAATGTTAATCATAGGTCATTATAAAAGGCACTTGCTTCGAGATGGATGGAGTATATTTGTACGTAACTTGCAAACAACTTATTGCTAGTGATACCTTTATATTTCTAAGGTTTGTAGTTCTTACAATACTGTTTCGAGTCATTGGCTATTTAAATTATCACCTACATAATGCTGATATTTTTATTTTCAATTAACTTTTAGAGGTGAAAATGGAGCACTTAAAGTTGGCGTTAGAAGATTGATGAAGCAATAGGATAATATATCGCCACCTGTCATATCGAGTCAAAGTTTGCTTGTTAGTGTGCTTGCCACAACATGGCAGGCTATATCAACAAAAACAATGTTTACAATAAACTACAAACCTAGGTATCTTGTTAAATTGCTATTTTAACTTCCACAGATGGTTAAAAATTTTAATTGAAATTATTGACTTTGTGTATCCCAAGTGAAATTGCAATTTCACCCTTAAGATAAAAACAAATCACGAGTCTAGGGATTGTTTTGTTGAGCTTTTATAATTTTCTTCTTCCTGTTTTTTAGAACGGGACAAGCCCCACTAATTTGATTGTTCCAATTGACGAGTACAAGGAATCAATGAAGATTACTTATTCTATAGGTATGAAGTTCACAATGAGATTTGAAGGTGAACAAACTATAGAAAAAAGGTACTGATCACTTCTCCCATAAGACTTATAAATTATTTATAAATAAACTGCTCATGAAATGTTTTATTACCAAATTTTTTAAAATGTAACAGATTTACTGGCACTATTGTCGGAATTGAAGAAGCTAATTCCAACATGTGGCAAGAGTCAAAATGGAGATGCCTCAAGGTAATACTTAATGTTTTACGATAGTTAATATATCCTAGCAATAAAATTGTAATTTGACTTTCTTTTGCATTTAGGTTTGTTGGGATGAAACAAGCAATATACCTCGTCCAACGAGTGTTTCACCATGGGAAATAGAACCTATGGTTGCTTCTTCTACACTGGATCCCCTTCTAATGCCCATGCCAAAGAGACCCCGAGCAAGCATGGTTCTTTCATTCTCCGACTGCTTTATTCAACCTACTGAAGATAATGGTAATGCATATTTTTCATTGTCATTTTCCTTAAAGTTTCATGCGCATCAAGTAAACTAGGCTTTGTTAACTCAAGCTTTAGGTTCGTCTATTAATTAACTTCCACAAATTTACTTACAGTCTTTGAAGCAACCTCGAATTCCTCCAACAGATTGTGTGAACCACTTATACATCAAACAATAGCAACTACTAATCCAACAACAACACGTGAACTACATGAAGATGAGAAGTTGAACATGCTTGCTAATAAATCATCGTTAATGTCTACAACCTTATCACTTAAATTGGCAGAGTGTAATGAAAATTTACCAACAACCTATGGGAATGTTGATGCTCAACTGGACAATTATACTGAATGCAGTGTACTAAATGAATACCCATCACTTTATGGCATTCGATTTGATATATTGAATGGAAATGGGTTGAAAACTCACATCATCATCTCATTTTATTAATCCCTATGATTCAAGAGATCCAGTGAAGAAGCTAGCATTAGTACAAGGGGATAAAAAAGCAAAATATGTGAATGAAAGATGCAAACTCTTTGGCATTTCCCTCATTAACAATTCAATGACACCAGATGCCACAGCACCTATTACAAATATGTTGAACAAGCCAATAGTTCATACACACACCTCAAATAAAAAAAAATCCCAATTGAACTTTGTGACAAGTTAGAACAATTAACGACCTCCCAAATGATTGACAATATTCAACATGACAAACATTTTGTTTCTGCTAATCAATGCACAAGTGATGGTGGAGGAAAAGCACTAAATCTTTTTACAAGGAGTTGTACTAAGGTACATTTTTCTCTGAAATATTCATTGGTTAAAACTACTAGTAATGAATTATTAAAATATTTTTTCTTTTGTTAATATCTACAGGTTCACAAGTAGGGAATAGGACTTAGTAGGTCAGTTGATCTTACAAAGTTCAACAATTATGATGAGTTAACTAAGGAATTGGATAGATTGTTTGAATTTGACGGAAAATTAATGGCGTGTAAAAAGAATTAGCAAATTATGTACACTGATAATGAGGGTGATTTGATGGTTGTCGAAGATGATCCTTGGCTGTAAGAATTATTCCACTCTTTCATTTATTTTCTAATTACTTATATTTCATCTTTTGTTGACATGTAAATTCATTACTTTGCATGAATACTGACTTCTTTTTATGTACATTAAAGAGAATTTGTTGGCATGATTCGTAAGATTTTCATCTATACTAAAGAGGAGATTTTAAAGATGAATCAAGAGGCCTTAAATTTACAAAACCATGACAACTTGCCAGACTCAAATGATATAGAGGCAACTTCAGTAAAATATAAGCCATTGTCTGCTGCATATACTCTAAAAGATAAAAAGGTTAGTTTATGAATTGATTTATTTGCTAAAACTGCTAGTTCATCTTGCACATTCTAATCATAAAGCTTTCCTAATTGAATGACTTTTGTTTAACTTTCCTATAAATGATGGCTTATGTTTGTTAATTGTCATCCCAGGAAGTTGATAGTAGGGAGTCGAAGGTTATTTGATATGCTTCAAGTGTAATACCAAATCAAAAGATAAGTTGATTTACTGATGTCTCATAAATAGATGAAACAAATTAAAAAATGAAAGTTTGGAGAATTTTATTTAATTTTGCAAGGCTGATATGCATTTAAATAATGTATGTATTAATTATCCATAATCTTTCTCGTTTAAATTTCTCTTATTTTCTTTTCTTCATGTTTCTGGAATCTTTATTGATCTCTAAGCATGATGAATGAGTGAAGATTAATAATTCTTCATTCCTAGTTAACAGTCTGGAATCTTGATTGGTCTCTAAGCATGATGAATGAGTGAAGATTAATAACTTTTCATTCCTAGTTGACAACATCATATAATTTAGATTCTATACAATTTCAACGTAGAAAAAAAAACCTAATTTCACAAAAGTAACAACAATTTAAATAGTTTTTACCAAAACTAGTAAGGTTGTACAAGATATAAGGTAGCTTTAGGCAGTTGCACATTGGAAAAAATTTATTTACCAAATTAAATTGAAGATCGTAACATATGACGATTAAAGTCATTTATGCCCTCTGTTAAATATGATATTTTTCTATATATATATATATATATATATATGATTTTGGTCTCAAATAGGAGTCTCAAATAGGAAAAGTAATAGTGTTTTTTATTAAAAGAATAATCAGTGTATATATGCTTAT
>JAOSBN010000005.1:37278353-37294860 GCA_027563595.1 Erythroxylum suave | reverse complement strand
TTAAATAAAATTTTAACTCCTTTTCTTCCAATTATGCCCCTCCTTAGTCTTGTTCTCCCAATTTTGCCCTTCTTTTATCTTTTATGGCTTGACTCCTTCAAGCTAACTTACTCCTTAAGCTAATTTAACTCTAACTCTCTATTTGAAATTCCAACTTCTACATTCAATACTCTATTCATACTTGCTAATTTATCAACTCAACTCTAAAAATAATAAAACGATTAAATCAATAATACGAATAAATAAATAAAAAAAATTTTGGGGCCCAACAGTTAAGTTGGACGATGTTATATGAACCTATAAAATGGTATATAAATTACCAATTGGCACATCATCTAAAAAGGCTTGTTTATGGAAAAGCATGTCACTTGCTTGTAGAGTTAGAACATAAGGCATACTAGGCCATTAAACTCAGGAATTTTTATCTTTAATTTTTAAGTGAAAACAAGAAGTTAAAATTCAATGAGTTAGAAGAATGGTAGTAAATGGCTTATAAGAACACCCAAGTTATACAAGGAATAGACCAAGAGATATCATGACCAGAGGAACAAGCAATCTAGACAATTTAAGGAGGCAAACCAAGTGTTTTTGTATAGTTCTCGCCTAAGATTTTTCTTGGATAAACTCAAATCAAGATGATCTGGTCCCTTTATTATTAAAAAGTTATTTCCACGTGTCAGAATTGAGGTAAATCATCCAAAAAAAAATGTAACTTTAAAATGAATGGCTACTGCTTGAAATTCTATTATGGAGGCTAACCGAAGGAGTTCAATGTCCTTAAGTCATTTTAGTTATGCAAGGGTATGTTTAGTTACCCAAAACTTAGAATAATTGTTGGTTAAGTTGATTCTTTTTTTTTTATTAGCTTAGAGTTCAACTATAGGATTTTATTAATTCATGGCTCATTTTATGTTAAATTGACACTTGGATAGGGGTTTTATTTTAGATTTATTTGCATCATCGATGATTTTATCTTACTTTATGCATTGTTTGTGTGTTTTATGTAATTAGTTTGGGGTTAAGTCGAAAATTTCTTAAGTTTTTAGGAATTTAAGGTCGTGTTTGATCGAGTGGTTATTAATAGAATGGAATGTAATGTAATATTATTCTATTGTTTGAGATGAGGGTTTATAATAAAATAGAATGGAATGAAATAGGATAGAAGATGAGAGTTTCACAATAAAATCTCATTCCACCATAAACAGTAAAAAAAAGTAACATTCGATTTAGATGGCTTAGGATGGAATATAAAATGTCAAACAATATTTTACTATATTACATTATAAATCTTTTTTTCAAACAATATTTCACTATATTATATTATGAACTCTTTTATCTCTCCCAAATAACAATTTTCGATTTACATTCTATTCCATTCCATTAAAAATCTTAAGTTAAACTAAACATAGACTAACCTGGTCATTGGACACTCTCGCATCCACACCGATTTTCACCCACATGCGCTACTCTAAGCTTGATACAGGGCCATAAAAGATCTGAATATTGTACCATATTGATAGTATCAAAAAAAAAATAGGTCATCTTATCGCGTTGTTCTAAACAAATTTAAGTTATAGTGATTGTATTACACAATAAAACACAAGAAAAAAATTGAACTAAATTTACAAATTAAAAATTAAAAATAAATAAATAAAATTATTATTTTAAAAATATTTTATGATAATTTTATATATAAATATTAATTAAATTTTTATTTTATAATTTCAAAAATAATTAAAATCAGTATTCAATAATTATATAAAATTAAAAATAGATATAATTTTTAAAATAATTAAAATCGGTATTCATATTCAAAACAGAGTCAAATTTGGTAAGGTAATAACAAAAGATTGGATTCTTAATAGACACATCTTACAGGAAAAATATAAAAAGAATTAAGAGTAAAGTCCATCGACCGATAATATGTTGATAGAAGTCATGGAGTTTAAAGCCTCTTATATCTTTCAGCCCCTCGACCCGTAGTTTTCCACTATTAAATATTATCAACCAAAAATCAATATCCAAACGCTTCAAGAGAAGAGAAAGGCGGAACTTTTCAATCCATCCAATTTAATGATCATGACACAGGTACGATACGTTTCCTTCTATTTCATTTCCCCTTTTTCTCATCAATCTTTTGTTTTCATTTCTGGGTCTTCATTTTTGTTTGTTGTTGTCTTATGTTTAATTTGGTCAACATGTGTTGTAACCTGTGTTCAGCATTGATATTTGTGTTTTTTGGGTGAATATTTATGAGTTGGTTCGGTATTGGATTCATTGCTTGTCAAAATCTGGTTTTTGCTTTTGGTTTTTTTTTCAAATTTCTTTTTGTTGATTTTAATCCTGCAGTTTGTCGGGTCTCGTCTAAATTTCATTTATTATTTATGTTTTCTCTGCTTTGAAGTTTCATTAAACTCTTTAAAAGTTTTTTGAATCATAAGACGAAAGTTTTAATCATGATTTCCAGCGTACAGGGTTGAAGCTCTGCTTTTTTGTCTACAAATATTTTGGTTGAAGTGAGAAGTTAAGGGAATACTAAAACAGACGATCTTTAATCTTTGTTCTATTTCTTTTCCGTCATGCAATGATTTCAAATTGATATATAGAAGTTGGCATAATTTCTGTTAATTCGAAGTACTTACTTGCTTATGTAAATGAATCATAATTGTGTCGACTGGTCTAGATTGTTAGAACGGAGTCTTCTTTTATCCTTGAAGTGCCTGTGGTTTGGTAGATTTGTCCTTAGTAAGCATACTAGTCTATCTATGTTTGATGCTTCGGATAGTATATAACTTGATCTAGTCTGTGAGTCCATGTAGCATGTGCATTGAACATAAGGGGCTAGAAAAAGAACAGAAAGTCGACTAGTGTAGGATTTCTAGGAATGAATTGAACGAATCCTAAAATTAAGAGGAAAAATATTCATGGTAGAATTGTGGCTATGTGCGGAATATATTGTACACCTTTTTGTATTTTAAACTTGTTAACCCTTGTCTTAAGTCAGGATCGATTGTACTGTCAGACTTTAAATTGAGATTATATAAATAGGGTGCTATATATACTTCTGTATCAACTCTGCACAGCTTCTTCTTTCATAGATCTCCCATTGTCAGCTTAACTGTGCATTGCTTTATTCTTTCTTTCTAGGCCAATCTGCTTATTGTTTTCTCATCTCTTTTTTGATTGCCAATCTTTTTCCCCAATTACAGACTGTTGTCCTCAAGGTTGGCATGTCATGCGAAGGTTGTGTCGGTGCTGTGAAAAGGGTTTTAGGGAAAATGGAAGGTTTGTTGCAATGCATCCTTGCAATCTTTTTTTTTTTTAGTTATTGTTTATTGAGCTTATTTGTGATGATAACTGATTATTTGAAACTATATGGCTTGTGGTCCATAACTGAGACATTTGCTTTGTGCAAACGCCAAAATGTTTAAAATGAACCCTACTGGCCTCTCTATCTTCTCTCATCAGAAATGCCTTAACTTCTATTCTAGTAAGCATTATCCGTCTGTGTTTTATAGTTTCTTTTTTATGAGAAAGCCGAATTAAGTTCTTCTTTACTGGATTCCAAATGGAAGAAAACTAGATTATCAAATTAGCATGTTTACGCATCAAGAGTAGTTTGATCTGGTGAGAGCTATGGTCTCTGTAGCCGTCTGTGCTTTCAGTTTCATATGTAGCAAGGTATGGTAATTAGAAATGTAGTTATCTGAGTAGGAAAAGAAATTGTATTGAAACAGAAAGCACATAAGGGAAAAAGTAGTTTCCTTTACTCGCAAATACATAGCTAAATTTATCAACTGAAACTAGCAGTCTGTGAACTCCATATCCATGATAACCAGAATCTTCATTCCTTTTATATTTCTTTGAACACGCGTGCGCACATTCTCAGTTATACATGGAACATAATGATATACCTTCTACATGTTTGTGGACATCCATGCGCGTTCTGGAGTTATATATGCAATGTAATGATATACCCTTTTAATTGTCTTCAGGTGTTGACTCATATGACATCAATTTGAAGGAGCAAAAGGTGACTGTGAAAGGGAATGTGCAGCCAGACGCTGTGCTTGAGACTCTGTCAAAAACTGGGAAGAAGACTACCTTCTGGGAAGCCGAAGCACCTACCGAGCTGGAAACCAAGCCTGCAACCGAGACTGTGGCTGTTTCTTAGTGTTGATAAGTGAATTATCTTGGAGGGCATAGCTCAGGGCAAATTATGGTTTTGTTAAATGTATGAAGATATTATTTTGCTCTTCTACCTGTATTGAATTTAGCCTACAATGCTTTCTCGTCTATTATTTAACAGTTGTCTATACTATCGTATGAAATAAATGAAAACCATGAGATTGGGCCTACTATCCATTTGCTTGCTCCGAGTTAATCAAGAACATGTCTACCCTATGGTTTTATTTAAACTTGGGGGCCGAAACTCTGAAAGGGTACAGATAACCTCCCGGATGTTGGAACTGCGCAAACAATTTCCTTTAAAAAACTTTTTTCCTGCGTTTTAGCTGAATGGTTGGACGTTTAGCTAGATCACAGGACCTTATTTCTGATTTACCAAGTTGAGGAGCTATTGATATGCTGAACTGAATTAGATATAGGCCTAGCAATGCCCGGTTAAGTTTGCTCCAATTACAACGCATCCAATATTTTATTAATTTGTTGTATCCAGCTCAAAACATCCGTACCTGCCAAAACCAAATCAACAATCGATTGGGTTGGCAATCCCCGTGCCACGCCTTCTGATCGAATAATCAAGATTTTTCATTTGAATAGTGAGTGAACATACCAATAGCATAGTATGCAAAAACCTCATTTATGATTTCTCTCCTTTTCTTCTTTCAATTAAATCTATCAAATTATTATTTTAATTACAAAAAAAGAAGACCATTAATATAGTCTGTTTTAACTAGTAATATTCTACCGAATTTTTAGCACCGTCGGAGGCGACAAAGTCCCGGCTACTGACCGGCCGGGGTTTGTAAGGCGGTGTCCTACATCTCAACAATGCCCAGTTAACACCATCAAAAAACTGATGATGCTTAACAGCGGTTGCACCCATTGTCGACCCAAGCCTCTTTGATGGGTCCTTCGCTAGCAGCTGTGTGATTAAATCTTTTGCAGAGCTCGGGACCGAAGGTTCTTTGGGGAACTCTAGGGCTCGAGCAACTATGTTCGCTAGGGTTAGCTCGTGATTGATTCCTTTGAACGGCGTCACCCCATAGAAAAGCTCGAAAATGAATATCCCCAAGGTCCACCAGTCGACGGCGCTGCCGTGCCCCTCTCCGGAGACGATCTCCGGGGCCAAGTACTCATGGGTACCCACGAAAGACATGGACCGGACGTCTAGCGGTTCCGCCACTATCTCCGGGGTCCCACGGTGGTTGAACCTCTTTTTCTTCCGTCGACGTGTCGGGTGCAAGCACGACACCGCTGGGCCGATGCAGTTGGGGAGAATGCAGGATGATGTGGTGAATTGCGACGGGTCGGTTGGGTGATCGCGGGAGGAATCTGTTGGTGGCGTGCTATGGTGGGAGACGATCTGGGCCGTTGATATGGAGTCGTCGTCTTTTAGGGAGAGGTCAAAATCGGTGAGCAATATGTGACCGTCTGATCTTACAAGAACATTTTCAGGCTTGAGATCGCGGTAGATAATGGCCATCATGTGTAGGTACTCGAGAGTCGCCACCACTTCCGCGGCATAAAAACTGAAACGAAACCAAACAGTGTTTGAATTGAATAGGAATAATAAATTTGAATTTACGTTCCTATTGGCTATTATTACCAGTCGTTAAACAGACAACTAGCAGTAGGTAATTAAGATCATCAGATTGATTGAAGCACAAAACGTCGTCATGAATTAGGCATTAGGCATTAGAGAAGAAAGGACAAAGAAGGAAGCTGGTTCGGCTCAATAATTTAATCAATGTGATTAAAACAGACAAATGATAAAATCCCAACGAAATCAGTAACTTCCATTCCATCATGGATTGGATTATGCAAATGGACCCCACATGCTGTGTAAAGTCCTAAACAAATGGTATAAACTAGACCCAACCCCCACACTCACACTCACACTCACTGATTGAACGTCATCATATACCATGATGGACCTGCACCCCACCCCCAACCTTTTAATTGTCAATTCCCGTACCCATGTGACTATGCTTTTCCGTGTTTTTTATTACACTACATATCTGTGACAAATTGCAAAATTGTGGGGTCAATTGTAATATATACATTACCGGACGGCGGTCTCTTCGAAGCGTCTCTCCGGTTGCCGTTGCCGGAGAACGTGGAGGTCTCCACCGGGACAAAACTCGGTCAACAAACATGACCACCTTGGAGAGTCCAATGTAGCATATAACTTGGGCAAAAAGGGATGATCCAATACCTCCAGTATCTCTCTCTCAATCCTAGCCCTACTCTCTTTGTTCCTTGCAGCCATTTCCTTGTTATCCATGACTTTGGCGGCGAAGAGGCAGCCATTGCCGCCCTTAAGCTCCACAAGGTATACACTCCCTAGGTCTCCGCTACCTAGGCGGTGAACCAAGCGTAGGTCCGCCAGAGTAAGCGTCTTGTTGTCGCAGCCGACTCGTCGGATGATATTCCAGCAGATGTCACAAGTAGGGGCGTTGTAGGGCTTGGAGGAGATGGAGGCATGGATCCATGTGGCGGCGTCAGACGATGTCCCAGAGCTGCTGACGCTTCGATTGCAATCGAGAGGAGTGGTGGTGGTGGCGGTGCTGGTGAAGCTAATGTCGTCGAGTTCGTCGGTTAGGTCGTCGATGGAAGAGTCCATGGCGGATGAAGGAAAGAGTTAGAATGTACGGGGAAGACAGTGAGGCTTTGAAGAGGAGATTTGTATGCGTATTTGAGTTGGGGTCATGGGGACGGCAGAAGGAGGTTGGGCCATGTGGCCGAAAACATGGGCCCTGTAGCTGTTTTCCTCTAAAAGCTGTATACAAATAAATAAGTGAAATGATAGTTATTTTATTTATTTAAAATTTTCATTAATGATTAATAATAGAGCACTAGTCAACAGAACAGAGGATATGGTCATCCCCCAGTTGTCAATTCAAATCATTCTCAGCCAAGGAAGGATGAGGTTGGGATTAAGGCCACGAGACATTCTATTATTTTTGTGTATTCAAAATCCACAGCTATAGTTTCCATAATTTTGTCGTTTATTTATTTTCTTTTATACTGTAAGATATTAGCTAATTTTGGTGGATTGCATGCATAATTTCAGCATGTTTCTGGGAATGATGTTTTCCATTTGTTGTTTTTATCCGATGACAAAAGAGAAGGGTTGAGATAGGAGGACCTGAAGCTGTACAAGCATAGGAATTTTGTTACAGAACGAAACTTGATAGTGATGGGTATTTAATCATGAACAAAGTAGAAAGATAAACAAAGTCAAATTATGTTTAAGAATATTTCACAAAATGATTAAATACGAAAAGACCAGGTCCAGCAGTCCCAGTCCCAGTCCCAGTCCCTTTTTCTTTGTTCAGCTTGTCTCTTTCATGTGCTGGCTTGATTTGTACTTGTTTTCTATGGCTAAATTGTTTTACTTATTGATTTTAAAAGTTCCTTATGGTTTAAAGGGTTAAAGCAATTTCTAACTATATATAAAAAAAACAAATTCCAACATTGAGAACGTTTCCTTGTAGGTTTTCCCACTTACAATTCAGCGTAAACTATCAACTAATTAAATAAAACTATTTATAAATAATAGTTGTATCGAATAATTAAACCAAAACCCGGTATATATTTTAAGAATTAAAACTTAAAAACATTTTGTATTAAATATCTTGAATTATGATTTCAATTTGAAATAATTAAGAAGCACTCTTTATATATCAGTTCTTTTTATTTTTTAAATATTGAAAATTCAATTAAGAGATAAGTGATTGGATGTTAAAAGTAATTATAAATTCTTTTTAGTAATTTTATCTGAGTTGACACTAATGTAATTCATATTTATATAAATTCATTGGATGTTAGTGGAATTTGGGAGAAATATTTGATCCAGTAGTTTAATTATAATAATCTTTTCAACTAAACTTAAATCACAGAGAAAAAAATTAAAGTTAAAAATTATATAAGAATGATAGTGTAATAATCTTGTCGAGAAACCTAAAAGTTGTGGAGAAATATAAAGTGACATGTTAATATATTCAGTGGGACCAACACAAACTAACGTGAAGGCAAAATACTAACGAGTCTCTCACCACATCGTAGAGTTGATCTTTTGAAAGAGTTTGTAGACTCGTAACATTTGAATGTTATCAATGTTGAATCTTTTCTTTTAGGAATTTAATCTCTCGTCAGTCAACTTCTTTTCTTTTCTAAAAAAGAAATTGCAAGTGCCTCCAATCATATCCGCTAATTCGGTCTCAGTAGTCGTTAATTTCTCCGCTTGTCGGTAATTTGGTAGTTAAGGGTGGCGAATATCTCGGGCCTGCCAAGTATTAATAAAACAATGCCTTAGAAACCAAACTTCCCTATTATAAGTTACAACTCACGCATCAAGTTTGATTTAATAAATAAATTACCAAAATTAACTCATTCAAAAACAAAGTGCAAGTTGCCGAATTTTACGTCGACATATTAGCATTGTAGCTTTAAAATGTCTTCCAGAGGTGGTATGGTACACTTGCATTGATTAATTTTAATCCCAATTCTTACTTAGAATTACTGATATACTGTAAAATAGATTAATAATTTTCCATGCATAATCATCATGATGCAATGCTAATACTTAATAATTGCTTCAACAACTTTTAAACTGTGGACGTGGTTGACACTATAATTCCTTTGTAACTATTGCCAATGCATTTCTCAACAGGCTCAACTCAAATGGCCACAAGTAAATAGTAAAAAGGGTCAAATACATGTAGACCCCTATTCCTGCCGTGCTGTCATTCATTCTTAGTTATCAATCTCCACACAGAAAGCGAGTAAGCCTCAGAGTCGCTCTATCCTTCCCAGGAGAACAACATACTCACCCTACCATCATTAGGCTTGCTTAAGTTATCATTAACTGAATATCACCCTAATGATAGCTCCGCTAATCATCAAGTTTCATCATCTCATTCCAGTAAAAGCATCTGAAATGCAGGACTTTTCTGTATGCAATTTCAAAGCATGATAAATCATATATACAAAAAAGTATCCACGTCTTGCACTTGATCATCATCTCACATCAAATTTTACTGAAACGTTGTGATCCATTATATATACCAATACATTTGGAAGAGTACATTCATAGAAAGGATATTTCAAGGTCTGTTCTATGTGATAAATGAATAAGGTGTAGAAGAAATTCACCTTATCCACCCAAACCAATGGAACAATAAATGATTACGTTACATGTAAGCCAATTTCAACTTAATACCAATGATAATTAGACCTTACCCATTTCAAACATGTGAAGCATATTTGAGCGACTCACACAATATAGGTCTGTTTTGAATTCTTCCTACCACGTTTTCTTCTAGGGTTGGCACTAATCATGCAAGAGAAGGCGTTAACAAGCTCAGTATCCTCTTCGGTTATGAGCATCTTGGCAGTGCATGGGTCTGCAAGTAACAGCTTTGCCACAAGGTATCCGGCAATAGACCAGGTCTGGAAAAGACGTGCTTGTTTTCCAATGAACCTCGCTCTTTTCGTATCATAATATTCAGCCCACTTGTCTCGTGATATACGTTTCTCAGCAATCTCAATGGCTCTTGCAGCAATTTCTGGCCTATCCATCTTTATGCAGGCAACTGTCAGCTGCAAACCACCTAAATAATGTCAGTGTTAAATTCCAATATCTAGCAATAAAAAGTATCATTGATTCACTATTAGACACCTTATTTTTTGCATGAATTACAGTTAAGCACAAAGTTCTTAATGGATACCATAATGTCTTTGAAACTCTTCTACAAAATCGCTTGGCCCAGATTTCTGAACCTTTGGAATGATGTTTTTGATGCTTTCCTATTTTTTCCTTGCTAATTTAAATCTATTATCCTCCCACAAGCTACTTCTGATAAACACGAGCACCATAAATACAATCAACTCACTAACCTGCCATAGTAGAGTTGGCCAGGAACCTCCATTGTGGTAAGACCAAGGCCTGTGCCAATAAACAAAACCATTAGAAAATAAACACGATAGGTTAGCAAAAGCACTCCAATTTCAGAAGGTTGGCATCCTTACGTGTTCTTAGGATCACTACCAGTGATAATCTGCCATTCCTGACCTTCAAGAGCAGGATAGCATATCTTGAATGGCATTTCTGCTACTAAATCCATCCACTTAGCTTCAATAAGATCCAATATGGCATGAGACTGCTCTATAGTTGCCAGACCACTTACAATAGACCATATGTTTCCGAGAGAAAAGAATCGAAAATCCATGTGAGCTGGTTGTAAGTTTCCTATCAGATAACCTCCTTGGTTGGACATCCATTCCACCAACCACGGAGGTATCTGATCTGGGTAAATGTTGAACTTGTTAACAGCATCATAAGAGTACTCTTCAGTCTTGTAGCGGTAAATCTCGTTTAGTTTCTTCAAATCAATCCAATAGTACTCTCTTATATGGAATGACAGAGCTACTAGACGGTTGTTCAATGCTCGAAGGAGATCAGCTGATCCATCTTCTGGAGCAAGCATCTCCCGTGCACAAAGTAATGCTGAATAAAATAGTGCCTGCAAGGAAAAACAGCATAAAGGAGATCCACATTGACTGCTAAAAATATAAGATTTTCATTAACATATCGCACACAAATATAAGATTTTCATAACATATCACACACAAAATAAACCTAAAAGTTGACCGATTATCTAGTCAATTTGTCGAGGTTGCCTGTATTCTGCAAATCATCTTTCTTTTGCACCAGAACTGCAATGAACAAGGATGAAGGAATACAGAGTACCTACAAGATAAGAAAGCCGATGATACTGTTCCTTTCCTATTGTGCCCATTTCACTGAGCACAATAGTCATGAGATTTATCAATTGAATTGAAAAGCTGACTTGTAACAGGAAAGCTTCTAACTGATATAAGTGGACAAAAAAGACAAATTACCTGGATTTCTAGAGGGTGACCATGAATTCCCATTCGGCGATCTATCATACAAGAGCCATCTGTCACCAGTAATGTTGGGAACATGTCAAAACCATCAGCAAGACAGAGCCTAAGAATCATCTTAATTCCAGTTTGCACATCAATCCTCTCTTGGACTGAAAGATCACCAGAACATTTTCCATATGCACGTAATAAGATAATCCACCATAGTCCTGACATCAAAACAAAACGACCTATCAGGAAGGTGAAAGGAAAACACCTTTTCAAAGGAAATATATGTATTACAAAATTGTAATACCAGAGTCAACTGGTGCAACACGGCCAATTGCTGCCTCTCCAAAGTCAGGATCCAATACCTCTTCTGTTGCAGATTCATCACCATCTAGAGGCACTGTACGCACCTTGAAACTAGCTGGCATTAATCCCTGGCCAGGACTGTGACAATCCATTGTCTTCTCCCAGCTCTGAAATGATAAACTTAAATATATAAATATCGAGAATAAACAGAGGAACATTGTCCCAAATATGACATAAAGTTTTATAACCTGCTATCACACTGACAACAAGGTTCAGAAAAAGATGAAAATGCTAAATTTTTATGAAGCAGCTGCCATTGTGTCTGTATGAATGTGATGTTCTAGGTTTTGTACAAACATGTTTGTAAGCCAAATCCTGCACAGGTGCTATCATTCTTAGTCAAGCATATAAGGCACAATTATGTTAACATTACAATCACAAAAACTTTTAACCAAGACTATTTGATCAAATATGTGCAATTAGGCATACACTTGCATCCTAGGTTGCATCAGAAACAATTCTTATTTTTCCATGGTCAGAGGGAGAGGATAAAGAAGGCACATTACGACAAACCAAAAACAAGTACTCGAAGCAACTGATATAGAAATTCTACTCCAACTAATTAGAAAAGTAAGAAATAAAATCTCACTGGAAATTCCATCACAACCTTAATCACATATTTCACCAACAATTATGCATAGGGGTAAAAAGAATGTCAAACAAATTAAAAGGATAATTTAACAATAAAAAAGAAATAAAGAAAGAGTAGGAAAAAAAAACAAAAATACAAAGACAATGCTGATGCCTACTGTGTGCAACCATAAATCAGCCATTGAAAGAAGAAAAGTGAGAGTAACAAAAAGGCCTTATATGAGGGTCTGTTGACAGCTAAAGTTAGTAAATTGAGCTATGAATTACCTGCAACTGAAGTGTATGGAGGATAAAGTTCCGAACAATATCATATTCTCCTTTCAGAAGAAAAGCGACACCAGAAGGTATGAAGTCTCTAATGAAGACCTGATCATAATTCAATACACTGGAACTGGTGGGATCGTTGGCAGCTATTGTTCCGATGGGACTGCCACAGTAATAAACCATAGAATCCCGCAGTAGGTCCCATGCTTCATCTGCTGTTGAATCTACACTAACCTTCCCAGGGGTATCTTGAACTGTTTCCACGGCACCATTGCTTGTCAAACTCCCATTTTCCTGGTTGGCAATGCCATTGGACTTCAAGTCCTGTCTTTCCGGTATTGACTGCTGAATACTCCCAAACTCTAAAACATTCGATGCATCCACAGCACCAGTTACATTTAATGTCTTTGCACTGTCTACAAACCATTTACCATTTCCATCTTCAGTATTTAATCCACTAACATTTTCTGCACGCTGACATTTACAACATAGAGACTGCAATCTATCAGCTTCCGCTGCAATCTGAAGCATACCACCATTACTTAACCCTGAAATCCAATAACTTCCTATGTGATTCTGCAAAATTTTTGGACGTCTAGACATGCCTGTACGTCTTGAAGCTCTTTTGCTTCTAGATTTTCCACGAAGTTTAGAAGGACATTTTAAAACTGAATTGCTAAAATATGGGTTTGAAGCAAATATGCAGGGGCCAGCCCCGCACAAAACTTGCAGAACTGCCTCATAAGTCCCCATCCTCAAACGGCTGCGTAAATCAAAGTGTACAAAAACTAAGAAGTCCTTTACTGTTCGTCTTTATTCTGATAGGAGAACCTGCGCAAAAGAAAAACTTAATTTAAGCTTGTCTCGAACTATTAAGATGCATGTCACACGCCCAAAAACCAATTCTCCATGAGCATGGACTCTCTTTTACTAATAATAGAAGCCAAACAAAATAATTAATTCTTTTTGTTCCACCCACCCCCACCCCATCCTCCTCTTTATATGGTCTCTCTTTTTCTTTTCTCACGAGACTCCCATCAAGCAAACGATCGGATCACACTTTCCTAAACTTGAATAAAACATAAAATGAGATATTGGGAAAAAAGCACCAAAAGATCATCATAAAACTGTATAAAATTGCTGATTAAACCATTATAATCCGACAGAAACCGAAACGAAAGTCAAAACCATGAAACCCACAATTTTAGATACCGACAACGTTTAACGTAACTACTACAAAAGATCATACATCCAAAAATGGAAAGTAACAAGAAAAGAAAAGGAACAGAAGAGGTGAAAGTGAAAACCCAGATGACAGACATCTGAAGAACTTAAACTTGTACAAACAGAAGTGCTTGCCTGAAATGAAAGAAACATGGTGTCGTTCTTCTTTTCCAGCAATTGCTTATAGTTCCCTTCTTTCTTTATTTTGTTACAAGTCTGAATCGTGGTCTGCCGGATGGTTTTGTACGAAGCTAAACAATCACCATCACCAATTGGATATCGTAATTATATGTTGACATAACTATAAATTTTAACATATAAGCATACAAATGCATGGGATTTTGTTTGTAAAAACTCGTAAAAGATGAAAACCAAGGAATAATATTCTATTCCACTTTCATTTAATTTGTTTGATTTTCTTTTTTTTTTTCCTTCCTTTTCACCAATTGTTTGTTGTCCTTAATTTACCTTTAAAATGGTTCTTACAACTAATTTTTAAATTTAATATGATATCTTAAAATTAATTCAAATGGGTAGAGATAGAGTAGAGAAAGCCAATTTCAGATTAATATACAAATTAACAATAGAGATCAGCTACGACGAAGGGTTTACTGTTACTGACGTTGATATTTGTGGCCGATAAAAAATAGTACCTTTTCTTTGACTCTCCTCTTTTCCAATTTCGTGGCCCCATTCATACACACAGATCAAAAAGGATGCTTTTGTGGTTAATATTTCCTTCTTACCATTAATATCAACACGCTTTGAATGGATACAACTATAATGTATCTCTTTCACGTTTTAGAAAAAGCATACAATGAATTTTAAATTTTATTTTTTTATATCAGAATGTATTATTCAAGAACATAAATTGTTTAGGAGGTTGCAGCCTGTTATGATACATTTAGGTAAATAACATTACTATGAAAATGGTGATAGAAATTTTAGCTAGTTTAGTAGTCTCTAAATATCTAAAGGCTAACGCAAATGCTGCTTTCCTACCTTTAATATGTCCAGCAAGAGCAATCTTCTCAAGGTTTGCTTTCGCATTTTCTAGCAGAACATACTTTAAGCGATAGATATGGTAACCAATTCAACACTTTTGTTGCAGATTCTACTTCTTCTGACCAACTGAGCAGTATAAAACATACTTTAAGCCATATGGTAACCAATTCAATACTTTTGTTGCATATTCTAGTTCTTCTGACCAACTGAGCAGTATTGAGGATCAAAGTCAACCTAAATGTTATATTGCATGCTCTGTTCCGTACATATATCAGGGTACATACATTCTTTCAAGGAAGATTTTTACAATTCACTAGAAATGATTAATGCATTCTGAAGGCCCTCGAGTTTAAATGTGTGTGCAGTCATGCTCATAATGTTTAATTTGTGGATCTAATACCTATGCATTTCTTATAATGATGTATTTTAAAGGTTTACACATAAAGTTCAGGATGTTTAACCAGCTGTGTCTTACGCTACAGTGTATAACCTGCAATATCAAACTGGAAAAGAGAAAGTATTAGCTAGCTTTTGAGTAAAAGGCTACTTGGTGCATAAATAATAAATGGCACAAACTCATATGGAAGGCCCATACTAAATATAAAGAATACCAAAGGCAAAAAGTAGAATGGAAAATGGAAGCATGTGAATTTGGAAAGCGGTAATGCCATCCCTAAATCGAACTCATAGGAACACAACATAAAACTGGCTTCATCAAGATTTATATGATTAGACTCCTTAGATTGATATTCCATAATAGAAGTTATATTTTCAAGATGAGAGTCAAGAAAAGCTACAGATTCGATTTCATTTACAATTAAATTCTTGGAATATCATTTGAAAACCAAATCATGGTGATTTATGAATATTTCATTAAATGCTAGACTATGGTGAGCTGTGACTCTTCATCTTTCACTAACGATCTATGGTCACAGTTTCCATTTGATTTAAGAAAATCATTAATAGAAGATGGATGCAGGGTTTAATTCACCTCCAATTAAAAATTTCATACAAACTTTTTACGTAGTCATAATATAACAAAACATGATTAGGTTTCGATTACTATAGTTAGGCAATGGAACTAATTTTTTTTATTAAATTTAAGTTGGAAATTTATGCCTGAAATAAATTGTAGATTCTTTTTTTGTTCAACATCCGTGGCAAGATTTTGGATCAAATAGGAGTTCTTTAACTCCTACTACAGCTAATTGTTTGCTTTCCCTGTTATACAGAGATGGGAAATGGTTGACTAGAAAAAGCTTAGCTTAATGGTATACTTATCAATAAAGAAGACCTATTCCTATTAAAATTCGCCAATAAGTATATTTAAAAAAATCACTAATAATTACAATCTGCAGAAGATCATAGAATCACAATCATGACACATTAGTGGAAAACCACTATTCTTACTAAGACGGAGACTTAGAATGAACCTGAAAAACATGAAGTTAAAGCATACGCCTATATGGGTCAAATTTCACAACTTACTAGTAGAATATTGATATATTGCTTTCCTTTGTTATTATGCTCAATAGGCAAACTAATATGCCTAGATGAATAAATTGTGGTCATGAAGAGAGTTAGATATAACAGGATCTACACAAAAGTAAAAAATGAATAGTCGCCTACAAGAAATAATTAGGATTAGGTGTTTGGAAGAGGGAGGCAAGCTAAAGGAAGATGACATAATTGTTAATTATAAATAAAAATACATAAGAAAAGGAAAAATAAAATAATGGAGAGCCATAGGTAAAAGGTTTCATATAGGGAATTGTAGTAAATTAATGAGTCTAGAGGTTATTATCCAAAATTCTGAACCAGCACTCAAGTCAAGCCATATCATTGCTTATTTAATTAAAAAGAACCAGCTTTAGGAGCTTTAATTCAATCTTTGCAATTTGAATAGTCAAGTAATAAGATTGATCAAATGAGACATAATGGAGTTATATATATATATATATATATATTCCATTTA
>JAOSBN010000005.1:37257013-37278253 GCA_027563595.1 Erythroxylum suave | reverse complement strand
CTTATATGGAGATAAATCGCAACACTACAGTCTAAAACCATAATCAAGCGACCAACTTGGTTATTCAACTGTGAATCGACTAATTTAGATTCTAATAATATACGTGTTTCCCATACATCTCTATCTATATGTATATTACTTAAAAAAGAATCATGGTACCTTTTGACTAGATATATAGCGCTCACACAAATAAAACCAAACTCTTTTTTATTAATAATAAATATTTTCATTACAAAACTATAATTAGCGAAGATAAAGTTACATATAAATACACTTGCTTTCCAGGGCACTATTTACATAACTCCAATAGAATGGGAATTATAACAATGTGAGGACATCAATGAATACTTCCATGATGAAACCTTGATGTTGGTAAATTGTCTTGTGGCACCATGGCATGCTCATATAGCAAATTACATTACAGGAGGTATCCTTCCCCTTAACTTATCTTATCAGTAGCAGCAATAATTAATTCTTATATGAGTGTAATCATTATTTATGGGATTATCCAATCCTTTATAGAACATCTACTGATGGATTAATAAGCAAATGTGTTCAAAGGGAAGAAATGTTATACATACTAACAAATTGTTATGAATCCATCTATATAGGGCATTATAAAGCCAACAACATTATAGGGTGAGTCGTGGAATGTGATTTTTATTAGCTAAAATTGTTCAAAGATGCTTGGGATTTTTTTGTTGCACAATGTAATAGATGCCAAAGATTGGGATAACATCCTTAAAAAAGCTCAAGTCACGATGGAATGGGCCTTTCAAAGTAACCCACATATTTGCACATGGAGATTTAGAGTTGGAAAACCATAATAAGGAAACCTTCATAATGAATGGAAAAAGATATCTCAGAGCAGTCTTTTCACAAGAAAAGGAAGTAATTTCTTTCCTTTCCTTTCATTAAATAAGATTTGAATGGTGAATGGTCAACCTAATGACCATAAATTAGCATGTTATGTTAGGTTTTTCTTGAATTCTAGCATATAAGTTCTTATTTTAATGTTTTTAGAGTGATTTTGATTGTTAAATCTCATATTTTTAAAGTTATTACAAGTTAGGGAACAAGTTCCGAGGGATACATGAGATAAATTGTAACATCCCATTATCCCATGATCAAGGTTAGAACCCTAGGATACTATATATGAGAGTTTATTGAGAATTTAAAAGTGCATTTATGCATTATATGGCATACACATACATGTGAATAATGTTGTCACTCATGAAAATAATTGTACATGCATTCATTGACATTTTCTAGGTATAAGTGATTTTTAATATGATTAAACTGTGAATTATGGATTATTTGTCTTGAAAATTTAATTGGTGTGTATTAGATTTAAATTCACATTTTTGGAGACATTTCAAATATTTTGAAATTTTACCAAAAATTTAGGGTATTTTAGACTAGGAAAAATGTATAAATAAGAGACAAATGGAAGTGGGACTTTTGGTAATTTAGATGAAGGATAAATTGAATAATTATGAATTGACAAATGGACCTACTAAGGTGTGACATGTGGACAAATGGGTAAGGGACAAATTGTAGCACAACTAGTGGACAAATGTAACATATGCATTGGAAACATATGTCAAGACACTAATGAGACACCTAAGTTATGTTTTTGGGCAAGAGAGTTCTGCAATTCCTTCGTTGTTCATCACCGGAAATCACTCACCACCAAAATTCCTTTTTTGTCTATCCACCATTGAAATACCATGCATGTTCACTTTTGTGCTTAGCTTTTGATTGATTCATCAACCGACACCTTACAAAATAATCACTTCAGCTATTTGAGGTTTTGGGTTATCATTCTCATCCTCTCTTAAGTTCTAAAATTTTGCTGAAGAGAGTGAAGCTTAAGACAAGTAAGTTATGTTTTAAGTTATATGGTAGTGAAAATGACTTTCTGTTAAGGTTTTAATGTTTGTAAATGGATGCATGCATGAATGATGTATATTTTCAAGCTTGTGGATTGATGCATGAGTGAATGGTGTGGATGCAAGTGTGGGTGGTAAAGGAAGAAGCAAATTTGGTGATATGATTAACAAGATGAAGGATTATGGTATTTAGAGTTAAATGAAGAGTAGTGAAATGCAAAAAATGTAATATGGAAAAATATCGAATTAAGTTCTGGTTTTTAGCAAGGATCATTCATGAATTTGTGAATTGTGACTAGAGAATTCTGAATTGGAAATTTAAGTTTAATTGAATCATCAACTTGAAATGATTGAGAAATGAAAGGATTTTGGCAATGAAGTGTGTTAGAGTATGTTATATGCAGTGTTTTTACTGAACATGCATCTGTATTTTGGACACAAATTGATCTGTGAATATCCACATTGGATGGATTTTAATCTAGATTAAACTAGAAATCCATGACTACAATTTTCATGAAGAAGTTGAATTTCAATTTTGTCACTAAAGGTTTTGAAATTTAGCTTAAGTTTGAGCTCTGCCGTAGGTATCAGCACTACCCCTATCAGAAATCATGTCTTGTTTTTATTGAATAAACTGTATTGATGTAGGCAAAGTTAGACAATTTTATCTCCAAAAAACTTGTATATTATTCTCTTAGCTTTCTATTGGCATAAAGTTTGTAACTTATGAATATCAGGACTGTGAGATATAGGTTTTACAAGTTAGAATACACATCAGGGTTGCATGATCGTGCATCAGCATGATCATGCAATTTCCATTTAGTCATGGTAATTAGGGGAATGCATGATCGTGCTCCTTTCATTTATGGAATACATGATCGTGCACGTGTATGATCATGTACTAGGCAAAATTTCGAATCTACATAGTCTGTAGTATTTTGAGTATAACTAGTGGACCACTGAACCAAATTGAATGTTTTTTGTTTCGTTTGAAACTTTAGACATAGAGTAACATTTGATTAGTAGAACTTATTGTCTAGCAACATCATTTTCTGGGTCAAAATAACCATACAAATCTGAATCAAAATCTACCTGAGAAAATTTGGAAAAAAATTGTAGGAAAAGGGTTGTGGGCAACAATTTGTTTTTCATGGAAATGTTTTGATTATGCAATAGTTGAACAAACTAGTTCTAGGGTATTTCCATATGAGGTGTTAAGGTTTAAATAAGAGCTTAAATGAATTTAGTTGACATTAAATGAAAGGATTAAGGTAAGTAAAGTGTAATTTCCGAGTTAAGAATGTTTAGAAGGTGTTGTAAATTGTTTATAAAGTGTATTATAGAAACATAGTTGAGAATTTGTCATTGAGCATGCATGATACATGATAAATTCATAAATGTATTTATGACTGATTATTCATATAAACATGCACATGAGTGACATATAAATGTATATGATAGAATATAGAGGAGCATATCGAGTGACCGCTTCCAGAAATTGCCAGGACTTCAAGGAAATAAGCTAAAGAGAGCATTTGTGAATCAACCTAGGTGATCTTCCTAGGATTGATTTATTCTGTCTAACTTCCAATTACTGAACTGTTTGTGATCTTTATGTGAATTCTGGATTTTAATGTTCTGAGGAGTTTGATATTCGGGAATATATTGGAAGTGTTCTATGTGTATCTAAAATTTGAATGATATCTGTTTGCAACTGGTTTTTAAATACTCAACAAAAGTTTAATGTCAAACTAAGGTTCGATGAATATAAAATTCTATCTATGCATCATAAGTGAATGCTATTCATGGCATATTTTGTTATTTGATGCATTTCATAAAATGCATGTTCAGATAAAGGCATTGCGATTAGAGTAGCCAGTCTAAATGAGCTTTACGCCCAAAATTCTTCCCGTAGAACTTTGCTTTGTGATTATGTATCTGATTGAGCTCAATGGGCCAATATTTGTATCTGAAAGGCACTCGGTCACAACAAACAATAACAAATCTGGAGTCTCTACGCATTTGCATTTGTATATTTATGATTATGAAATATATGCTTTTGAAATCTTTTCTAAAGTTGTAATGTTATGCCATGATAATGAGATTGATTGAGTTGTACATGTTTCGAAAGAATGTATGTGTAATATGATTGATTGGGTTGTACAAATTCTGAAAGAATGTACATGAAGTGTATGACATTCATTATGTCTTATTGTGATGGAAAAATGTTGTGAAATTTATTGGTTGTATGATATTTGTTTGTTTGCCTAGAGTGAGATCATCAATGACGGTTCACTCGTTGAGTTCACAAAACTCGTCAAAAAGTGCAACGTGGCTTTTCAAGTATGAGACAGGAGACCTAAATTTGTAAAATTCTCTAAAAGAACGTTTTGGACTAAGATATGGCTCAAAGGTCTATCAGTTGGCATTTGAGGAGTTCTATTTATTTCTATGTAGTTTATCTATGTCATATAGAACTTGTGCATAAGAGTTGTAAACTTTCTTATGTTTGGTTTTATAAATATTGGTTTTTAATGACTACAATGTAAGCTTTTATGAATGAATGAAATAAGGAGTTGAGATTTTCAAGTATTGTGTATTCTTTATGATGCCATTTAGAAAATTAGGTTTGATCCAACATAACATTGTCATTGGATATATACTTGAATATCCTTTGGATGTTTGGGTATATACCCTATGGTAGTGGGATGTGTCAATTTTGGTATCAAAGCAAGTTTTGGCATCCATAGAGACATATAAGGACATTTATACATGATATTAAGTGAGAGATTCAAATAGTAATCACTCCTATTTTTGTTATAGGTCATTTGCTATAGGTGATCAAATTGGAGAGTTATTTGACATAGAATCTGTAAGAGCCAATAAGAAATCTCTTGTACCTAAGTTTGCCCAAATGACTCCAAGAATTCTGGAGAGGCAAGAAAGAAGATACGATAAGATGAGAAAGTAGGAGGTTATGGACTTCTACAGAAGTACAGACCCTATTGAGGTAGAAGGATGGTTGAAGAGAATTGAAAGAGTGTTCAATCAAATGGACTGTGAGGCAAATGGGAGATTTGATTATATGGTCTCACTATTATAAGTTCCAACATACCATTGGTGGAAGACTCTTCTAAGCAGTAACACCAGACCTTGCTATTTGACTTGGGAAGATTTTCTGAGGATGTTTTGAGAGAATTATACGCTTACGATTTATCTGGATAAAAAGATGAAAGAATATATGGATCTAAAGCAAGGCAGGCTTATAGTGGCAAAGTATGAGATAAGATTCAACGAGTTAATAAGGTATACAACTGCATTGATCCTAATTGAGGAAAACAAATGTAGACGATTTGAGGACGGGTTGAAGATGGAGATCAGAACAAGACTAACTGTTTCTAATTTGGGTAGTTTCAAGGAACTATGAGCAGCCTCAATCAAAATTAAGTAGTTGTTAAAAGATGGTCAGGGAGAGTATAGACAGGAGTTTAGAGGGAAGAGGCAGGTTAAATCTCAGGTCGATTCTAGCAGAAGCTTCAGTAAATGCCAGAACAAATCATCTCGATTCTAGACTAGATGGAGACAATCAGGGTTTAGACCAAGACGTGGATTTGTTCAAACTTGTAGAGGTAGAGGATTAGTGTTAAGAGGGCAGTCACAATAGATGCCAGATTATGAACATTTTGGTAAGAAGCATGGTGGTCAGTGTTGGACATTATCGAGAGCTTGTTTCTGTTGTGGCTCTGTAGAGCATCAAATCAGAGATTGTTCTGAGACCTTGGCACCACAATTTATAATGAGAGGAGGAATCATGATAGTGAAAACTGTACAATAGAGTAGAGCTATCGGATCTATACAGAGAGGCAGAGGTAGGGGCAAAACTTAGTCAACAGGGCCCAATGTCAAGACTTAGGTGTGGAGTAATCAGCCGCAGTCTCAAGCCAGGGTCTATTCCATTACCAAAAAGGAGGCACAAAACTCCCCAGATGTGGTAGCAGGTGTGTTGAATGTTATTAATTTTAAAGCATTTGCATTGGTAGATCCATTCATCGCACCACATCTGGCATCGAGACTACATTGTAAGAGAGAAATGTTGAATCGTTGTTTAGTGGTGAGGTGTGTAAGGGGTGCATAGTTCAAATTGATCAAGTAGAGTTAGAAGCTAATTTGATTGTATTTCAGTTAAAGGAAATAGATACTATTCTAGGCATAGATTGGCTCACTGCTTATAGGGTGGTGATAAACTATTATAGTAAGGAGGTAGTTTTTGAACCCCTTAATCAGCTGGGAGTGGTGCTTCGAAGAGTTAGTCAGGTAGTGCCAGCCCTACTAATTTCATTCATGAGTGCATTAAGATTAATCAGAAGTAGATGTAAGGCTTATTTGGCTCACGTAGTTGATACCTGGAATGAACTAACCATTCAGGATATTCCTGTTGTTAAGGATTTCCTGGATGTATTTCCTATTAAACTATCGGGTTTACCACTAGAAAGGGAGATGAAGTTTATCATTGACCTTATTCTACATACTACTCCTATATCAATTCCTCCATATAGGATGGGACCTGTGGAACTGAAGGAATTGAAGACCCAGTTACAGGAGTAGTTGGAAAAGGGTTTCATTAGACCCATTATGTCACTTTAGGGAGCTCCAGTATTGTTTGTAAAAAAGAAGGATATGATTTGTTTGATTAATTACAAGGATCTCAGGTGTTCACAAAGTTAGACTTAAGATCGAGATATTATCAGTTGAAAATAGCTGAGGCTGATGTACCAAAGAGTGCATTTAGAACGAGATATGGGCACTTCGAGTTTTTGGTGATGCCGTTTGGGTTGACTAATGCCCCAGTAGCTTTTATGGCCTTGATGAATAAGGTATTTCAACCTCATTTGCTTCACTTTGTGATTGTGCTTATTGATGACATTTTGGTATATTCGAAGTGTAGAGAGGAACATTGAGAACATCTAAGATTGGTTCTACAGATAATGAGGAAGAAATAGTTATATGCTAAGTTCACTAAATGTGAATTTTGGCTTCATCAAGTAGTATTCTTAGGTCATATTGTCTCTAGAAAAGGCATCTAGATAGACTCGAAGAAAATAGAAGTAGTGATGAAGTGGGAAGCTCCAAGAAATGTGACTGAGATTTGGATGTTCTTAAGATTGGCCGGATATTACCGGAGGTTTGTCGACGGGTTTTCCTTGATCTCAACCCCTCTGACTAAACTTTTGAGGAAAAATGTGGTGTTTAGATGGAATAATGAGTGTTAGAGAAGTTTTGAGGAATTGAAACATCGGTTAACTATAGCACTGATGTTGACTATTCCATCAGGAATTGGTGGTTATATAGTATATAGTGATGCTTCGTATCAAGGATTGGGATATGTGTTAATGCAGTATGACAAGGTGACAGCCTATACATTGAGACAATTAAAGTCTCACAAGATAAACTATCCAGTACATGATTTAGAGCTTGCAGCAGTAGTCTTTGCTCTAAAGATATGGAGACATTATTTATATGGAGAGACATTCCAAATATACACTGATCATAAGAGCTTAAGGTATCTGCTAAGTCAGAAAGAGTTGAACATGAGATAGAGAAGATGCATTGAGTTATTTAAGATTATGACTGTACAATTGGGTTTCATCTAGGGAAAACTAATGTTGTGGCACATACATTGAGTAGGAAGTTGAATAGCAGTGTAGCTCAAATTCAGTTACTGAGGTTACCGAGCTTTATTCAGTTGAGAGCTTTGAATGTGGAGTTGAATCTTGAGCATAATGAAGCATTGATAGCCACACTAAAGTTGAGACCGATGTTGCATGATAGAATTAGAAGAGCTGAGAGTAAAGTTCCTAAAATGGTGAAACTAATTAAGAAGATTAAGATGAATACAGATTCTAAATTTAAATTGAGAGGCGAAACATTTTGGTTAAATCAGATGCTATGTGTGCCTAATATGGATGAGCTGAGAAAGGAAATTTTGGAGGAAGCGCATGTAGCAACTTATGTTATGCATCCTGTTACTATCAAGATGTACAACACTCTGAAGCAAAATTTTTGGTAGTCAAGAATGAAAAAGCAAGTGGTTGGATATATAGCTAAGTGTTTGACTTGCTAACATATCAAAGCAAAGCATCAAGCTCTAGTTGGTAAGCTACAATCATAGCCAATTCTATAGTGGAAATGGAAGAGAATCATGATGGATTTTATTATGGGTTTACCCAAGACTCTGAGGAAACATGATGCCATTTGGGTCATTGTTGATAGATTAACCAAGTCGGCTCATTTCTTGCTAGTGAGAGAGAATAACTCATGGTGTCAGTTAGCTCGGAGATATGTGAATGAAGTAGTGAGATTACATGGGGTTCCAGTGTCCATTTTGTTAGAAAGGGATCCTAGATTTACCTTCGAGATTTTGAGGTAGATTACAAATGGCTTTGGGTATGAAGTTAAACTCCAGTACTACATTTCATCCTCAAACAAATGGGCAGAGTGAGACGACAATCAAGACAAAGTTGTATTGAATAAACTATATTGATGTAGGCAAAATTAGAAAAAGTTGTCTTCATAAAAGTTATAGATTATTCTCTTAGCTTTCTATTAGAATAAAGTTCGCAATTTTTGGAGATCAGGACTGTGAGATATGGGTTTTACAAGTTAGAATGCACATCATGGGTGTATGACCGTGCACCAGCATGATCATGCAATTGGCCTTTAATCATGGGAATCCATGACCATGCACAAGCATGATCGTGCATTAGCTTTTCATTATGGGGATGCAAGATCGTGCACAAGCATGATCATTCACTAACCTTTCAGTTATGGAATGCATGATCACGCACTAGCCAAAATTTTGAATATGCACAGTCTGTAGTATTTTGAGCATAACTCATGAAATATTGAACCAAATTGAATGATTTTTTTATGTTTGAAACTTAAGAAATAGAGTAACATTTTATTAGGAGAACTTATCGTTTGAAACCTTTATTTTCTGGGACAAAATATCCATACAATTCTGACCCAAAATCTGCCTGAGAAAATCTGGAGAAAAATGTAGGAAAAGGATTGTGGGCAGCGATTTGTTTTTCATGGAAATGTTTTGATTATGAAATAGTTGAACAAACCAATGCTAGGTTATTTCCATATGAGATATTAAGGTTCAAATAAGATCTTAAATGAATTTAGTTGATGTTGAATGAAAGGATTCAGGTGAGTAAAGTGTAATTTTGGAGTTAAGAATATCTAGAAGGTGTTGTAAATTGTTTATAAAGTGTATTAAAGAAACATACTCGAGAATTTGCCATTGAACATGTATGATATGTGATAGATGATACATTCATAAATCTATTTATGATTGATTATTCATATGAAAATGCACATGAGTGACATATACATGTATATGATTGCACATAAAGGAGCATGCCAAGCGACTGCTTCTAGATATTGCCGAGACATCAAGGAAATAAGCTAAAAGGAGCATTTGTGAGTCAACCTAGATGATCTTTCTAGGATTGGTTTATTCTATTTAACTTCCAATAATTGAACTTTTATGATTTGTATGTGAATTTCGGACTTTAATGCTCTGAGGAGTTTGATATTTGGCAATATATTGGAAGTGTTCTATTTGTATCTGAAATTTGAATGATATTTATTTGCAGCTGATTTCTGAATACTCAATGAAAGTTGAATGCTAGACTGAGATACAATGAATATAAGATTCTGTCTGTGCATCATAAGTGAATGATATTCATAACATATTCTGTTATTTGATTTATTTCTTAAAATGTATGTTTCGATAAAGGCGTTGTGATCAAAGTAGCAAGTCTGAAAGAGCTTCAAGCTTAGAATTCTACACATAGAGCTTTGCTCTGTGATTTCTGTATCTGACTGAGCCTAATAGGCTAGTATCTGTATCTAAAAGGCATACAGTCACAACAAACAATAACAAATCTGGAGTCTCATATGCATCTACATTTATATGTTTATGATTAAGAAATATATGCTTATGAAACCTTTTCTGAAGTTGTGATGTTAAAGTGATATGCCATGATAATGAGATTAATTGAGTTGTACATGTTCCAAAAGAATGTATGTGTAATATGATTGATTAGGTTGTACAAGTTCTGAAAGAATATATGTGAAGTGTATGACATTCATTATGTCTTATTGTGATGGAAAATTTTTATGTAATTAGTTAGTTGTATGATATTTGTGTATTTGCCTAAAGTGAGATCATCAATGATGGTTCACTCTTTGAGTTCGCAAAACTCATCAAGAAGTGGAACGTGGCTTTTCAAGTCTGAAATAGGGGACCTAGATTCCTAAAATTCTCTAGAAGAACATTTTGGACTAAGATATGGCTCAAAGGTCTGTCAGCTGGCATTTAAGGAGTTCTAGTTATTTCTATGTAGCTTATCTATGTCATGTAGAACTTGTGTATAAGAGTTGTAAACTTTCTCATGTTTGGTTATATAAATATTGGTTTTTAATGACTACAATTTAAACTTTTATGAATGAACGAAATAAGGAGTTGAGATTTTTAAGTACTATGTATTCTTTATGATTCCATTTAAAAGATTAGGTTTGATCCAACATACCATTGTCATAGGATATGTACTTGAATATCCTTTGGATGTTCAGATATATACCCTATGCTTATGGGATGTGACATAAATTGAGTGAACATAGTAAAGGTGGAGAATTCCAACATGCCATAATCGTGGGGCATGCCACGATTATGGGGCATGCCATGATCATGCACAATAAGTGAAGGTAGGCATGAAAGACTCTTACTCATGGCTCACACTCATAAAACCCTATTTTACCTTTTGAACCATTCCCCTTTAAATACTTAATTTCTCTTCTTTCACATTTGATATTCTCTCTTTAGACTAGCAGCCACCTCTTTAGCTCTCTACTTTCTCTCAAATCCCTCTTCAATTTCACTTGTTTGCAATATTTTCTTTCATGTTTTACCTAGATTATCATTCCTTTTACATAAATCTAGTGATTTCCGCACAAAATTATTTTATGTTTTTTTATGTCTTCTTGGTTGTTTATATAGTTGATACTCTCAACGTGGCTCCAAGAATCAAGCAAATCATAAAACACTTAACATCAAAAGGAAAAGAAAAAGTGTTGGGTGATGGTGTTTGTAACTTGGCTAAGGATTTTTTATTGCCTTTTTTTATCTTCTCGAAAGAAGAAGGTAGAAAATTCTAAACCCTTTTTTCAAGAATTGTTATTTCCCCACATTATTTCTATTTTTCAATCTTAGAAAATCTAGGTTTTAAAAGAAAATTGGGACTTTAAGTGAAAAATTCAATGGGACAAATTTATTCATTTTAATTTTTCTGTGTATAAGGAATTCTTAAATTTTACATGACATTACATTTTGAGTCGTGGATGCTAGATAATTTTTAGTTTAGATTACATAGAGAAACTTACAATGTGGATTATGATATTATGGAAGAAATCTATAGTTTTGAAAATTATTGAAAAATAAAAAACCTTTTGTTGACCAGTATTGAAAAAAATTAATAGGGTCGGATGGATTTACTTTAAAAAATGCATCTAATAATGTTATCTTAATTTTGAATATTTTTTATTATATAAATTCATATTTCAAACTATTTTTGCAAAAAGCTCAAAGTAACAAATGTTCTTAAAAAGATTTATTTATCCTTGGTGCATAGATTATAAAATTCAAGTTCGTACATCCACCCACATTTTTCAAATGATAGTTGCTTGTCTTAATAAGAAAAGTAACTATAGGCATAGGTTTCCTTGTTACTACGCTACCTCAATTTCATAGTGCTTTCATTAATGGACTAATCCCTGTCTTTCCTGAGTTTTTGACTTATACAAATTTAAGGTGAGCAAAAATCTTTGAGTTCCATGGTTTGGAACTCCAAAATATCAACTCGAAATCACAAGTGAAACAAGGGACTAGACAGGTGAGTTCTATTTCTACTCTGACACAACACCAGTAAGATGTCTTATCTAGTTAAGAATCTAAGGTGGAAGAAGAAGAAGGATGGGAGAAGGTGCTTAATGATAACAAAACAAGAAAATATTAACTAAAAAAAGGGGGCAAAGGGGAAAAATTAGACAGAGAAAAGATCATCAATTTAGAGAAAGGAGGGATCCACAAGAAGAATTAAGGGAGGTATACTTAATATTGTTAACATTATCAATTATGTAACTCTAACAACAACTATTCTTATTAAATTAAATGATTTTGGGTGGTTTCAAGCTAACTTAGTTTTTCAATTCAAAAAATTGAAGGATAAAGACGTGTTAACATAATTTTTAATTTATTTGAACATTAAAAAGGATAATTGGTCAGAATTAGAAACATTTTAAAACTTGAAAGAGTCATTTAAATTGTTAATTCATTAAATAATTATTTTGTAACATATATATTACAAACTTTTATATGTATATGATGATTTATCTAGTAAAAACTTAAATCATGTTAACTATAATACTATAATACTACTCTTTTTTTCTTTTTAATAATATCAATATTTCCTTTCTTTTTAAAAAAATTAAAAACAAAGATTTTCCTTCCTTAATAAAAAATAATTCATAAAGTTAATATAGTTGCAACTTCTCAATTAACTTTAGAGGGTTACCTTAATGATGTGGATACAATTATATCTTAGAGTTTTAGAATTCGATATATTTTAAATTTAGAAAAAGACATGTAAATTAACTTTTGAAATGATTTTTTTTAACTTGAAAGGTCATCAAACTAAATTGTATGTCAGTTATCATAAGACATCCAAAAGGAAAAAAAAATTTTAACTTTAATTTTCTAAAAAATTGAATAAATTTCCATTTCTTTGAAAGAACTGTTACATTGTGTCTGAATAACAAAATAAAAGAATTTTTTTTGGCTAAGTTACAAGTATGCAATCACAAAAGATAGACCACTCATCATGTGATACAAAATTACCACACTTTTCACAAACCCTTATACCAAACCTAGTACTTGAATAAGTTTGTGGCTTCTTTAAGATATAATCCCAACTTTATTGGTTGACAACACACCAGCATGGTCTTGCATTTAAGCATTCCTCCTTGTAGTTGGTCTAATTTTTAGTGAACTCATATTGTGTGCCTCAAGAAGGCATCACTCGCCCTCTTTCTTCCATATTAAAGTTTCGATCAGTTAGGAATACACATTTATTCAACATCAACCTCTAAAGTTTCACTATGTATGCTAGCTTGAAGGTATGATTAGCTACTTCTCTAATTAAGTAATATTCTAGATTATAAGAGAAGAACTTGATAATTGTTTCTTAGTGCTAAATAATGAGATATACTTTCTGATCTTGCTAAATACTTCTCTGATAAAATGTTGTGTACTAAGGAAAGTGTCATTAAACATGCATCTATTTCTCATCCCATATCATGATGACCATATAAGAGATAGAGATATAGTAGGACTAGACACTACAACAAATTGTTGTATTAGCTATGATTTGAAATTCATAGCTAAAAGTTTGTCTTATAGCATATTATAACAATACCTCCAATGTAAAATATTTCGTGGGTTACTTAAAACTATTAGTTATATTTATAATAAGTTACATTTCATATTTATAGCCAAAAGGATTTGGTGACTTTCTTACAGTGAGTTTTGTTTCATAGTAAAAGGATTATAGCTATGAAAAATATTTAATAACTAAAAAGATTTGGTATCATTTTTTAGCTATAAACTTATTTTCGTAGCTAAATATTTTCAGCTACAAAATAATTTTCATAGCTAATAAAGTTTATTAGCATCTTTTGTATCTCATATATTTGGCAAACTCTTATAATCAGCATATACCATATAGATTAGTCTTATTTAGGTAGGTATAATTAAGGAGACCAATTTTCTATATTTTTCTGGTTTCTTGTAAATCTATATATATTGTTTCTTTTAGGGTTAATATAGAGATAACACCTTCTAGCCATCTCTAAATTTGTTTATGACATGGTATTAGAGCCTATCTAGGTCATTACCTTGGCCGCAGAAGAGAAAAGTGATGGAGTGATATAGAGGAAGACAATTCACCATATAACATTATAACGATTGATAACCCTAATACAGATTCAATTGAAGGGTAAAACCTATGATGAATGGGCTTGTTCTCTACGAACTACACTAAGGGCAAGAAAGAATTTTGGTTTTGTAGATGGTACAATCAACCAGTCGGATGAAAAGTCTCCAAACCTTGAAGATTGATGGACTAATAATTCCTTACTAGTTTCCTGGATAGTGAATATCATTGAATCTTCACTATGTTCGACTATTTCACACATGGAAGCGGCATAGGATCTTTAGGAAGACATATAAGAATGCTTCTCGATAGCAAATGAACCACTCAAACAGTAACTAAAAGCTAACTTGCTAAGTGTAAACAAAGGTGATTGAGTATCATTAGAAGAAAAATGGGGTCTAGCGACGAAAATTTTTGCCGAAATGTGAAGGTTTTTCATCGGCAAGCAAAGTTGGCAACAGAAATTACCGATAGCATAAGTCGTCGGAGAAACGATCGTAAGTCTAATTTATTGATGGAAATTTTCTATTTCGTCGCTATATTTAACGATGGTAACTTTTGTGCTATTGATAAATTTAGTGACTAAATATTTCAATGTCCATTGGCAAATTTAGCGACAATCAAAGTTTTGGAAGTTTATCTAAAAATATAACAATGGGATGGTAAGCTTTATTTTGTTAGTAAATTTACCGACGGATTTGTCTTATTCTATATGTAAATTTACCGACGGATATTGTTATTCCATCAATAAATGCACCGATATTGTTTTTTATTTTTTTTATTTTGTTCATTTAATTTTGATTGATAATTAATTTCTACAATTGTCTATTGATAATATTTTGATTTTTCTACTTTTAATTTGTCTAAACAGTAAGTTGATGGATAATATAAAGTAAAAATTATCTTAATTGATAATAAAAATTATTATTTACAATAATCAATATCTAATTCTTACTAAATGACTTGAGGGTGGCTATAACTAAGCTATATAGCTAGTCAATGCAGATGCTCTAACTGCTACGATGAGGTGTTGCCCCTCCCTTCAACTCATCCATCTTATTACGGAGTTGAGCTATATACTATATTGACTTTTACAACTGAGTTCCCTGCGTCTGTATTATGTTCATAAGCTAAACGACTCTCTCATTGGATACAGACTGCCTACTAGGTGCAGTTGTACTGGATGTGGAGGATTGCAAATAACATATGTTCGCAAATGAACCTAAGCCGAAGATTCTTCCACGATGGTCCCTACCACCTATTACATCAAGATATGTCAACAGTTTTAGAGTACTGAAACTGTCATTGAATGCTCTCTTATATTTGGTCCTATCAGGAGGCAATGTTTATATTAAGAAGTGATAATTATTAAAAATTAATATTAAAGCATAAATTTCACACACATTAAGTTCTCTACCTCGAGTGTTGACAAAGGTCACACCATCATGCTTCTTAGTGTGGATGTGAAAAAAGAGCTAACGAAGAGTAGGCTTCTTGCCAATAGGCTTTTCCTGCATCAAAATAAAATGTTACAAGTGAACTATAATTTACAAAAATTTTGACAAAGTTTGCTCTAGTTTTATGATATTTAGCCTTTGTTGAACAAAGAAAGTAACTCAACAACACAGTCAATTTGGCACAAGATATTTATAAGATTACCATTCTCCATAATACACACATATTTTCATTCCAAAATTCACACATCAAATTAAATTGAAATCAAATTTTATACATCAAAATAGAAAATCAAAATATAAGTGTAAAGTATAGATACTTACAAGTTTTTCTACATGCTCCTAGTGGGTAATAGATCTTATAGTGTGTATAGGAAGACTCTCTCCCTTCTAGTGTGTATAGGAAGACTCTCTCCCTCTAGCCCTCCACATCTATTTGCAGAATTATGCTTTGAAATGGACATTGCCTTAGTTGATATTCAATACTCTGCCAATGACTTCATATTTCTTTAGATATATAAGGAGGTCATACACCAGTCTTATGTATCCCATCAAGAAAGTCTTTATAATGTGTACGCGCTCACCTCTCCGATACTTTATAAATAATCACATCAAATTTGGAATCCCAAAAAATTCTTTCTGAAAAAATGAAAAACATACGATAAGTACTTATAACCTACAATATTTATCTAATTAATGTATAAAACTATTTTTTGTACCTCAAACTCCTGATAATAAAAATTCCTTGGCGCCTGAGAGATATTCTTCCATATATAACCCTCAAGATCAATCTTTTCCTTGAACTTGGATTTCATGTTTCTTGAGCACATTCTAGACGGAACTAACCTAACATAAAAACAATGTTAGAAAATTTTAAAATTAAAACATATAAAGTCATTATAAACCTATGATATTTTATGTATGTTCACCCACAGATTATTAACATTTGTGATGTAAGCTCTTCCATCAATTCCTTTAGCTCCAGGCTGGGGGCCACCTCCTTCATCCACAATGTTTACCCCTGATATCTCTATCAATATAGGGGTGGTGAATGAAGGAGAAAAGGTGGATGGTGTAGCAGGGCATGATGGTGTAACATCAAGTATAGAAGGTGACTATACAGAGATTACAGGTCGGGAAGGTGATGCCTCATTTGGACGTGCAATAGGTGGATGTACAAATTCTGTAGCATCTGCAGAAAATGATGTTTCATTTAGACATACGCTGGCTGATTGAAATTGTGGTTGCCTAATCCTTGGTTGCATCAAATCATGTTTTCTCTTTGGTGGCATATTTTATCCTAAAATTCAAATTTATTTGAATATTCCAGTAATAGAACAATACAAATTCAATAAATAACGATATATTGTTGATGCAATAATAGATTATTTCTTATAATATTTTATTACAAACACAAATTAATCGTTATCATGATCACTTAATTTTAAATCAAAATCATCATCATCTTCTTTTTCTAAAGAATTAGAATCAAACTCATAATCCTCTTCGGATCTCTTACCTTCCTCATTGTATCCAGATGAAATTTCTACATATTCATTATTTGGATCGTTCAAAGTTTCATTCTCGTTATATATTGTAACACATGCATTTATTTCATAAACATCTTTCTAAAACACTTAAGATGTCTCGCCAACGATTTGTTTCTATATCTAGTCGAACGAACATGAGAAGAGGGGCAGAAATATGAGTGCTTAGAAAGAAAGAGAAAGAATAGACTAGGCAGGCTTAAATCTCTTAAGTGGCAGAAGAGGTTTGCCAAAATGAAACTCAAATTTTTGCCTAGCTCCACTTCAGATCAAAATCACCAGTCTATCCCTACCGTCCTTTCTTAAGAATATATATGGCTAGGGGTTGTTGGTTACTTTTAAATCTCTTATTTTCTCCTTTTTTATATAATTCAAAAACACCTCTATTTTTAACTTTGCAAACGACCAACCAAACTTATCTCGTCATAAGCTAGGAAAAGGGACATAATACACCTGGATTACTTGCATCACTAACACGAAAGGTTAAAAATATCTAAATCTTCTTTGCAAGGTACTCAATTTCGAGTATCTTAGTAATTTTACCATAGTAATCCATAAATTCTCCTTGTTTGCAAACCCCACTATTTACTATTGTCATGCTATGATCATAATATTCTATATGAAATTTGTATCTATTAACAAAATACACTGGATACAATTTAATAGTTCACAAAGGTCCTTTCATAATATCATATAGGAACTTGTTCTCTATTAGATTTTTTGAATCTACACAAAAATAAATTATCATATTAAATAATATAATGTCATTTGAATACTTGGATCTAATAATTCAATCATTTCAATAATTGTAAGTGAAAACTTACTTAAAACATCGAGGAAAGTATCTTTCAACTTCTTTATTAAAATCATCCTGTGTTTTTTCAGGCATTAGCTTGCGTAACCATTCCTTGTATAATCTATAAACATTATTATGTATTTTAGTTATGAACAACACTAACTTCAAAAACTCAAATAGTCAATTTCAAAATCAGCTTCAACTTACTGCAAGAAAGTTTGAACCTCTTGACAGTTCAACAAAATGTAACTATAGGTAGCCTTTATATCTTCATCTGTTAATATTTTTCTTGTTGACTCCATATGTTCGGCCGGGATATGTGAAAATGGATAAGTTACTATCATCATCTCCCATTCCTCCCCATCGTCATTATGAGAAACTTTTCTTTCTCTTGTATGCACATGTGGCTCAAAATAATGTGAACAAAATTTACTTATTTCCTCCACCAAATAAGCATTACGTATCAAACCTTTAACTCTAGCTTTGCTTTTGACATTTTTCTTCAAGTGATGCAAACACCTAGATTAGAGAATAGGTTTTTACAATTATGTTATTAAAACATTCTATAACTTTAATTTAAATATTTACTATAATTACTCCCAAACGAACGCATCTATCGATATTGAACTAGACCAGTAAGTTTAGTCTCCTGTGCTAAATCCACGAGCAGATGCTCCATACAGTCAAAAGAAACTTGAAGGAAAAATCCCTTCTAATTTGCACAAGATTACTAGAATTTCCCTTTATAGTTTTTCCATTTCAACTAAATTTATTTCAGATGATGTAAGCTTTTGGAAAGCAAACTTAATTATGTTATAGCTTCCCAAACCTTATTCAATAGTTACTCCTAAAATGCAATTGGAATTATCCTTTGTATAATCACATGACAGCCATGACTTTTCATCCCAAATAATTTGTACTTCCTTATGTTTACACACCTTACCAAGTTTGAAACATAACCATTAGGAAACTTTAGACTTTTAACCATTCACACAAATTTTCCTTTTATTTTTATCCAAAGTGTACCATGCTTTTAGATATTTACCGGTACAAATGTCTTTATCTAACTCATCCCTTCTACAACAAGTTTCAAATCAACTCGTGATTTTGCATTGTCCTTTGTCCTCCCTTCAATGTTCATTATGGTATTGAACAAATTATCAAAAATATTTTTTCTAGATACATCATATCTAGATTATGACATATCCAATTAGTTTTCCAATATGGTAAATCCCAAAAGATGCTTCATTTTTTCTAACCAAAGTTTTTACTAATGCTTGTGTTAACTTCATTGGCTTCGAGTTCTTTAACTTTTAGCAACCCTAATTAATCAATTTTTTACATTGTCTCTTCACTAGCTTTGTGAAAGGGAGGAGATGTTTATACCATCTTATTCTTAATGAATTTTTTATTGTGTCTAAATGGATGATCTGAAGGAAGAAATTTCCTGTGATTCTTAAACCAAAATGTTTGGCCCTGTTTGGAAGATAAAACGCAATAGAATCATTGCCACAATAAGGACAAGACAATTTCCCTACTATGCTCTATACAGACAACATAGTATACACTAGGAAATCACAAATAGTCCACATCAAAGTTGCTCCCAGCAAAAAATTTTATTTAAGAGACATATCATACGTCTCCACACCATATTCCCAAATAAGAAGCAATTTAGATACCAATGGTTATAAGAATACATTAATTTTACGCTATGGATTTATAAGCTTTGGCACAACCACTGTTAAGAACATATATGGCTATTTATACACATCTATGGAGGCAAACTATAAGGATTAATTATAATTGGCTATGATGAATATTATTGCCGGATTAACTAAAAGGTTAGAATCCATCTGTCGACAATCTCAACTTAACATTTCAACTTTCAGCTATAAACTCATAATAGGTGCTATTGAAATGTTTTCATGCCAATACATCTGATGGATGGCTTATTATTCCATCTTCTTGTTCATTTTCATTATGCCATCTCATGTGAGATGTAGTAATATCAAAGGCATATAGTCTTTGAAGTCTCGAAGTTAATGGGAAATAATATATTCACTTCCAAAGTACTAATTTCTATTTTATAGTACGCTTTCTAGGTTTGAACCTAAATTGACCTCAAAATTTGCACTTTGTGATTCCATGTCATCCCCCTAAAACAACTTACATCTTAATTTGCAACAATCAATTTTTTCAGCTAGAAAACCAAGACCCCTAACAAGTTTCTTCATATTGTAAAAGTTATCGACCATTGTATGATCAAGAGGAAATGATTCATTATACCAAATAAGAATTTTCTCAAAACTTCTATCAGAAATATACCTTTCAGGCTTTATATTCAATATTTGAGTAATTAAAGATAATTGAGTCATGGTCTCACAATTTGGCCATAATTTTTGGTCACCCGAGTGTAGTAAGTCAAAAAATTGTTTTGCATATAGGTTTGGTTCTTCATCAAGATTTTCTATATTTTTATGAAAGGTATATTTGACTGTATCATAAACCATTTGAATGTAAGGATTTTTAGTTACACCCATATTACTTGTTCTAAATCAAGTCCCCCCTTCAAACTAATCCATATTTATTGATGAGTTTACTTCATTACCCCTTGAGGTGCTACAAATTAATGGCTTCCCATGTCGCTTCCACTGAAAATAATTTGGATCAAACCCTTTTCTTAACAAATGGAAATTCACTTCATAAATAGGAAGAAAACAAATATGTTTGCACTTTTTACATGGACATCTAATCTTTGGGTCATCCTTGCGTGTAGGTTGAAAACATGCATAGTGAATAAAAGATTCAACTCCCTCTACAAACTTAGGATTAATGAAGCCAACAGGTGTTAATCATCTATACATCCAAGATCTATCAACATTACCCATTTCTACAAAATTGTTATTTAAAAATTGATTTCATAGTTAGTATCCTCCATATTACATAGTACATGGCATTGTTACACCATATGAATCGATAAAGCAAGTTCTTGTTATAATTCCTAGGCTCGTGGAATTTTTTACTAATAAGCCTCATAGGAGCTGCATCACAGGTTTCTAACCTATATACCATATTAGGGGTTTATTATGCCTCAAATCATCCATAATTATACAAACTCATTTAATATGCAGTAAATACTTATGTAATTCATACATTTAGCCATCAATCATTCTAACAATATTCCAAATAACGACATACAAAACCAAGATAACTATATTTGCATTAATCACCTACAAGTTGATTTCCAAAGTTTGATTTTAAATAAGCACTATGGTACGTGGCATTGTTACACCATATGAATCAAGAAAGCAAGTTCGTGTTATGACTCCCAAGCTCGTGGGAATTTTTCATTGATAAGCCTCATAGGAGCTACATCACAGGTTTCTAGCCTATATATCATCCATAAGATCTATAGGGGTGATTGAGCCAAGTTTATATTATAAATTGGCTACATTTTCATAGCTGCTATTGCATTTGTTGACTCCTAGTTGATGA
>JAOSBN010000005.1:37236866-37256913 GCA_027563595.1 Erythroxylum suave | reverse complement strand
CTAGTCTCAATCATGCAACAAGAGAAGACAAAGATGACTAAAGAGACTGGAATTAAGAAGAGGTTGGAGTTTGAAAAGAAGAGACCCCAACCCCAACCACCTTCAAGACTGGTAGATGAAAGTAAAAAGTTAAAGGCTAGTTATCAAGAAAGTATTTCAACTGGTACCCAATGAACAGAAAAATCAGTTGAAAACAGAGTGGTATCTCAAAGTCCTATCAACAAAGAGGACTTGAGAATGAAGGTGATTGAAGAAGAGGTACCTGTGAGAACCAGAAGCTTAATTATAATCAGAGAATCAATGAAATGGTCAGTCAAGATACAAGTTGAGCCAATCCTGATCAATAATCAGTTTATTCATCTTCTAAATCAAGAAGAAAGAAGACTATATGGGATTCTGATGGATGAGAAGTCAGAACCATATCCTCTGAAGATGACCAAAGATCGGTACACCATCTACCCAGTCACGAGTAGATCCTTGATCAAGATTGTACCTGACATCCAACCTAGAGCTTCAAACATTGTACGCAATGTGGATAAAGGAAAATAGAAGATGTACCCTAAAGAAAAAGCAGGTGACCTGACTGAAGATCAGATCCATAAAGTAGTGAGAAACATAGACGAGGCATGTAATGCATTACAAACAAAAGGAGTCTATGTTTCACATCACATCTCCAAAGCATCAGGTAGTAATTATGGACGCTTCACCACAGATGAAACTTCTAAGGTAGTTGAAGGAGTGACGAAAGGATAGTACAGAACTATCGAAGTTGAAGGTATTTCTATTAACTTAGAGACTTTTGTGCACCTGATTATGCACCTTAGAACCTTAAGTTTTATATCTTCAATTAAGAATGTCCTTCACCTTCTTGGAATAACTATCCCAAAACTACCTAGACCTGATGACCTTGATCTCCCTGAAGGAAACTATTCCTTCAAGTCTCCTACCTTGAAAATCATTGAGTTAGATATTATACCCTTAGAAACATCTGTTGGCACAAACTTCTTTCCATCAAGTGCACCTCAACAAGCCAATACTATTGAGATGGAAGAAGTAAAACACTCTCAGAAGTGGAGTCAGGAAGCCTTCGTGAAGGAAATTGAAGAAATTCATGAAAAGGTTGAAAGAATATCTGGAGAGGCTAAGATAGCTGAAAGAATACTTGGTGTAAGAGACCTGAAGAGGCTCTGGAAGAGAAAAGAATACTTGTAATTATTTAGAGTATAGTGAAACACTCAGACGAACTCTGAGGACTGGATGTAGCCCACAGTTTGGGGTGAACCAGTATAAAAATCATAATGTTTACTTTCTATCCTTAACTTTAGTTTACTTTGTTGTTAAACAATTAGATAGAAGTTATTTTTCGATTTCATTACATAATAACTTTATTATAATCCGAGTGATATCTTATTAACAAGAAAAAGAAGTTCTTAACAAGATTTTTGTATTTACGAAAAGGGATACACCATTCAACCCCCCCTTCTGTGTATCAATTTTATTGTTTGTCAAGTCTATACTAACGTGTGATTTACTTCAAATAGAACATCAAATTTATCTATATATTCATCAACATTCAGCACTTTTCATATACCAATAACAACATCAATTTATCACTAAATATTCATTTAAAATGCTATTTAAACAAGCCATGAAGATCAATAATATACTTACTTGTTTAACTCAGAAACTTCTTCAAATCATGGATTAAACTAGCCCCTCCAAGCTCATATGATCGTCAACATTTCAAGGAGGAAAAGGTTAGGTTTTCATCAACTAGTTGAAGGCAACCATATTTTGGTGTGACAAGCATAGGATTTTAGAAAAAAACTCAATATGGCGAGGGTCAACTTATGACAGTGTCATGAGATGGAGAGAAGAAAGAAGAAAATGAAGAAAGCCTGTAGCAAAAGTAGAATGAAAGACAAAGATGGTCTTTCAATAGGTTTGAATCGTGAGTGGTGGGTGGCAAGTGTTGTGACACTTATCACTTGCCACATGTCAACTTCTTGTGATTCCACTTGTCTCTTAATAACTAGTCCTTTTGTTTCTCAATCTCTAACTCATTTGTCACCCAATTTTCTATGCCAATTGTCAGTTAATCCTAATGTCACATGTCACTCATTTTTATTGCTATGTGGCACTTATTTCTACTAACTTGTATCAATTTGTCTTGTCACTTGGCATTTTTCTAGTCCAAAAATGCAAATAAATTCATAAATATCCGAATTGTAATAAATAAATTTAAAATTAATAATTTAAACCATCATATCAAAATTCAAGGCATAATAATTCACAATTTGCATCATAACCAATTTAAATCATTCATACTTCAGAGTATGTCAATTGAGTGCATATACAATCTTTGAAACATATGCAATATCATAATTCATATGTGTATGCTAATGGTATGGATGTGAATAAAATGCCCCTCATAATTTCCCAATATTAATTCTCATTTACAATAGTCTAGGGTTTTAACCCTTAATATTGAAATATGGGTTATTATAGAGATATGATGTCTTGGTTGTATATAGGCTCACTTGGATTTGGTTATTTCTCCCCAGGCTCCCTCAAAACTATTCATTGCTATCAAAGTTAGGCTACCAAATTCTGATGAATAGGGATTTATGAATTTGAGTTAGAGTGACTCAAGTGGCTTCGCTTGAGCTATGGGTTGAAGGGGGGCTAGCTCGATAAGGATAAATCCACTTATGAGGGGGAGATAAATTTTAGAATACTATTTCAAAATTAATTAAAAACATAAATCCTTGATTTCCTTTTATTTAATAAAATCAATAACAATCAAGAAAATTTAATCAAATCATAGAATTAAAATGTGACTCATAATTTTTTTGTAACTTTTGATTTCTCGAAAACCAAGATCTCTTTAATTTTATAAAATGATTAAAATAAATCATAATAAAACGGAAAATTAATTTATATCATATTTTGAAGCTTGATCCTTTCCTTATTGTATCCCTCGAATCATTTTCGAAACCAATCTATCTTAATCACCGTAGCCGCACAAGTGTCTAGGCTTTAATGGGATCCACATAATAGGTTAAGAGAACTCTGCAACACTTACGGAGAGGATTAAGCAAGAAATGTTAACTTCATTAGAACTTAAGTTTATTTATAATAGGTTTTGGACGTTTTAGTAATTTAATTAAAATTAAATTCCAATTTCAATTAAACTTTAATTGGAATTACAAATAATTCTAATTAAATACCAATTATGCCCAAATAATATCCAATATCTCATATTGCTCCTTATTTATTAAATATCTCATATTTGATAATAAACTTTCTCAAACTTTATAATCAAGTCCAACTTGATTAAAATAACTTTGCTATTTTAAACTCATTTTTTATGTGAAACCTATCAAGTTCCCAAATACATTAGCAATGATTTTAAATTATAATTCCAATTCACAATTAAATTAGATAAATTAAAAATCTTTTTAATTTTTCTTTAATTCTCCAATTAAACAATTTATAATCATAAATTAAGAATGACATCTAGCAACGCCTCATGACCACAAAAATATTTTGGAATATCAAAGTGGTTTTAACTAAACTTTTCGTGTATGCTTTTCTATATAATGCAGTCATTTAATCATATAATGTTCCGATTAGATAGAGCATGGAATTAATGTCTACTCTTTTTAAGTTCAATTACATTAGTTCTCAGCCATTAGTAATCGATTCAATTAATGACATTTGTAAACTATTTACAAATCGTCATTCCACCTTGGATAAGGATTTCTTAAGTCAATACTAGTTGAAAACAAAGGAACATTCTCCCTAATTACTTTAGGGCGACGAATCGTATTTTGATCACATAAATTTTTTCATGTAGTTCATGGTACATCTAAGTACTACTGATTGAGCAACCCATGATTAAATAGGTCATAAATAATATCAAAATATAGCAATCCGTATACAATATAATTTTGGTGACCCTAAGTCAAGGGATCACTAATACAATCATCACAATGAGAATTCCATGGATATATGTGTAATGACCCAAATGGATTTCTCATATTAGGAATATTAAGTGAATTTGTTCTCTAACAAAGCATGTTTGTTTAAGTATCTCTATACTTTAGCCTATGAGGTCAACTACTTCCTTCATAAGGAAAACATAACGTGTGATAGTCTTCTTGCGTTCCATTAATGTCCAATCTTAATAGAAAATGACTATAAACAATTTAGGTATAATACATAAATGCAATATGAATCTCATAATTACAATCTCGTTATAATTTCATTTGCAAATAATAATTCTCTCATGGAAATTGTCATATACATCTAAACATGTATAAGATAAAGAATGCCTTTAAACTATTTTCACTAAACTACAACTAAAGTAGTTGGCTATAATGCAAAAACCAATAAAATATACATGAAAAGTGATCTAGAGAATGTGTCAAATTAATTAATTCATTGTTATGCACTTTTATCTCTGAAAATAGCTGTTGACTTATCATGTACTTTCCATAAATTCCCTTAAGTTCCTCTTATGATAAAAGAAGTAAATGATAGTTTGTAGGACAATTATGAGTTGATGAAGTCACTATTATTTCTTGAATGTTTCCTGACCATCGATATAAAAATTTCACTCTAAATAGAAACTAGATAATCAAGATTAATTAGTCTGAGTATCCTTAGCTATATTGCTCTGCTAAAGTCACTATAAAAGAATAAATGTCCCAAAAACTTAGAATGTTGTTTACTTAGAAGGTAAGTGGAATTGAACCACAAAGTTTATCCTTAGTAGTGAGCTTTCTAGAGAATGCTAGCCATAATGTAAAGGATTGCTCATAGAACCTTGTTTATAGTAGTAAAATTTATTCCATTGAACTTTATGATCCTTATTCTTATTATAATCCCAAAAGGACTTGTTAATGAAAACACCTGAAGAGAATTTTAGCAAAACATACTTATCAGTAATCTTGGGGTTTAGCATTAACTTATATGCAATGTTAATTACAACTCAGGTTCTTGATCTAAAACTTGGTTAGGCAAAGGAGCTATGCCAAATAATGATGTAGAGGAAAAGGGAAGAGGGGTTAGTTTATCGTAAGGAACTAAAAGGGTTAAGCTAGTAGAAGCATCAGTAATGGTGAAGTAGAAGAAGAGAAGCTAGACACGAGAAGTCTTATCTAGCCTTTTTTACTAAAACTAGTAATAGAAATTTTAAAAGGCTAGAGAAAAGCGAAATTTTAACTAAAATTGGAAATTATGTCTCCGACTATTCCTAAAAAAATGATAGAGGAAATTCCTAGAGAAAGTTGCTAATGATAAGAAGTGAACAAAATTTAAACATTTGATTGTTATAATTTATAATTTCTTTATATTACAACATTAAGTAAATTTTTTAATTTAAAATGAAATTTATTTTATAAATTATTAATTTTCGTATTATTATTATTAGAAAATGAATTGCAATTATTTCCAAATGTTGGATTATACTAATTATGATAGTATTAATATGAATTACAGTTTTATTTTATCTCAATATTTAGCCTTATATTTATAACGTTATAGTAAATAAGAATATGTTATCAATGTAGATGATTTAAAAATAGGTAGGTGCAAATTCTTATAATAAAGCCAAATGCCTCTTACCAAGAGTACCAAAATGATATAAAAGAATAAAATATAATATAAGGTAAATAGAACGGATAAGTAGAGATTATCTTCTTTCTTTTTTGTGCAAATTTTTTTTCTTATTGTAGTAAAAAAATCACTATTTCAAATCTTTTATTAATATAATCCTTTTTACCATTTTTTAAATAAAATCATTTCATATGTTTCTTTCTTTTTTTTGAAAAACAAAGTTTGTATTTAATTATAGCAAAAGCTATTACATGATCCGAAATAAGAATCATACACCTTGAATCAAGTGAAGCTAAACTAAACATGATATATATCAAAAACAAAAATTTACATCAAAGCAACTAGTTTACTCTAAGTTCTTGGCTAACTGTGTAATATCCTACTTCCGATATATGCTTAGGGTTCAACCGTAGATTAAGAATTGCATATACATGCATAACATTTATACACGAATTGATATTTTTACACATTACAAGTAAGTATATGCACTCATTTGACATCTCCCGGGATATGAAAAATGTTAAGTGAACATGATGTGAATTGTGATTTGGTATCTTTTGAATTTTTGTATGTTTGGATTTCAATTGGTAAATTGGAATTAAGTGTTATGGATTGGGAAATTGATGAATTAAAATGTACATTTGGACTAAGAAAAAGAGATAGGATAAATTAATACATGGAAAATTAAGCTGATTAATCCTAAAATTGAATGACATTAAGTAAAATGTGCAACAAAGGGACTAGTAATTAATTGACAAATGGACAAATTATTGTGTTACAAGTTGACCAGTCTTGGAGTGAGATGTGGACTAATTAGTGACTAATGGTAGCATCTTGAGTGGATTATTGGTAGCATCTTGATTAGACAAATGTAAGATATGCCTTCGAACAAATGTTGTGCTTTAATGGTGACACCTAACATATGATGTAACAAGTTTCTGCAGTAGAGTTTTACTGCTTCTTTCTTTTGTTTTCATCACTGAAAATTTGTCCTTCCTCTCTCTGAAATTTTCCTGAACCCTATCCAAATTGTTGTACCAAAACTAGCTTTTTACCATACACAAAATAGCTAAGAAATTAGCATTAAGTCACCTTCAATTTGCTATCCGAAAATCACCTAACTTTTACCATAAATTTGTGTTGATTTTTTCTTGCATGGAAACTTGTTTAATTTTAATTTTTGTGTTCAATTAGAAGTCTAATAGGTAAGTAACAATTTGAGCATTATAGCATGTTAAATGGTATGAGAATGATGTTTGAATTGGAATGAATTGCATGTAAGGTTGATGATGAAGTGTGCTGCAATATTTTAGATGGAGTGTTTCCATTAAACAAGAATCTATATTTTGGCCATATCTTGATATGTTCATATCCAAATGGGATGATTTTAAATTAGATTAAACTAGAGATATATGGATACCATGTTCATCAAGGAGTTGAATTTGAATTCTGTTCTTAAAGGTTTTGAAAATTGGCTTAAAGTTAAGTATTGGGTGTTGTTGCTATTTGAGAATAGTTTGTAGTATTTTAGGTATATCTCTAGGCATAATGTACCAAATTGTATGAAATTTAGCTAAATAGAAACTTAAGAAATATAGAAACATTTTTATAAGAACTTATTGCCTAGAAACCTAAGTTTCTATATCATAATAGCCATACAAAGCTGACCTGAAAGCCTATCCTTAGAAAAGCTGGAAAATGGAATATGAATGAGTACTTTTTTGGTCTATTTTTGTATATACGAAAATGGTAGTATATGGACTGCTGTATGGAGGATTTAAGTTGTGAATTGAGGCTTAATTTATGAACTATAAATAGGATGTTTAAACTTTGTTATAAAACATTAAAAAAAGGAAAATCAGAGTTGTAGGTCGAAATTCTGGTTTTTATTTCATCTTCCTCTTTTTGAAGAAACTTGAAGGAATAAAGTTGTATATCTAGGTCTTAGCTTGACCCTTGTGAAAGAGTCTTGGTTAAATAGTAACTAGATTTTGAGTTAAGCTTGTTTTCCTAAAACTACTTGTGACAGATCCCTATATAGGAACCTTATATTATTTCCTAATTTTTGGGTACTTTAGAGCTCAAATTATTCAAAGTATAAAAAATGAAAAAGTGATTATTGATGTCTTATTAATGCTTTTGTGAAATAGTTTGGCAGAAGATATCTTGATAAGTTTATGTACTTAATTGAACTCATAACTTAAAGAAGGGACTGTTTTGATGTGGATGAGTTCAAATCTGAAAAATTATGATTTGTTAAAGGAATAAATGAGTTATTTTAATGTAAATATGATCTTTAGGACATGAATAATGTGTATAAGGTATGGATGAATGAGTATTGAAGAAAATAGGGTATTTATGAATGAGAATTGGGAGAATGTATGAGTATATGTTGCTGGAAAAATTTTGGTGAATGTGTAGATTTAGCTTATTAAAATTTCAGATGTAAAGTAGCAATTGTGTGTGTATTATAAGAAGCTTTTGGATTATGGAAATGTTCAAGGATAACTATATAAAGTATGATGTTGATTGGTTAAGAAATTTGAATAAGGTTACATACCCAAGATAGTCATTGAGCATGCATTAAACATATCACATATATATGTGAATAATTGACTGTGTATTTGATTGATCGACTTTGTAATGTGAATTCTATGTATACTATATGATGTTAGAAACTTGAAAAGAATGCTATCATACTAATATTGCGGAACCATTTAGGCAATAGCATATACGGGAGTGTACTACGAGTCAACCTAGATGATTTTACTAGGATTGATTTTATTGCTATTTAATTCCTATATATTGAACTGTTACTGGCTTGATTATGATAATTCCAAACTTTTAGGTTCGAGGAGATTGATATTTGGAAATGTATTGGAAGTATTTTCATTGCATATGAGCATATGATTTTGAATGATTTCTGAATACTCAACGAAAGGTGAATGCCGGACTGAGGTTCGATGAATCTAAGATTCTGTTTGTGCATCATAAGTAAATGTTTGATGGCATATTCTATAATTTGATGCATTACATTACATGCATGATCAGTTAAAGGCATTGTGATCATAATAGGTAGTCCGGACGAGCTTTAAGCTCAGAATTCTACACGCAGAGCTGTGCTTCATGATTTTTGTATCTGAATGGGCCCAATGGGTCAGTATCTATATCTGTATATGTATTTGAAAAACGTTCGGTCAAAACAGATAATAACAAATCTGAAGTCTCATATGCATCTGCATTTGTATATTTATTGTTATGAGTTATATGATTATGAATCCAATTATGATATTGTGATGATAAAGTGATATGCCATTATTGATACTATGATTGATTGGGTTATACATTTTCTGAGAGAATGTATATGAAATGTATGTCATACATTATACCTTACTAAGATGGAAAATGTTGTGAAATTGGTTGGATGTGTGATATTTGTGTACTTGTTTTGAGTGGGATCATCCATGATGGTTCACTCATTGAGTTCGCAAAACTCACAAAAAATTGCAACGTGACTTTTCAAGTATGAAACAGAAAACCTAGTTTTCTAAGATTCTCTAAAAGAAAATTTTGGATTAAGATATGACTCAAAGGTCTGTCAGCTGGCACTTGAGGAGATATAGTTGTTTTTACATAGTTTACTTATGTCATGTAGAACTTATGTGTAAAAGGTCGTAAACTTTCACACATTTTGGTAATATATATATTTGTTTAAAGGAAATACTATTACAATGTACTTTTTGTTGATGAATGAAATGAGAAGAGTTTTTAAGCATTGTGTTATTTTATTTAATGCCATATAAATGTATGAGATTGCTATAACATGCCATTGTGATAGGATATGTACTTGAATGTTCTTTGGATGTTCAAGTATATACTCTATAGTAGTGGGATGTGATAAATTGTGCTTTGCTTATCATTGGCAATGATAACTTTGATCAAGTTCACAATTTGCTCAGCAAGTTGATGTTTTTGCAATTCCTCATTCTTGTATAATTGTCTATTCCTTTCTCTCTAAATGGAATAAATAACCATTTGGAAGGAAGTCTTAATGATTATGCTATTTCTCTTTTTGGTGCACCTTATGATTATATGTAACATCTTAGATCACGAAATTAAAGCTCAAAAGTTGTATCATACTTAAAAGTCTATTCTAAATAGACTTGCTATGAGTACATTCAAATAAAAGATGATATCTTCTTTCATTCAACTATTGACAAAGAAAATAGATAGAAGCAAACTTATCAAACCATCTGTCATTAGTTCTTAAACTGTTCTTTATCACTAGTAAAGTGAATACTACTTCTTTGGGATACAAAACCTATTTCCAAGTGACATTAGCTTAAGGAACTAAAACCAAATGCTGCACTAGTATGTTGTGACAAGAACTATTGATGAAAATTCCACGAGTATGATGTGTCTAGATAATTCTACCCTTTCTCATCTCTGCAAGTATGTTAGGAAGGTATTCAGATAAAAAATGAGAGCTCTTAAAGTTACCAATCCATTCCCCATCCTGTACTAACCAAGACACTATAACATTAGTAGAAATTTTGTTTCTGAGTGTAGCTAATTTAGATATTTGAGTAGGAGGACTGAAATCAGTCAAATTGTCAAATCAAAGCCATATATCCTCTCCATCACCCAAACTATGTTTAAAATATAGATATGTAAGATCCCTTAAGTTGAGCATATGGTTTAAAATCTATAAGAATTCTTGAGATTGTTGGATCTACAAAAAATTATGGTTCTTAAGGTCACAGACATTTACCCATTTAACCCACAAAGTTTCTTTGTTAGTTACTAATCTCTAAATCCTTTATCCTCTTAAAGGGCAAATCATTTTTCATTTAAGTAATAAGAATGAGCCTTAGTCCCCCATGTTTCTATAGAAAAGTGATATCACTCCATTTCACCTTAAACTATTTGCTACTTTTAATTTTCCCAGTCTACAGAAAAACTTTCAACAATCTATCCATTTCCTTTTTAAGAATAACTATATGAGCAACCCAATAAATATGCATTCTATTTTACATATTCATTGAATATGTTAGAGATAAGAATCCATTTTCCCATGCTTGTATTTTTGGTTTTTAGCTTTTCAATCAAGGGGAGAAAATCCAAGAATTTGGGTTTTTTAGTAATAATAAGAACTCCCAAATATTTTAATAGAGTAGCATGAAGATCAAAGCCAGCTATATTGCTTATCCAAATTAAGTGAGGTTCTGCCTTGTAAAGAAGAATTAAGTCATCAGCATAAAGTATGTGTGACAGATTTATAGCTCTAGATTTATGGTGATATTGAAACAGCCCATTGTAGTCCACAAGTTTGAAAACAAGTCTGGAAAAACTTTCCATTGCTAATGTGAAAAAGTAAGGAGTGAGTGGATCCCATTGCCTACTAGCTCTTGCATTATGGAAAGGTCAAGTAGGAATCCCATTAACTGGTATGGTCAAAGATATAGATTGAATACATTATATAATCCAGTTTTAGAAATTGGCAGGTAAACCAATAGCATCTAAGCAAGCTTGCAAATAAGTCCAGCTAATGGTATCATAGGCTTTATACATATCAATCTTTAATGTACAACTCTTAATGCATTTTCCATATTGATAATCACCCAAAAGCTCTTGAAGAATAAGGATGTTGTTACCAATACATCACAAAGGAAAGAATGCACCTAATTCTAAATTAGCAACTTAAGTCAAAATGATTTTCAATATAGATGCCAGGATTTTAGCAATGGTTTTGTATAGAGTTGTACAACAAGAGATAGGTTTGAAATATGAAATATAAGTAGGACTAGAATTCTTTCAAATGAGGTATATGAAGGTACGATCAACTTCCTTCAATATAGAACTAGAAGAAAAAAAATCCAAAATAGCATTAGTAAAGACAGGACTAATAATGGGTCATTTTTTTGCAAAAGAATTAGTAGAACATCCATCTAGTCTAGGAGCTTTAAAACTATTAAGACTAAACAGCACGTCCTTAATCTATTGAGAATTGAAAAAGGCATTGAGCATATCTAAAAGAGACTGTACAAACACATTTTCTGCACCAAAGCCCCTCTAGTACCTCTCAGACCTTCCTATAAGATTTTGAAAATAACTATGGATAAAGCTGCACATCTCCTGATGATCAAATAAAACATTACCAAAATCATCCTTCAACTCAGTAGTAATATTAATGTTTTGCCTAGCAAGAAGAGATGCATGAAAAAATGTTGTATTTGAATCACCATCCTTAAGCCAAAACTGCCTAGCTTTTTGTCTAATAATCAATGTTTTAAAAACTGGACCGAAAACTGAACCGGTTGAAGGAAAGTTTAAGGTTTAGAGGCTCAACCGATAGTGAACCCCTATAAAACCAGTGTATAATAAATAAGAAGTAAAAATTATAAGAATAAGTAAAAATAAAATATTTTATTGAAAGAAAAAATACACCAATGTCTATTATTGTATAATAAACTAATAATAAATAAATATAAGTCTAATATAAAACTTAAAATAACAATAAAAATCAAAATTGTATTTCTGAAGGAGGTTGCATCTCATCATCATCAAAAGCTCCAAATTAATTCTTCAACGCTATTTAATGATTTGTAAACTACTCTTTTATCAAAAGTATTTGCATCAACTTCTTCTACTGCATTAAAACAAATTACAAATTAGTAATGTATGAAATTATCCTCAATTGTAAACTTGTAATATAGTATAATTTTAAATTAAATATGATCAAAATAAGATATGAACTAACCATCAATAGATGCTCTTAATTCATTCGTTGTGATAAATGCATTTTCTTTATAACCTATCTTTTCAAGTTCATTATAATCAAGATCAAGCGATGGTTCTTCTTCTTCAATCCAAAATTAGTATGTTCAATGCAATCAATATCAACAGGATCATATGTTCTCTTCTTACTAAGCACTCTGAACATATAATAGAGATATTATAAGGTCAACAATAAAAATAAAATTATTGAAATAAAAAAAACTATAAAATAACTGTTCTTCATTCTCAGATTATAAGTAATGTAAATAAGGTCATTAAGTCTTTGATGTTCCAAACGATTTCATTTCTTTGTATGAATGCGTTTAAAAACATTACAATTATGTTCATAACCTGATGTAGAAGTTGTTTGACTGAGTAATCTAATAGCGAGTTTTCTTAATGATGGAGCACTGTCACCAAATAATCTCCACCACTCATATGCATTTTAAATTAATAGTTATGATAAAATATATATTATTAATAAGTAAATAATGAATTAAAAGTATAAAACATTAAAAACTTACCTGGCTACATTTTTTTCATCATAAGTTGTCTCTTTGCTGATGATCTAGCAAAACTCTCTAAACCTTTCCGATACAATTTAATTTCATTTATCGATTGTGATTGCTCTTTAATAGATAAAATATCTTTCAATTCAATCACAACAAACAAATCGCCCATAATATTAATTGTACATGCTTCTCGACTATATAGGCAATAAGGATTGCGAAAATAGGCTACTAAGTGGATCCTTTGAGTAAGATGCTTATCTCATTGTCGATCAATAATATCTGTATAAGGCTTATACAATTTCTTCTTCCCTTTAAAAATTATTTATAATTGTTGTGTGAGCTCTACCATCAGATATATACCATAAATATGGCTTCTCATCTGAGTCAACAATCCTCAAGAGCCTTTAAGTGAAGCTGCAATCTTCACAATGATCAAGCAAGCATCCCAAAATTTATTACCTAGAATAATAGCGCAAACTTCTTTTCCTTTTTCACTCTTTGATAATTTATGACTTGAAAAGTGATTACTTGTCTCCAAAATTTGAAGTAATTGCTTATGTTGATAAACACTTTTTGAAGTAAAATTTTAGTTGCAAACCTGGGAGTAGCGGAACGCATGATTTCGACCTAATCTTCTTACTTTAACCATGACAAAAATGTGACTTGATTATACACAAAAATTGTGATATTAGACATGCATGAAGCAAGACTAGAAATATGATCCATACCACCAATATCTTTTAAAATAAGATTTATATAATGAGTAGCTCATAGATCCATATTTTGATTGTAATAAGTACCCAGCTAATACATAATTAGTTGCATTATTTGTTACAAAATGAACAACATTCTTTGGTCTAGTCCACTCGACAATTTGATAGAATAATTCAGATAAAGCATTAGCACTTTTTACCATGTCAGAAGCATCAATAAACTTGTTAAAAATCGTTCTAATATTACAATAAACCAAGAAATTAATCAAGGTTCTTTGTCTTTCATCATTCCACCCATCTACCATATTAGTGCATCCTATTGATTCCCAATGAGATTTATATGTATCATCAATTAACTGGCATTCATTTTTTAAACCTTGAAGCAAAGGCACATGTAGCTCATAATAAGATGACACCTTTAATCCTGGACCTATTGCTGTTATAGCATCAATTGCTTCTTGAAAATATGGTGAATCTAAAGCATTCAAAGGAATACATAAATGATAGAACCACCTAGCCCATGCTCTTTTACATCTCAAAACATCCTTAAACCATAAAACTTTTTAGATTGGATTGAGAACCAGGATTAGTTCTTGGAGAAAAATAAGAATATATGTCAATAATAGCTTTTCTTTATTCCTTTATCTAATGCTTGTAGTGTTTCAACATCTCCAAAAGATATATCATGAGCCTCTTCTTTTTCCTTTTGCTATTTTACTTGTTGCTACAAATATTTTCCAATCATATCATGCACATCAAGTGGCAATTTTTTGCAAGAACCAATATTACCTTTAACACTAGCAAGATGTTCTTTCATTCAAAAAATTCTCCCCCTTTAAATATTCTACCGTAAAATATACAGTTATATTGGACATTCCCATAAGATGTTTGAGAGGAAGAAAAATAATTCCATGCTGGATCAGACTTACCATGAGTAGATGATGATTCCATTTTTTCCATTATGATTTAACTTAAAAAGTTAAAAAAATAATTGGGTATACTATTATAGGGCATAAGTATACAACTTAAATAATTCTCATTTATCAAATATAATAAAGAAGACAAATAATAGCATAATGGATTAAAAAAGACCAACATATGTTACTTATTAAACTTTGCTCCATAGATTTACTACATGATTGGGTTGATACTATATATTTGTTATAATTATAATACTTGAAACTGTAATTTTGATCAAATTCTAAAATTACAATCCAAACTCAACTTTAGGAACCATTATGATGGATTATCCTTTTACACTGTTATAAATCTAATACGTAGAATTAAGCTCCAATTCTAAAAATTTAGGGCACAAATGCAATCTTAAATTTCATATACAAATGGAATTGATAGCATTTACAATTTCAATCTGCGCAATCTTCCAACATTCAACAAACGTTATCTTAGTAAACATTCCACATGTCTACATGTTAAATGCCATAAACTAAAATCGTTTATGCTATAATAGAAAGAATTACGTATCTATGTTTTATATCCTAAAATATCAAGAATGACTACATTACAATGTAAAACTTCTCTTTATTCTATGCCTCAATTCATATTACATAATTGTTTAGAGTTACTTTCACTTCTTCCTCTTACTTATGCAAGATAAATTCAAAATTGCATCGAAAAGGTGACTATATGTAGATTGCAAGTTACATTACCTAATTTGTGTAGCAGTCTAGACTTATTATTTATGTAGCGGTTAAGTCAAATGTAAAGCAATTTGTTGATACTTAGATTAAGCTATTTTTTCTGAATTAGTTTAAGATAGAGGGTATAAACTGGTCAAAAGTAGGAAGTTCTGTATTGATTTAAAGGAACAACTTGTTTATTACTCGAACAAAATAGAGGACAATAGGAACCAATAGTTTAAACTTTAAAACCAGCTTAGAATTAAATATACTAATAACCTAGAAAAATGGAGAAAGGAAATCAAACCAAGAGCTGAAACAAATCAAAAGCTGATTGGTAACCATAACAGAAACAATCCATGAGCATAAACAAACCAACAACTGAAACAAACCAAGAGTAGAAACACATCAGAATGGTACTCACTTATAGAAAAGCTCTTACTGATTCAAGTCTTGGAGGAAAGCAGTCTAAAATAGTGTTTTAGATCAATAAATTCAATACTTTAGTGGGTATATATAACATAACTGTCAAAATCTGAAATGAAATAGAGTTCTAAGTGTTATAGAAAACTAATTAATTAAGAAGTATAAACCATAATGAAAGCTCATGATTCAATTGCCTTATCCTAATCTCTATAGCTACATAACAAACTGGAATTTATAAACCTCGAGTTGACCAGATTTTGAAAATTGGAATTCATCACGTCTTCTACTGTTTAGTATTTACTCTCTCTTACTTTTTCTCTGACTTCTCGCTACAAACTTACACCCATACCTATGCTTTTTCTTCTTTTGATAAAATTGATTCCTCATCTTCCTATCTTCTTATCTTTAAACATAGTGGCTGGAATTGCAGTGCTCTCTGTGAACTAAATGTTCAAGAGATGTTTTGTAATCATCAACTGTACCTTTTTTTGAGAGGGCATCGTTGATGGTATAAACATTGTCAGGAGTAATTGGTACCCAGAAAGAAAACCATCATATGCTAGTTTGTAATTTCTATTAGGATGATCCTTAGGAATAACTCTCTCATCCGCCCAAAGCACATGCCACTTCGACCAGTCTATCGAATCAACATATGATGGTTCCATCAATTTCTGTGAAGACTTGATGATAGAGACACCAGATAGAACGATAGTGAAAGACCCTTTCTCTTTCACAAACTTATTAGACTAATCGACGGTGTATCAAGCCAATGACAGAATGAGATCCTCCTCCGATTCAAACTCCTCCACCTTCTTCTGTACCATCTTCAACCCAACCATTTATGAAGAGTTCACCTTCCTTCTATGCTTAAACCACTTCAAATTCAGCTTTCCAGAGGTGATAGGCTAATTGGGTCAGTTCATGTACACCAACTAGGATTGAGATCAAGTTAGTACTGTATGGTTTACCTAACTTCGGAGAAGTTGATAAAGAAATGGTGCATAGAGAAGTGTCATAAAGTTGTGTGTGAATGAGAGAAGAGCTTAATTTCTTTTTTCATAGAGATGGTTAAAGATGGGGAAGATAAGATCAGAAGATGGTGGAGAAGGCGATGGAGAGGAAGAGAAGCCCTAGAAGGTTTGATTAAATGAACAAGAAAGCAGCCTAATATTATATCTACTGTATGCAGTTTTGTACAAAGTCGGTTGGACCGGTTCGATAAAAAATAGGCAAGTTTACTGATAAATCGACCAGTTTTAAGACATAGAGGTTATTAAGTGAAACCGAACTGTATCACTAGTCCATTAAAATTTTTTTGGGTTAGACCGACTAGTCCAATCTGGTTTTTAAAAACCTTGCTAATAATTTAGTTCTACAGTTTAAGACCTTCCTGATATTGGTTCAACCTCTTAACTTCTATACTTCATAGGCCCTTATTATAAGGATCCAAATAACAATCCTATTGTGCATATGCCAAAGATTGTCCGAGGTTACTAAGATCTTAAGTCTGTCTCTTACTGAATTGCTTAATAACACATTTGACCAATCTCAACTTCTGTATAAGTTGAACTGCCTTATAACCCTGAACCTTTTTTCTCCAAATTCTGCTAACTAAAATCCATAAAACCATCTATATGATTCAAACTATTAAAAAATCTAAAAGGAGCTCCAATTTTAGCCCGCTCAGTCATCTGTTGGATTAGTATAAAGGCATTATTCAAGAAAACAAGATCATTAAAGCAAGCAGAGATATCAGGAAAAAAAATTTAGCCAAGCGTGGTTCACTAACGCTCTATTTAGTTTTTTTTTATTAGCATATCACGATGTTGTTTGTTTCTCTATGTAAACCACCTGCTCGTTCATCTAAGATCCAGAAGATCAACCCTTTAAAAAAGCATTGAAAGTTCTTTCCCTGTCCTAAAAGTAAAACCAGCACTCCCCTCAACTTCATCAAATTTAAGGAAACAATTAAAATCGCCAATTACTAACCAAGGAAATTGCATTCCATAATGAAGAATCTAAAGATCATTCAATAGTCTCCCCCTCTAAAAGGCAAAATTTAAAGCATAAGTGAGAGTTATTTCAAAATAGAACTTACTTATTAGCTAACAATGCAGGTGGATAACATGGTCACTCATCCTATTGATCTTATCCTCTATGAAATTAGAATTATACAAGCAAATAATTCTACCATTATAATGGTATGAATGATTGGATATATACTTCCATTGTGCACCTAGAAGACCTACAAAAATAGGTTTCCTTTCATCTACTAATTCCTTAACCATCATCTTTTTAAGGAGGTCATTTGACCCCTTTGTATTTTGTATAATGATAGTCATCTAAAGGTAACCTTTAGACCTAGCCATCCTTTGAGCAGATTTCCTTATATAGTAATTAGGAGTAACGAAGTGTTGGAGAAGGGCATTAAAGGAAATCACCTTTAGCACTTATTGTAGAAAACCATTTTATGCTTAATAAAGGCATTATTCATTATTTAGATGTTCATACATTTATGGATTTGATGTTGATCTTAAATTGATTTAATGAAGTCCCTGATACAAAACATAGCATGGAGGAAATCATGATGAGATCACCGCCCCCGCTTCCTCAGGGGGAACTCTGGGTTGAGCAGTTACTCGGAATGCTGCCAAGATATCGGTATCTTTGGTTTCATAGTTAGGAGTATAATAAGTCAATTTATAATCTTTAACACCACCTTTAAATCCATCACTTTCTTTAGTCTCTTTTAGTGGTGACATAATATTTACGTTATTAATAAAAATTTAGAGATTTTCTGTGATGTATCCTCCTTGTCACAAGCATACGTTTTTTATAAATTATCACAAATCCAAGTTATTAACTTATATAAATTAAGATCCGCCCTTCAATATCACGGAGAATCTCTTTTTCTTAAAAATCTTATATGATCAAGAGAGGCCTTTTTTTTTCCTCGAGAAGACTTACAAAAATAGGTTTCCTTTCATCTACTAATTCCTTAACCATCATTTTTTTATGGAGGTCATTTGACCCCTTTGTATTCTATACAAGAATAGTCATCTAAAGGTAACCTTTAGACCTAGCCGTCCTTTGAATAGATTTCCTTATATAGTAATTAGGAGTAACAAAGTGTTAGAGAAGTTTATTAAAGGCAATCACCTTTAGCACTTATTGTAGAAAACCATTTTATGCTTAATAAAGGCATTATTCATTATTTAGATGTTCATACATTTATGGATTTGATGTTGATCTTAAACTGATTTAATGAAGTCCCTGATACAAAACATGGCATGGAGGAAATTGTGATGAGATCATGATAATGAGAATCCTATAATGTGCAATTATGTTAGTATCTAAACTTTCCTTAGTCATAGGATTAATGAGATGGGATATCATTAATTCAGATAGACTAATGCATAACCTGTAGACATGAGTTGTTTGGAGTTAACATATGGATGTTTACTAAAGGTAGTAAGTATATTGGATTGGCCTATTATGAGACAATCATATGGATATTCTATTCTAGTGTCAATAATAGTCTCATCAAAGCAATGGTGAAAGTATCTTTTGACTTAAGGTGCACAAGGATATCTCAAATACTGATCCTGTGTTTTGACTCCATTCATTGGTGCTTTTCAGGGGTTACTCATAGCATGGTGATTGTGTATAGCTTGAACTATTCGAAGGTAATTAAGTCTTACATTTCATGTTTTTGTTTTTTCTCTGTATCTATATATATGAGTAGATCTGGTTTTCTAAGGTTCTGTTTTATTTTCACGATGTATATTTGATATATATTATGTATGGGATGTGTAAAATCCCATCCCCATATTAAGGATTAGAACCCAGATTTCAATAATTGAGAGAATAGCAATGTGAGAGTTAGAGAAATTTGCATTTCATGCCTAACAACATGACAGCATATATACATGTGAATTTGAATCTTTGCACATACAAAAATAAGTGTAGATGCATTCATTGACAACTTCCAGATATGATTGTTTTAAATGTGATTTTTTTATTAGAAATGAGAAGTAGAGGGAGTAGAAAGAGTGATCTTGGTATGAGTTGTGATATGGAAAGTTTTGTAATCAAAAGTGGTGGTTGATCTGGAAAATGTGCACTGAGTGTGCTTTGGTCTGTTAACCATAACTTTTTCTCTAGTTACCCAAATGGAACAATTCTCAATCAGTAAGGGCATAATTGGAAGAAGAAGTGTTGTGTTCCTTATAAATGAAGAAGAAAAACGTGAATGGAAGGATAAGCTATAGAGAATAGTGAATATGAGAGAGAAAGATAAAGAGAGTTTGATGGTTTGAGAGAAAAGAAGAGAGTGGGTTAGGGTTTAATTCTTTTTAGT
>JAOSBN010000005.1:37194716-37230045 GCA_027563595.1 Erythroxylum suave | reverse complement strand
CGTGGTTTTGAGGTTGAAATTTTCTATGAAAATCTACCTGCTTATTGCTCTGCTTGTGGGAATGTGGGTCACTCACTCGATTCTTGCAGGCTGGTTGCTAAACGTACTGGCAAAGAACATACTGGACCACCTCTTACTACTGCTACTAAAAAGTTTTATATTCCTAAGACGGTTGATAAAGTTTTTGTTCCTATGATGGTTAAGACGTCGACAACTATGGTGGACATGGCTTTGGATACAAATTCAAACCCGCCTATTCCTATAGTGGTGCCAATAACGAATGCTTTTTCAGTTTTGAAAGATACAGCCTTACCGCCCGTAGCCCCCTCTATGGCCTTAGATCATACTGTTTCTCCTGATTTTGTTTTCGATCAGGATGTCTCTAAGCACGATCTGTCCATGGCTCTGGCAGTGGCTGTGGTATCACCTGCTAAGTCCTGGGCCGATCAAGTTGAGGATGTAGCTACTGAACCTGACCCCGCAGTCTCTTCTCTGATTGTTCATTCAGATGGTATGGAGATGGTTATTGTGGAACCTTTGACAAGTGAACATGAGGGTGATTATACTGTTGCTGACCCATCTGACCCGTCGGCTTGGACACAGGTTAGGTATAACAAAAAAGGTAAGCCCTCTAATGCTATTAAGGCCAAAATGAGATTGAAGCAGGTGAAAAAAGGGGGTGTTCTTCTCACCCAGGGATTTTCTAAATTTAAATGAAGTGCATTTTTTAGAATTGCAGAGGTTTAGGTAATGCTAATACTAGGCGTACTCTACGTGGGTTTTGCATTACTTATCAACCTGACATTTTGTGGGTTGCTGAACCTTTTATTGACTTTTCTTCTGTGGCCGCTTCTTATTGGCATTCTTTGGAATTAAGTTTCTTGTCTTTCAATGATCGGGGTGATTTATCTCCTAATATTTGGATTCTGGTTTGTCCTGGTGTTTTTACTGTTCAACCAATTGCTCTTGGTGCTCAACATGCTACTCTTCGATTTATTTCGGGTGCTATATCTTTTATCTATTCTTTTGTTTATGCTTCTATTTCTTACACGGGCAGACATATGCTTTGGACTTCTTTACTTGCACTTTCGAGTACTTTCAATGATCCTTGGTTGGCTCTTGGGGATTTTAATGTTGTTTTTGGTTCTCATGAAAAAACTGGCTTACCACCTATGCGTATCTCTTGTGATGAATTCCGTGATTTTATCTCTATTGCTCACTTGTTGCCTATTCACTTGAATAATGCTCAGTTTACTTAGGCTCGTTTTGGCCCGAGGGGTTTCGTTCAAAGCAAATTGGATAGGGCTATGGCTACTTCGGGGTTTATTTGATTTATGGTCAGGTATTTCTTGTCAGACTCTTGTGAGGCATCATTCTGACCACGCTCCCATTTTATTGAACTTTTCTAATAATTTTTCCAGGGGTTATGTTCCTTTTCGTTTTCAAGGTTCTTAGATTTTTCAGGGCTCCTTTTTGTCTGTTGTTTCTCGAAGTTGGCAGGTTCTTAAGGTTAGTGACCCGATGACGGTTTTTGTTCATAAATTTAAGTTTCTCCGTCCTACACTTCGCTGTTGGAGTAGACAGGAAATTGGAGATGTGCGAGGTCAGATTTGACAGTTAAAGTCGGAATTATTCAATTATCAACAGAGTCAGGACTATGTGGCCGAGCTTGCCACTCATAGGAAGCTGGATACGTTGCTTCTTCAGCAAGAAATTCATCTTAAGGAACGTAGTCGTATTAAATGGCTTGAAGCTGGGGATAGGAATTCCAGGTTTTTCCATGCTATGATTCAAGTTCGTAAAGCTTCTAAAACTATGGACTCTATAGTAATTGGGGATAATTTGGTTACGGATTCCTTTCAGATTTTTGAGCATGTGGTTCATTATTATAAAAGCCTTTTTTGTATGCTTTGGTTTCCCCTGTAGCTCTGAATATTATTTCTACTATTATTCCTAATTTGGTTTCACAAGCTAAAAATGATGCTTTGGTTTGTACTTCGTCTGTTAAAGAGATTTGAACTGCTGCTTTTTCTATGGATCCCAATAGTGCTCCAGGACCGGATGGTTTTAATGGTAAATTTTATCAGGCCACTTGGGATATTATTAGTGAGGATGTTATGGCTGCTATGCTTTATTTCTTTAAGACAGGTTTTATTGTTCCGGGCTTTAATTCCAGTCTTATGGCTCTTTTGCCCAAAATTCAGTTGTCTGCTTCTATTGACCAGTATAGGCCGATTGCCATGAATAATTTTGCTTACAAAATTATTGCTAAGATCCTTGCTGACAAGGTTTTAGTCATTGCTTCTCGTATTCTTTCCCTGAATCAGTTTGGTTTTGTTAAAGGAAGGCATATTGAGGATTGTATTGCTGCTGCTTCAGAATGTGTTAATTTGTTGGATAAGAAAAGCTTTGGTGGTAGTGTGGCTCTGAAAGTTGACATCAGAAAAGCTTTTGATACCTTGCAGTGGTCTTTCCTGTTAGAGGTGCTTCAGTGTTTTGGTTTTTCTTCGATCTTTTGTAATTGGATTCATATGATTTTATCCTCGGCTCATTTATCAGTTTTAATTAATGGTGTTGTTTGTGGTTATTTTACCTGTTCTTGTGGTGTTCGTCAGGGGGACCCTTTATATCCTCTGTTATTTTATTTGGATGAGGACTTCCTTAGCAGATATTTACAAAAGTTGGTTATTGAGGGTCGTTTGGCCCCCATGTCTTCTTCCCGTGGTATGATTGCTCCTTCTCATCTTCTTTATGCTGATGATATGTTAATTTTTTGCAAAGGTACTATGCAAAACTTGAAGCTTATAACTGATGCTTTTGCTCTTTATGGAGATCTTTCGCGGCAAAGAGTAAATTGGGCTAAGTCCCATATTTTTTTCAACTTTGATATTTCCCCTGTCCACCGTGCTCATCTTCGGGATATAAGTAGCATTTCTTTGGGTACTTTTCCTTTTACCTATTTAGGAGTGCCTTTGTTTCAAGGAACTCCTAAATTGGGGCATTTACAACCTTTGGCAGATCGTATTTTAGACACAATTTCTCCCTGGAAAGGTCATTTATTATCTATAGCTGGACGTGTTTATTTGGTTAATTCTGTAATTGTTTCAAAGTTTGTTCATTATTTTATGATTTATAAGTGGCCTTGCAGATTATTGAAGGACATCAATAAGGCCATTTGTAATTTCATTTAGACGAGCAATATTTCTAAGCGGCAAATCATTTCTGTTGCCTGGTCAAAATGTTGTGCTCCAAAAGATAAGGGGGGCTTAGGTATTAAGGATTTGATTAAATTTAACCACTCCCTGTTAGCTAAGTTTACTTGGAAATGTCTAACTGTGGATAGTTTGGTTTTTAATTTCTTGTGGGATAGATTCTATCCCAACATGCATCGATCTTATCCTTCTTACCTTGCTTCTTCCATATGGCCTGGTGTGCAGTTTTGTCTGTGTTTGATTTTACCTGAGTGCAAATGGCTTATCTCGAAGCATTCAAGGTTAAGATTCTGGTATGATAACTAGACGGGGTGCCCATTGGTGGAGTTGCTCCCGCAGGATTTTGTAATTCAGGTTCCGGATTTAAGGATTTCTGATGTTATCGGGGATGATCTGGATTAGGATTTGAGCCCAGATTTTTGCTCTGCCTTTCCTGCGGTTTTACAGGCTATTTCTCAGGTGACAGTGGCTGAGGATGATCCGGATATATTAGTGTGGACTCCAAAGGCTTCAGGTGTGGTTACTTGTAAGTCCTTTTATAACTTCCTTTTTTCTCAGCGGGTTGATGTTCAATGGGCTTCATGGGTTTGGTCTAAATATATATCGCCTTCTCAATCAATTTTGACTTGGCATCTTTTTCATGGTCGTCTACCTATCGACACAATTCTTTTGACTTCTGGTTTTACTGGTCCTTTTGTTTACTTTTTTTGTCTTCGGAGTGATGAATCTCTGAATCATCTTTTTATACATCGTACTTATGCTGAATCCATTTGGTATGAAGTTGCTTCTATTTTTCAGATTGTTATGCTTGTTGCTGATAGTTTGTTGGGTATTATGACTGGTTTTTCCAGTCATCCTTTCAGTCCTCAGCTTCGCTCTTTATTTCGGGCTTCAGTTTTTGCTACTATGTCGGGTATCTGGTTTGCTCGAAATTGTTTGTGTTTTGACAATAAGCGAGTTTCGGTTCTACAGGTTATAACTTTTATTATGAAATATGTTAGTGAGGCTAATATTCTTCAAATAGGGGCTATGTACAATTCTATGGAGGAAAGGTTGATTCTTCTTCGTCTAGGGGTTACGGGTCGTCCTCGGAAAGCTCCTATTATTTTTCGAGTTTTTTGGATTGCTCCAAATATAGGTTGGATTAAGATTAATACTGATGGGGCTGCCTATAGGGCTCCTGGTAAGGCTGGTGCAGGTGAGGTTTTTAAGAATTCTAGAGGTTTCATCAAAGGGTGTTTCCGCCTTCCTATTTTACTTGCTCATGCTTATAAGGCGGAGCTCCTTGGTGTTATTCAAGCTATTGAATATGCGTGTTCATTTGGTTGGCATCGGCTTTGGTTCGAGTGTGACTCTACCTATGTTGTCTCTCTCTTATCCACTTGATCCTTGCAGGTTCCTTGGAAGTTTCGCTCACGTTGGACTAACTGTGATGGTATTTTGAGTACTATTCAGTATCGAGCTACCCATATTTTTAGAGAAGGTAACAGAGTAGCTGATGCACTTGCTTCTTCCGCTGTTTGGATGGATTCGTTAGATTGGAGCTATCTTTTACCGCAAGATGTTCTTTATATTCATGTTGCTGATGTATTTGGGATGGGTTATTATAGGTTTCGTTATCCTTAATACTCTTTTTCCTATGATAGGTTTTCCCATTTGGGTTTTTACTATCATAGGTTTTAACGAGGCTAGGGTGGAGGGTTTAGTGGCCTCTGGCCATTTGTATCTTCTTGTTATTATTTGCCTTTTGGTAAGTCCGCTACTTTGTATCTTTTTATTTCTTTTAATAATATTGGCTTTAGTTTTGGGCTTTCTGGGGGGATGTCTACCTAGTAGAGATGTCCCTCGTTAGTTCCTTGGCCTAAGTTATTTTTTCTGATTATTATTATTATTATTATTACTAGTCTACTACTACTACTACTACTTTTTTACTTATTATTATTCTTATTATAATTAATTTTATTTATTTATTATTAGTAATTTTTAATAATAATAATAATAATTAGCTTTATTATTCTTATTATCCTAATTAATTTTATTATTTGTAATAAAAATAATAATAATTAATTTTCTACTAATTATTAATTTTATCAATTAATTCTATTTTAATTTTATCAATTAATTGATAGAATTAATTTTATCAATTAATAATAATAATAATAATAATAATAATAATATTATTATTATTATTCTACTTATTATTCTTCTTATTATTAATTGTATTTATTATTATTATTATTACTATTATTAACTGTTGTTGTTGTTGTTATAATAATAATAATAATAATAATAATAATAATAATAATAATAATAATAATAATAATAATAATAATAATAATAATAGTAACAATAATAATAGTAATAATTATTAAATTCCTTATTATTATAAAAGAGTTGTTGTTGAGTTGAGAGAAAAGGAATTGTTGAATTGGTTAGTGCATTTTTTAGATTAAATTCTTAAGGAAGGTAATCTAAATACCAAGGAGATGGTGAAATTTAGAATCTAAGGAAAGTGCAACTACTTTCCTTAAATTAGGAAAGTTTTTACTTTCCTAACTACTTAAAAAAATGAACCGAACATAATAATATAAATTTTAGAAAAAAGATGATTTTCTCAAGCAGGAATCTATGCTAACCAAAGACAGCCTTAGAGTGAGAGAATCCAATAGAAACTGGTAAGAAATTGTGTAGTAAGTTAAGAAGAATGTTTAAATTAGATCAACATGAGCATTTATCTTAACAAAATGGCAATCAATAGCATTATTAATAAGGTACTCAAATCTTTAGGAATGTTAATTCATTTTATTAATAATAGAGACCCGATTTCTCTTTTAAGTTTTAGCAAAGTAGAAGTGTTTAAAAATTTAACTTTAAAGAAAATTTTCAGACAAATTGGATATATTTTACCTCTAAAACAAACATGGACTTAAGAGGGTTGTTGTAGAGATTCAAAAATAAGAAACAACAACTTTTACGTATGTTGAAACAAACGAAAGTTTTTCACCTCCAAAATTAATGGAGATACCTTAGCCACCGTTCCACATTCTACCCACCTTCTCTCTGTCCTAAAAACCCAAAATGCCCTCCATTCATGACACCCTCCTAGAATTCTCAACCCTATTCAGGTCTTTTCAGTTCTCGAATCCTAAAAAATCTCCGCTTTTCTCTTGTATCCTTGCTCTCTTCTAAATTACATGACATGAAATGTCCTTTATGCTTTCGGACCGTTTTTTCCGGAGGCACACAATCGGGTCTCCCGAGTCAATCTTCACCCTCCATCCCAAGATCCAACGGCTGTAATCAATCTGCGTAGTGGTTACCCGATTTCCATCTCTACGTGGTTTTTATCATAAACCCTAGCCCCCACGATACTCAGATCAGATGTACAACCTTCTGCCATAGGTACACACACCTAGCTCTCTCTGGCTCTATCTACCCCCTTAATATCATCGATACAACAACGAGATTTACCTGGCTAAACCTTAATTCTGCGATCTCCTAGAGAGATGAAAACTTCTGTTTCTCTCTCTTCATGAAGATACATAAAACCAGATCCTAATCTTTTTGTTCAAATCTTTCTGGGGGTGTTTTCTTGGTACATGACAATTTTAGACAGTGGCTTGTTGACGAAGTTGTTTTGGGATTATAGTTTTCAGTTTACTCTGTTGGGTCTGGTTTAAGTGGGTCGGAGTTCATTCCTACAATACACTCACTTGTTGTCGTTTCGATTCATTCCTAGGAATGGCGGGTTGATGTTTAAGTTGTTATGAGCAGAGAGTGTGTTAGATGAATCGAGGTCTTGGAAATTCAATCGCTTAACGCGTGAATCCAGCGAGTCGAATCGAGTTGTGACTCAGAGACTTAGTGAGCCGTGCATAACGAAGATCGGTAAGCGGGTTAAGTTTAAAAGTGACGGGACGGAGAAAATGCCCACTGTGGGGATGCGCCGAACGACAAGGGTGTTTGGAGTCGTAAAGGGTGTTGACGGAGCTCGGGTGCTGCGTTCCGGCCGACGATTGTTTCCGGAGTCCGGTGACAGCAAGCTTCGGAGGGCTAGTGACGGCGATGACTGGTTTCACAACGTAAGCAAGAAAAGCAACAACAGCTTCACTATTAACAAGAAGAACCACCATAACAATAATGCTTTCAAGTCCAAAGAAAATGGTTGCATTCATGATACTAGAACGAAGCAGCAACTTGTTCATGCAAGTGCTCTTCAAAGGCCCAGTAAAGTAAAGATCGATACTTCTGGAAAAAACTTATGTGATGCTACAAAGAAGTTTGGTAATGTTTACAGTAGAAAAAGGAAGAGCTTGGGCTTGGTAAAGCAAGAAACTTTGGGGGATAAAATGTATGGAATTCGGTTTTCACGTAGGCAGAGAATAAATAAACAAGACTCTGAGAGTTGTTTAGTGGGTCTTCACTCTTCTCCTGTGTTCGGTGCTGTCTGTGAGGGTTGTTGTGATAGTAAATTAGCTTATTTTTTACATTCAGTTCTGAGGTACATGAGCAGAGCTAGCTTGAGGGTTTCTGAGCTTGCGAGTTTCTTATTCTCTGAGCCGGTTTGTGGTGCTTTTGCTTCAGCTGGCATTCGTTTCTTGCAGGTACCGATTCTTGTTTTAATGTAACATCTAGTTTTAGTTTCAGTCGGTATCTAGATTACAAGGAGCGCCCTGTTTTTATCTGATTTTGGGTATTCGGACTGAGAGTTGGAGAACTAGTTTCAATTGATATGATCAAATACCTTTCGTATTCCGCCCGATAGAAAGTAGAAAGCTTCCCCAGGTTTCTGATTTTGAATTTTGGTTTTGAATCAAATCCCTTCCAGGTTTTTTCCAAGTGCTAACTTTTGGTAAGTTTTTTGAACAAACATAAACGAACGACCAATTGTAGAAAATTTTCAAGTCTCACAAATTAAGCTTAATCCTTCTATTTTTAATTATTTTTAGGACTACATTCATTCTTAGAAAAAGGGAAGACTGTCTAAATTCTAATTAGATATTCATTAAATTAACTTTATGTTCTTTTTCTTTCAATTTTCTTCCAGGGTTTTTCTGTGCACACAAGAGGAACTTGCAAGTTTTATGGTGCCTGGTATCTCGCCCCATTGTTTTCTGTGGACTTCCCAGCAATTCCTTCGTACTTCATCTACATGCACCTTAGTTTTTATTCTAGCTTTAGGGTTCTCTCACTCATACCTGTAAATAACTCACTGGACATCGACACTTCTGACGAATTTATAAAGGAAAGTGAAGTAGACCAATCATGCATTCCCATGATGACAGAGATCTTTGAGGCCAAAGGTCTGGTTAACGAAGTTGACAATTTAGTTAACAAGGCACTATTGCACCCTGATATTAGATCATCCAAATTAGCTGGGCGAAACAATCAATACAGAAATGGCTTAAATTCTCGTGGTATTCAAAAAAGGAGGAGCTCGCTCAGGAGGAGGAGAACTAGGAATCCTTGCATTGCTGGTGTTCACAAGGCTAAGGGCACTTTAGTTTCTGATCTCATTAGCAGCCGTAGACATGGCATCCCCTTCTCTTCTGTAGTATCTAGGAATAAGTTTAGGGATTCAGTGCATTGCAGTTCTGCCTCAAACCACAACGAGGTGACTTCAACTGCGGTTGGAATGAAGGATAAGATGGACATATCTAGCTGCTCTGCAAACGTCTTGGTTGTTGATTGTGATAGATGTTTTAGGATAAAAGCAGCCACTGTGATGTTAGAACTCTCTGACTCAGGAGAGTGGATTCTAGTGGTTAAGAAAAATGGATCTACTAGATACACTCATTTGGCACAAAAGATCATGAGGCCTTATTCTGCCAACCGGATAACTCATGATGTAATATGGACAGGGGATGAAAATTGGAAGCTAGAGTTTCCTAACCGGAAGGACTGGTTCATTTTCAAGGATCTGTATAAGGAATGTTCTGATCGCAATACAATAGCTTCCAGTTCTAAAGCCATCCCTGTGCCAGGAGTGCATGAGGTGTTGGATTACCAGGAAAGTAGCGATGTTTCCTTCACCAGACCCGAAGTGTATATTTCACTGAATGTAGATGAGGTGGCCAGAGCTATGTCAAAGACGACTGCAAATTATGACATGGACTCAGAAGATGAGGAATGGCTGAAGAAGTTCAATAGTGAATTTTTGGCTGAAACTGATTGCCATGATAGACTTTCAGAAGATGGTTTTGAGTTGATGATTGATGCTTTTGAGAAGGCTTTGTATCGCTGTCCAGATGATTTAGCTGATGATGGAGCAGCTTTAAAACATTGTATGGAGCTGGGTAAAAGGGAGGTTGTTCTAGCTGTATATGGTTATTGGACCAGAAAACGGAAACAGAAACGGACAGCACTTCTCAGGGTTTTCCAGGTAAAAGGTTTGCCGTGAAAGAATCTTTTTGATGTAGTTTTTTTTTTTTTTTGTGCATTAGCGTTGAGAGAGTTGGTTATTGTGTTGATGTCTTGTTTCTAGTAGAGAATACAATTAGGATGAATTTTACACCAGATTATTGATTCATCTGTATTAATGATTTAGTTTCATTCTCCTGTAATTTATTATTAGTCTCTCTTTTGTTTCTTCATCGGTAACAAAAACATTTTGTTAAGAAAGAAAAGTGATACAAAAAAGTTCCAGTCATAGAGGTTACAAGTAAATCATGAGGCTTAGACCTCCGTCTTACCTGTCTCCTTTCATTTTACATAACTGTGGACATCTTATTTGTGTGCTTCATGGAAGGTACTCTGTGGACCTAGTTCCGTGATGATTTGTGATGTTACCTTACCTAGCCGACGGAGAACAAATGATCCTCACTTCAATTCTAATTAAATTATCATTATATATATGTGTGTGCATGTGTGTGTGTCTGTATATTACACAGGATTTATTTCCTAAGTTGGGTGTATGGGCATTGAGACTATTGTTTGTTTCATATGGCTGCTCTTGACATTCGAGCAATTAGTTTATACAGTTGTGCAATACTTTTCATAACAGGGACAACATTCAAAAAAAGCTCCCCTGATTCCAAAGCCTGTTCTGCGTAAAAGGAGGTCATTCAAACGCCAATCCAGCCAACATGGAAGAGGCAAGCAACCAGTGTTGCAAGGTAAATTCCTCCTTTTTTTTTGGGATATGATATGTTTGCTTCCTAGATCAAGTCCATTTCGGGTGATCTTGAGATAATTTTCTGGAATAAAAGTAGAAAATTTTAATATATCATCTCATATTTTACTACAGTGATAACTGAACATGATGAACAAAGTGGTATAATCAAAGTTGAAGAAGCTAAGCTTGCAGCAAAAAGATATTTAGAGTTGGCCACTGACAAACGAAGAGAGGCTCAGTTACTGATGCAGAATGCTGATTTGGCTACATACAAGGCTGTAATGGCACTTAGAATTGCTGAAGCTGCTTCTGTTGTGGATTCTTTAGAAGCCGTTGACTTCTTTGATTGATGGTTTCTGTTCTTTCTAACGCCAGCTGAGATGTCATCCTGCAGTCACAAAGTTGGAGCTGTTTTTGCCCATCAGTTAATTGTATTTTTGTACAGATTCCACCGATTGTATGTATGTTAATGTATTATTATTATAACCTCCCTTTTTCCCTTTCTTTTTTCTTAAATCTTTTGTTTCTTCATTCCCTTGTTAAGAAATAGAAAAATACAGGCAATTTGTGTTCAATCGCATTTCATAAACATCTAGCTGCAAGAGGTATTTGTACTCGAAATTGGTTCTTATATTTCCTTCCACCGAGTCTTGGGGTAAGTAACCCAACTCGGTGTAAGTAGCCCGTGAACGAAGGCTGCGAGCGTTATCTATGAAAATTGGTGTTGAATGGTCAAACTTTCTAAAGCTTAAATTTAAAATGAGGGATCGTATCTCATCTTAATTTAATCTTTTTCATTCGAAAGATAAGTTTCAAACAAGTGAAACTTTCCATGAGGGCAACTTGCTTCCAGAACTCGCTAAATAGAATGTCAGATATTGAACAAATTTTAAGTTGATATTTGACCAAGATCTTTAACAAGAGAAACAAAAGAGTTCCCTACCGAAGACATTTCACGAGAAAATATTTGCAAAACTTCAAGTAGACGATATTAACAAAATACTGCTGGAAAAGTTTTGAACAGAGTTCAAGAACAAAGATAAAAGGACCTCATCACCATTGAGTTAGCAGTAGCCAACTCCTACTTATCACCATTTTTCACTGGAGCATTTGCCAACTCCGTAATTTCCTTCTTGCCCTTTATCAGAATCCTCTTCTTGGAGTTGAAGTCTAGCCAGTCCAAGTCCTCAGCAATGCCCATGTAGCCATATAGAAGGTCCTCTACCAACTTGTCTTGCTGCAGTCCTACTTCCAACCTCTTGCTGCTTCGACCGCCACATGCTTCTTGCTCAAAGTCTTCTCTCCCATGTTTATGGTCAGCAAAATACCTGTGAAGCCTCTCTGCATTTTCAAGCCCAGTGAAAGTTGCCAAAAACTTTACCAGCACAACACTTTGGTCAGCAGGTTTCCCTAGACAAACCTTGATTTTTACCCCAATAACAACTTTACCTATTTGTCATGGGAAAACAAAGAATAAGATTCATAATGAAACAAAAATTTTATTCTCACCTCATAGAGATTCCAAAACATTCAATTATCGTTCAAAACATTTGGTTCACATTGATAACTATTTGACTCAATGGCAAATTTCTAATTGGTCCTTAAAGCGAGATGTATATTCCATGCATTTCCTGATAGAACTTACTTTTACCACCAGTCCAAGTAAGAAACTGAGCACGCACTTAGCACCTTACCTCTAATAAAAGACTCGACCTCTTCAATGGGCACAACCTTCTGTAGTTCTGGAATATTGTTCGACATAGAAATGTTGTGAATGATGAACACTGGAGGCCAGAGAATCAAATTCTCCTTCTGAACCAAAGCTTCTGCACGGTTTAAAACATCAGGAGCCCATGTTATAGTGTTAAGAGGAACATAACTATTCCACCCCATCAGAATACATATTGCTTTGTGAAGGCCCAAGTGCTGCACCCGCAAGCCAGCCTTGGGAGACATAAAGGCGTGTGTAGCCAATCGTCGAGTGCCCATGAACTCCTTTGATGAGCTGTCAGAAAAAGAGAGTGATATGTCAAAAAGAGCAACAGACATTAAAATAACTTTGTGAAACTGGGATATACATTAATCACTAAAACACTCCAATACATTAATCCTCCTTAAAAACATTGTCCATATTGGTCTCTTAAGAATACCACCGATCAGAATATGAATCCTAAGCACTATCTCCTGAAAAAAAGTAGAATCATGATAAATACCATAGAGAATAACCCTGGGAGGCACAACTTAGAAGATAATCTGTCACTTTCATGGTCAATATCTATCCTTTAGGTTAAAAATGAGACACAAGGGGCATAGTTTTATTTCTTCTTTTGGAAATCGGTAAAAAGCTTCGTCAACATGAAAAAAGAATAATAAAAGTACAAGTCAGACAGTTGCCAAACATCTTCATAGACAAAAGAACATAACAAGAAACCTCCACATTCTATCCACACGTCAAGCCCACTCCAGCGGACGCTTTGATGGCCAAAATTAAGTCCATAAGTTTAGGAGACTGATGGCAGCAAACAGACAATCCGATTATATGATTCATTAAAATGAATTTATACGAAAAGGCCTAAACTTTGCCTTGACCACTGAAACAATTTGAAAGTTGCAGAATCAAGAACTATTAACGTAGTCATTGTGAAACCTTGTCCTAAACTCATATATAACAGAATATCCTCAATCCAAAGAATAGAATATCTTAATTTGGCTAATTGGAACTTCTAGCCATACTAGTTGAACCGTCCACAACTGAAGTTCCCATCTAGACAAGCTGTAAATACATATTTCTTCATTTGCTTCTCCCAACAACCAAACCAAATATCATCGTCCTTCCTATTTCTTGAATAGGAAATACAAAGGCAGTTTTGGAGTCTGTTTCCCAAGAAATCTTTCTTGACCAACGTTCAGTGGCTTGCTAAAATATATTAAAGTTACTTGATTCATAATTCTGTCCAGGCATCATTCTAAGGGTAGAAAACAGTAGTATCACCCAGATGCAGAAGTTGCAGAATTGAATCCCTAGAATAAGCTCCAGTCATCCATATCTAACAACAGCAACACCAAAGAAGACACTCATTTGTTCCCTACATATACAAGACTAAAGTATGAACTGCATATTAGCATTTCATATAGATAACAATCTTTCGTATCACAACAGAATCTTATAAGTGCTTATAACTAGGATGGTCGACCTAGAATAAACACATCAATGTAGATGCCTAAACTACTTCACCTTAGCATTTAATTTCTATTTCTTGTAGTTACAAAACTATGAACTCATATAATTCCTTTAATGTAATTGTCCTCAGACAATACATTTTGAAAAGCTCTCAATCAACTGATGAGTGGGAGTTGACTAAAAGCTCATGCCCCAGTAAATGGACTTCACACCACAAAATAGATATCCAAAAATCAGTAACCAACTAAATCCTAATATGTATAAATTATTCAAGTCACTGAAACTAAGCTTAAAATTCCAGCATTGAATCCTAACAGTAAGAGTTAACCTGGCACATGCTGCCTATTTCCCACTACAAGAAAACTTTTGAAGCTAAACAACAAATATGTTCTGCACTTGTGAACTGTATACCATAAGAAAGAAAACAGACCTTCCGCACACAATGCAGAACAGGCCACCTGCTTTTCCTTGCGATCTATATCTTCTTTTAACAGATGAGCTCCAATTTAACTTCTTGGAGTACATTAAGCATGCTTCGTCAACCTTTTGTTTAAATTCTTCTGAATCCTCAACCAGATCAGGATCTATACTATTCGTCAAATCTTCGGGCATGGCATCATCATTTTCATGTGCATCCTCAAAATAATCATCAATTCTTTTCCCACTTTTTTGTCGTTTGTGAATGCTATTTCTATCGATTTTCTGCGATTTATGCCATCTCAAAGAACTTGGTTTTGAATGACCCTTGATATATCTCATAGTTGGTTTATAATGTTTCACTGAATTCCTTAGAGCAGGTCTCAAATAATCTTGAGAAGACAAGAAGTTCTGAAATGCAGGATCTTCATCATCAGCATTAGCCTTCCCCTTTCCATAGGCTCTATGGTCAAACCTTTGAGTCCTAGAAGCATGTAAAATGCTTGTGTCATTATTGTTCCACTCCTCATGGTCACAAAATCCTCCTAACTCTTCAGATAGTTTCCACTTTCTTGATGTAACCCCTTGAACGTCTTGCTTACCTGTGTCTTCATCCATGAGGTAATTTCTTTTAAGAACTTCATCAGGTGGTCCATATGTTGTCATCTCTTCCTTCATTGTCAGCCTTCTGCGAGCAAGTCCCTGCGTTTCAAAGTCATACATGCAAAGAGGACCCTGCAATCTTTCCTTTTGAAGCTGTGGATTAGGTTCTCTTACAAAGGCATAATTAGGTCTCAAATGTGATGCTTGGTAATCTGGTTTGAAGCCTGAATGAGTTGCTTCATTCTCTTGGGATTCTCTCCTTGTAAATTCAATTTGATTATAGCCAGAGCTCAAATAGTCCCCATGGTGCTTTGATGTGTATAATGTTCTATTTGAATCAAAGCCCTTCATATCCACTTGTTTCTGTATGATAGGACGGTACCATACAGAGTTCTTTCTCATGTTTCCTAAAGAATTCTCATTCTGATCTGCTTTATCGAAAAGAGGGTGCATAACAGTTGTTCTTGACAATTCCCTCCTCTCATTATCCATTTCAGAATGCTCATAGTCCACCCAAGAATTAGGTGGAAAATTGTTCGCTCTATGCAAATCATCAGACAGATATACATTGTCATTGATTATTCCTTGTACTTTGGGGTAACGGTAAGCATCATTCTCTGGACTATACATGCCCAAAGTGAAATCAGTTTCAATACTCTTTCCACCTTCAAGCCTCCTCATATCTATGGCTGAGATTTGGCCATAAGTTGTATGTTGCATTGGCTCCATGAATTTCACGCTGCTCCTTGGAACATCATCAGAAGTAGGTAAAGGCAAACTTTCCTTACAAGAAATTGGAAACTCACTTCTTGAAACTCCCGAATTTGTGCTGGAGAAATATTGCGCAGCGCTCTCAAAATCCTTGGTGTGAGAAGCTGGAACCTTGCCATATGAAAGGTCCTTCATGTGAAACTCAGGCTTTTCCCAAATTTCATACGTTTCCCTCATTGGTGCCTTATCTGAGGGTATAGGATCCCGATACTGGAGTTTCTCATTCTCAATTGGGTTAATCTGTGTGTTCCACGATGGTAACAGTAAATGCCCACCAATTTGTTCATAATCTGAAGTTGGGACCAAATCTGGAGATATCTGATATGACTCTCTGGCCAAACCAACTTCAACAGGCGCCGATTTATGACCCATCATTTCATGACCATAAATACTCGAAACCCTTTTTCCGTTACGATCCCTCTCTTTACTGATCCTAGGATATGCACCGTGATGCTCATAAGCATAAACTTGCTTCAACCTATTCCTTTTACGATCATCATAATCAATATCCTCAACATAATCATGCTCCCTGTGTCCAAACTTGTCATCAAAGTGCGATCTTTTTCTCTCTACATGATATAGGGGCGAGCCTGATTGGACCTTTTCTTTCTTGCCCGCACCTAAATACCAACTACAGTCTCTTCCTTTAGAACTAAGCCTACCCTCTCTAAGCTCTACCCTCCTAGAGACGTCCATCCTGGGACGAGGGCTCAAACTCCTCCGGCGAACACGAGGAGGAGACCTCCTTTCAAAGACATCACGGCGGTGAGAAATCGAATAAGAATCACGACCTGATTCCATCCAGTTAGTGTAACAAAAAACGCATCATTGAAGATGAAAATAGCATGTATTCAGCAATCTTAATTCCATGTAGAAAGCATCTAATCCAGTTATGTAAGTCTAATCTAAGGAAAAATCTTCTGGAAATATTTCCTCTTACGGTAATCAGAAGGGTTTTGTCGCTTCATCAACCTTTGATGGAACCCAGTGGATGAGTGAACAAATAATTCAATCAGAAATAGAGGCATCCATCAAAATACTCTTGCAGCAATCAGAATATTGGGAAGATTATGTCGGCGAAAACGGATCGGAATTGGGGTTTAAGACAGAGATATGATAAATCAGAAATAAGCAGAAGACAACTCGGATTCCATGATTTTAAAGGTAAGTAAGAAATCACCTTGGGGACAAACAGTATCAAAACGCCATGATTTTGATACGTCACAGATGTTAGGTTAGGTTACAGCTATTTAGATTATATATACAAATCGCTCAGTGTGTTGCTGACAAGAAGCGAACGAGACAGTAGCACCGTATTAGGCCAAAACGGTCAATTTCACTAAAGTTCATTTTAAATTGAGACATTTTAATATATTTATAAAAATTCTAATATGTATATATATATATATATATATATACACAACGGAATCACAACACTAACTCAAATTATGATGATAGAGACAACCTTTCAAATTGCTATAGAGAAGATCTGTAATAGCACTCGGGGGCTCCTGAAGGATATGCAAATTTGGGTTGGATAATGCTGTTATCGCGGCCAGACGATTCGCACATTGGTTGCCTTCACGGTAGATATGATTGAATGTCACCTCCCAGTTGCAATATCTCAATCCCGAATACCTGCAATCAAAAGGTTATTTTTAGACAACACTAAATTAGAAGAAGATAAAATATTGATAATTTCGAGGGAATCCACTTCAACTTATATGCATTGATAGCCTCGCTCCCATGCTAAAGTAAGATTTGAGTGGACGCCCCAAAGTTTAGTTGTCAGCGATGAACCCCTATTGATATTCTGGATAAAACTACCGTGCCACTAACCTTGACTATCTTTAAATAAGCCCCCAGCAGTGGTAAGGTGTGAATCCTGTTTAGCAACACCATCAGTGTTCAATTTGACCCACCCCTCATGTGGTCTGAGCCAGCCAACCCATTGTCCCTATGGCAGCCTCTGCTGCGGAAATACTATGGATTCGATAATTTGTACTCTTTCTACCCACTCCACATAGTCCCACACGACCCGCAAGCCGTTTGTTGGCCAAACAAAGTCGTCCTTGAAGAGGCTTCTATTCTTCCATTGCTAGAGAAACCAGTAGGTGATGCCATAAATGTGAGACCACTCGATCTGTTTAACCTATTCCTTCTTGAGGAGGTTAGCCCGCAATCACCTCTCCTCGCCAAGCTGGAAAAAACCCGCATCCACTACTGTCGTGGGGAATTGACTCTAGATAGATTGTGCATGCTGGCAGTCTCGTAAAACATGCAAGATAGACTCTTCTTGACCGCGAAAATGGCAGCTTTTATCCCCTGAAATATGCCTTGCCACGCATTGTTTATTGGTGAGCAGTCGAGACTTGGCCACCAGCTATAAGAAAGACCTAATGCATTGGGGCTCTGGCCACTTCCAGATTAAGTCTCATAATTGTCGGTCGGTCGCTTGGGACTGATCTTCGATGAGAGCATAGGCCGACGCTACTATGAACTCCCCATGGGTGGTGGGGCCCCAGGCTACGGTGTCTTCCTGCATTTGTAACCCGTTTGGGCAGGTGGCCGTTATAGCCACGCAAACAGTGGAGGGCAGGTATTACTAGAACTCACTCCATTGCCACTCTCCATATGCAGTTATATAATCCGACACTTTGGTATGGAGGACACTAGCTGGAATTGGAGCAATCTCAAAATCAATAAGGGGTCCCCATTCCTCCATCCAGGTGTCTAGCCAGAAGTCAATACGGTTATCATTACCCAGTGTCCAGTTGGAGCCTTGCCTTATAAAATGCCACGCTGCAGCAATCCCTCTCCAACAGGCTGAGACTCCGGATCTGACAACTGAAGTGGGAATGGATTGGGGGTCTAGGCGATATTTGGCCTAGAGGACCCGGACCTATAAAGCTACAGAGTTAGTAATCCGCTCCCATCCTAATTTAGCGAGGAGCGCATCGTTGGAAGAATGGATTTGTTTAAGACCAAGTCCCCCTTCCTCTTTTGGTCGTCACATCTCCTCCCAGTTAACTTAGGGCCTGCTTGGTTGGATGTTAATTAATGGAATGAAATGGAATATAATGGAACGAAATGGAACGGTTTATAATGGAATGGAATGTAATACAGTAAAACATTGTTTGGGAGGGATGGAAGGTTCATAATATAATGTAATGAAATGTTGTTTAGAAGATGAATGGAATGGAATGTAATGTATAATAAATGACTATTATACCCTTTATATTAAAATGATTATTATAGGATGTTTATTATTTTATTATTAATTATACACAATTTATTATTAGTTAAATAAAAATAATGTTATTGATTATTTCATAAATAATATAATATAAAATAAAATTTTATTATATTCTATGTGATTTATATTTAAAAATAATTTATTTTTATTTTTATTTATATAGAAATATATACAAATAATTGAAGAATAATTGTTTATATATTTTCTATTTTCATTAATAAAATTTTATTATTAATTATATAAAATTTATTATTAATTATATAAAAATATTATTAATTATTTAATATATTTTATTTTATTTTATTTTATTTTATTCTATGTGATTGATATATAAAAATAATTTATTTATATTTTTATTTATATAGAAATATATACATACAATTAAAGAATGCTTTTATATATATATTTTTTATTTTTCATTAATAAAAAATTATTAATTTTTATTTTATTATTAATTATATACAATTTATTATTAATTATATAAAAATAGTATTGTTAATTATTTAGTATATTTTATTTTATTTTATTCTATATGATTTATATATAAAAATAATTTATTTATATTTTTATTTATATAGAAATATATACAAATAATTAGAGAATAATTTTTAAATAACTTTTCTATTTTTCATTAATAAAAATTTTATTATTATTAATTATATAAAAACATTTTTATTAATTATTTAATAATTTTTATTATGCTAAATTTTTTTATTATATTCTATGTGATTTATATTTAAAATAATTTATTTATATTTTTATTTATATAGAAATATATACAAACAATTAAAGAATAAATTTTTATATATTTTCTATTTTCATTAATTAAAATTTTTTATTTTATTATTAATTATATACAATTTATTATTAATAGTAGAAAAATAATATTATTAATTATTTAATAAAATTTATTATGTTAAATATTATTCTATTATATTTAATATATCAATTCTATTTAATATAATATTATGACTTGGTCATAGTTAGTATTATGAAAAATTATTGAGGGTATATTAGGTAGTTTGTATTTATTAGTTTACGTTCTATCCTAAACCCCTCAAATAAGAGGTTTCTTATTTTCACTGTTTAGGATGGAATGGAACGTAACATGAAACCCTCCACTTCCATTCCATTTCATTATAAAACGTCCTTCCAAACGATGGAAATGTATTACGTTCCATTCCATTCCATCCTTAGCCCCTGAACCAAACAGAGGCTTAGGTTTTCCTCTAACCTTGCATCGAGCTCCATATAAAGTTGCGCATTAGTTTCTCAAGATCATCACAGAGTTGTCTCAGGAGCCGCACGATTTGCATCGTATATATCGGCAAGGACGCAATGATCGATTAGGTGAGGGTTACCCGCCCAACCAGTGATAGAGTTCGGGCTCGCCATCATGCGAGTTTGGTATGCATTTTATTTAGCAGATACTGATAAGTGCTCCGTGTGATGCGCTCATGGAGGAGCGGGACTCCTAGATATTTATCAAGATTATAGGTACACTTGACTTGCATTAATTGGTTGAGTTGACTCCTCGTAGCCCTAGGGACGTTCTTGGAGAAGAAAACGTGGATTTATCCACATTAACTCGATGGCCCAACGCCTTGCAAAAAACTTCCAGCGTCTGACTAATAACCTGTGCCTGAATTGCCGTCGCTTCTGCAAACAGGACTAGATCATCTGCGAAGAAAAGGTGGGATATGGAAGGTCCTGTTCGACTAAGCTTGATTAGCTACCACTGACCCTGAGCCACCGCCTTTGAGATTAGATGGCCTAGACGTTCTAGACATAACATAAACAAATACGGTGATAACGAGTCCCCTTGTCTAAGTCCTCAAGTAGGTTTAAATGGCTCAGAAGGGACACCTTGCCATGTGACTTACATAGTCACCGTAGTCACGCACTTCATAATGACTGTTATTAGATAAGAAGGAAGACCGATATCTAAGAGGGTGTCGTGAATAAATTCCCAGTTGAGACGATCATAAGCTTTTTCCAAATCAACTTTAAAAGCTAGATACCCGGTCTTGCCTTTAAGCTTTTGCATTGGATAATCTCTTGAGCAATGACAATATTATTGGTGATATGACGATCCGGGATAAAGCTGCATTGGTTGGCTGCAACTAGGTAGTCCATGTGCGGTTTCAAACGATTCACCAGGACTTTAGAGAGAATTTTGTACATCACTATACAGAGGCTGATTGGTCGAAATTGGGATATATTGGACGGGGAGGGTAATTTGGGGATCAAAACTAGAAGCGTTTGGTTCAGATCGGGGTCCCACTGTTCCAACCTAAAAATGTCCTAGATGAATGCCACCACTGCCGACCCAACCTTACTCCATTGATGTTCGAAAAAAAGTGCATTGAATCCATCAACCCTAGGGGTTTTATTGGGATTCATGCCAAATACCGCACTTTTAATTTCGCTAGCATGGATGGGCAGCTCTAAATCATGGATTCGCGCATTGGATAGCTCAGTAAAAGTACCCGAAATCGAAAATCAACAAGGACTCCCTTTGTCACGAGTATAGAGCTGGGCAAAGTAAGTCCTGGCTAGGATACGCAGCTGCTCAGGATCTGAGATGAGGGTTCCACGATGGTCCTTTAAGCTTGCCACCCCGCAGCTTTTTTCTCTTAGCAACGGTGACGGTGTGGTAGTATTTGGTATTACGATCCCCTTTGGAGATCCATTCATAGTGAGCTTTCTGGTGCCAATAAAGCTCCTCTTCACCCAGAACCTGAAACAGGTCCTTACTAAGTTGATCTTCCAACTCTTGCAGATAGTCTAAGTTGTGATCTTGCATGTTACGTTGTATGCCTTCCAGCCGGGCAATTATTATTCTTTTCCCAGAAAATAGGCTGCTGACTACGAACTTTTGCCAATGCTATAAATGGTGGGAGAGTGTGGTTAAGGCCTTGCTCGCTGTCTCCACATTGGGATGCCAATGTGCAGCGATCACCTCATCAAATCCACCATAGGTAGTCCATGCATTTTGGAACCTGAACGTGGAGGGAGCTAGCTGCTTGGATTCTGGGCCGAATATTGAGACGAGCATAGGCCTATGGTCTGAGCCTAAGAAGGGAAGATGTCGGTTCACTGTGTGTGGAAATGCCTCTGGCCAGGTCGAAGAACCAAATACTTTGTCCAATCTAGCCTGAACTGGGCCTCTTCACCATGTATATTTTGAGCCAGCGTACCTTAGATCGTGGAGGCCACAACCATTTACCCAGTCTCGAAAATGTTGCGATACTATCCGAGTTGTGACAGCTCCACCCCTTTTATCCGATATTTCTAACTTAGCGTTAAAATCCTCGCCAATAATCTAGGGTCGAGCCCTGGCGTTACCTATCCACGTGAGTAAAGGTCAGAGTAGGTTTTGGGAGGGTAATTGAGGGCTAGCGTAAACAACTGTAAAATCAAAATTATAGTGCCCAAATTTGGCTATAGTATGTATAAATTGGTGATAGGCTATGGCTACAGAAATCTCAAAAGGTTTGGACCATGGTAACCAAACAACTGTAAAATCAAAATTATAGTTCCCAAATTTGGCTATAGTATGTATAAATTGGTGATAAGCTATGGCTACAGAAATCTCAAAAGGTTTGGACCATGGTAACCATATCCCACCTAAGAAACCTATGGCTTCGACCCAGAAAGAATAATCAAACCCCAAACATTGGGCTACTAAGTCTGTCTTTGGCCCACTGATACGAGATTCCAAAAGCGTCATAATACCCGATTTATAATTACTAATATGATTATGCAACATAGTCTGGAACTTGGAGCTTCCTGCCCTTTGACAGTTCTAAATTAGGATCGACATAATAATAGAAAAGATGGTTAAGAAAAACGAACCCTAAGCCAATTGTGGGCTCGCACCTTTGACTATTGCATCTGGTAGCCCGAGGCCTTGGGCCTGTTGGTCTGTGACCTCGTCATGGTCCTGGTCATTGGGTTGAGTCAGCATCCCTGTTGGCCCAACAGTTGGGTCTGGGGGTTCAATCGAGAGGGCTGGGGCTCCCCTGCGGCTAATATTGATACAATTGGTATTGTTTATTAATTTCCTTTAAACTCTCTGTCACATATTTGTCTTATTAGACAAAGGATCCAATGGAAGGCTGACTCTCCCTAGATGACAGCTCGGACGTAATCATGAAGCAGGTTGTTTTGATTAAAGTTTACGATGACAACTGCAGGAGTGATTTGATTCCATAAGAATGAAAGGATGGGTTGGTATCACTATCAGCCTGGTTTCAGAATTTACGAACAAGTATAGCAATAACTAACACAGGATTTTCCTTCAAAAACCAGATGCACTTCGTCTCCAAGACTCTGGCAGAACAAGCGGCTTGGAAATTCGCTAAAGAGAACAGCATTGATCTCATCACAATCATACCAACTCTTGTTGTTGGTCCTTTTATCATGTCGTCGATGCCACCTAGTCTTATAACTGCACTTTCGCTCTTTACTGGTATATAGAAAGCTGTCTTAGAACAGAGGTTGTTCCATTGTTTCTTCAAGTTACTAAAAACAGACTTTTGCTTATTACAAGAAATGAAGCTCATCAGGAGATCATAAAGGAGGGGAATTACGTGCACTTCGACGATATCTGTATTGCTAACATATTTCTGTTCAAGAATTCCAAGGTGGCAAGGCAGAAGGTCGCTACATGCATTTGCTGCTCCTACGACACTAGCATCCATGATCTTGCAAAGTTACTGAAACAGAAGTAGCCCGAGAACAATATTCCCACCAGTAAACCCAAAAACCTGTCCACCATTATCGGAATATGTTACTTGAAACCTCAGACTAACTGGTATCAACTTTTGTTATCAGGTTCAAGGATACAGATGAGAACCTGATGCGGGTTGTCTTCCCTTTTAAGAAGCTTACAGACATAGGTTTTGAGTTTAGTTACAGTCTTGAAGCTATGTTTGTTAAAGATGTTAAAACTTGCAGAGAAAAGGGATCATCTAGCGGACTCTGAGTTCGAGTTCTATTTGGCGGACTCTCAGTCGAAGCTTTTGTTGACTCCTCGTGAAGGCAACAACAACTACGCCTAAACCATCACTCTGAAGCTCAACATCCCTATCGTCACTACTTTGCTCGAAGGAGGTAACATGCACAACACTTTATCAATTGAGCAATCTGTTTCTGACAACTCGCTCTCTGTTGCAGACAATTAACGAAGAAGATGAAGGAGACGCGGAAATAGTTGAAGTAGCTAATAGAATGGTGACTTAATAGTTCTATAAGAAACGTGTCGTTTAAATAAAAGAGTAACACGATCTTCAGTTATACATACAAGATTGAACATGAAAGAGAATCACCGACAAAAACATGAAAAATATCTTATTTCACTTTCATGACTTCCTACAAATTTTTCGAAATTGAAAAAAATTCATTTCTATGACAACTTTCATGAAAGTTAATCATCGAAATGTTGTTTCCACAACTTTCTTAACATGTGAACCTCATTGACGGTTTAGAGAATCCAAATGTTCACGAATTGCTTAAGCAGCTGCAAGAGATTTTAATCTTCTACATATAGTATTCATATCGGGCCTCTACATAACAGGCCTAATACAAGTTTGGTCCACACTAATTAGGGCCTTTTTTTCGTTGAACTTTAGCCCTTTAACTCAGATCCTTTATTAAGCTACTTTATTATCTTTATCTTGATCAAATTTGATTCGTTTAACTGAAAATTTATTAAAACATTAAAATCGTAATTAATTATTGTCCTCTTTAAGGAAAATTTCCAAACATTCTCCTATTTGGACGATAATTAATTACGAGAGTTGTAATAATGATAAAAATCAATAAAAATGGTTAAACAAATCATTGTAGAGGTCGATCGAGTTAAAAAAACATTTAATCTAAAGATAATGAAAGTCCATCATTCTGTCGCGTAAGGTTTTCGATACCAAAAAAATATCAAATACATGTATCATGTGTTACACATATCTAATACAATCACGCATATCCAATATATCATGAATAAGAAAATGAAGTGTGACAAACTAGGATGATACCTGTATGATCTAAAATGTATCATCTTTCCTTTTGTATGTCTCAATATTTCTAAACTTTTTGCTAAACAAAATTAGAAAATTTTGTTTTCTCTCACTAAATGCTAAGCTGCATTAGAGAAAATCCTTATGGCTACGTTTGGTATGTAGCACTGGAATTGAAGGGATTGAGATTGGGACTGTGATTGGGATTGGGATTGTGATTGGTAGTGGGAGTGGAATTAGGACTTTAAAATTACGTTTGGTAAGAGGTAATATTTTGAGGGATTGTTTCCATTAATTTTATTTTAAAATCAAATATAAATTATGGAAAGACAATAATGCCCCTTCCAAATATTTTAAAACAAAAAAAACTCACACTGAATCTCTCCCTTTCGTATCGTCTCCCCTCCAACTCTACACGTCAGCCTCCATCCCACTCTCAAATGATGTTGGCTCTCCGTCCCACTCTCAAATGTGTGTGTTTGTCATAAATAATATAGAGTGAAAGCGAAACTTATTGGTGATTCTGCGTTTAATGGCAAGAACAAGGCAAAGAATGACGAAGAGAGCAATTCGACAAATCTAGTAATGGCAAGAACAAGGGAGAGAATGATGAAGGGTGAAAGTGAACGGCTTCAGAACGATGGAAGAGAAGATAAATTAGGGCAAATGTAATAAGGTTAAACTTGTCCAAAAATTATTATAAGTGGGGATATTTTTGTCTTCAAAATTTTTAATCCCAGGTTTTAAAATGCAATACCAAGGGGGGAGGTGGGCTTGCCCAATCCCACCTATATGGTAATGTGCAATCCTTGGGCTTCTTCAATACCACCTACCAAACATGCTTATTTGACTAATTGCCTATCCCAACCCCTGTCCCACACCTCTAGTGCTGCGTACCAAATGTGGCCTATAGGATTAAACAATTATATCCTCTATGTCATGTCAAATATATGGATTTACATTATTAAACTGTATGTTTCCTAATGACATAGGCCTAAGATCAATCTATATATTTGCCCAATGACCTTTAAAATGCTTAAGATCAATATAAATCTTAAGACTTTCACTTGTATTATAACAACATATAATAACAAGTATAATTGAGGATAAATGATGATTATCTTTATTGGTAAATAACCATACTGACATAGTACACGAAAACATATAAATATTTAAGGAGTAAACATGATTATCCTTAACTAACAATGTCTAAGGAATTCAATACACCAATACTGTATACATATATCTAAAAAACATATGGATAAAGTCTTTTAGTCAAAACATTAGCAAGCATCTCCTCAATCCCTAAATGCTCCACCTCAATGTCACCTTTCTATATCAACTCCTTTATGGCCAAATACTTGACCTCCAAATCTTAGACCCTATGATATTCTTATTATTGTTACTAAACAACACAACAGACATATTATCACAATATAATCGAAGGGGTCTGGCTATTAAGTCAATCACAAATAGCTCAAAAATCAAGTTTATGAGTCAAACTACTTGTGTAGCAGCTTCATAACATGTCATAAAGTCTACATGCATAGTCGAGGAAGTCACTAGTGTCTGATTGACACTTTTCCACGATACTGCACCATCTACTAACATAAAAATGTAACCTCAAGTGGACTTTCTATCATCTAGACACATAGTAAAATATGAACTTGTATACCCTATAAGGTTAGATTGTTGACCCCTCTAAATGTCAATATACAATCCTTAGTTCTTTTTAAATATCTCAATACTCGTTTAACTACATTCTAGTGGTATATTCCTAGCTTAGCCAGATATCTACCTAGCAGTCCAATAACAAATGTAATGTCTAGCCTAGTGCACACATGGGGTTATATCAGGCTACCAACTGCACTAGAATATGGAACATTCTTCATGGCCTCTCTCTCTACCTCATTCTTTGGACATTGTTCCAAAGATAATTTTTCACCATGAGAGATAGGTGTTGCAACAACTTTACAATCAATCATATTAAACCTTTGCAGTACTTGCTCAATGTATGCACTCTGAGAGATAAAGAGTGTCGAGATTTTTTAAGGTGAATATGAATACCTAGAATAAAGAATGCTTCACCAAAGTTCTTTCATGTCAAATTGTTTGGCCAAAAGTTACTTCACCTCATGCATCCTTAAAGGATACTGGAAAAAAGGTAACATTAAAGTCAATCCCTTCTTCAGAGTAAACCTCTGGCAACCAACCGAACCTTAAACCACTCAATTTTACCCTGAGAGTCCTTTTTGGTCTTGAAAGCAATTTACAGCTAATAGGTTTTCAATTCTAAGGCAAATCAACAAGCTCACATATCTTATTGTCCTTTATGGACTGTAACTCATCATAAAGGTATTTATGGACGATTTTTATGTTTTTGGTGATTCATTTGACTTATGTTTAGAGAACCTAGATAGAGTGCCATTTTATGGTGAAAGAGGGGATAATGTTAAGGCACAAAATCTTAAGTAAGGGTATAAAGGTTAATAGAGCCAAGATAGAAAATATAGAGAAGTCACCTCCACCAACTTCAGTAAAGGTAACTAGAAGCTTTCTTAAACATGTTGGTTTTTATGAGAGGTTTATCAGAGAATTTTTCAAGATAACTAAACCTCTTACTAAATGGCTTAAGAAAGACATGCCTTTCTATTTTAATGATAAGTACTTACATGCTTTTAATATTTCAAAAGGAGGTTAACTAACTTCCTAATAACAGTAACATTACATTGGACGTTACCTTTTAAATTAAGGTGTGACATTAGTGATTTTACAATTGGTAGAATACTTGTATAACATAAGGATAACCATTTTTGACTTATATACTATGTAAGGATAAACTTGACAAATACAAAAGATAATTATACAACTACTAAATAGTAATTGTTTACAGTAGTTTTTACATTTGATAAATTTTGCTCAGACTTTATTATATTTAAAGTCATAGTTTATAACGATCATTCAACACTTTAATGTTTCTTGACCAAAAAAAAGATAAAATAAGGCTAACTAAATTATTTTCTTTTTATTGTAAGAGTTTGATCTTAAGATCATGGATAAGAAGGGAGTGAAAACCCAGAGACATATCATCTTTCTTGTTTTGAGAATCTCTCAATGGGAAGCAAATAGAAGAAGATATAAATGATATTTTTCCTAATAATCAGCTTTATGTGGTTGATGTATCTAAGCTAGATACATATCAGTTTGCTAACTTTGCAAATTACTTAACAGATAAAGCTTTGCAAAAAAGGATAACTCACCAGTAAAAGAAGAGATTCTCCTTTTAGTTAAGGAATTGCTTGTGAGAAGACTTGTAACTAGTTGTGTTTGTGTAGATCTGATAATAAGGTGTGTGGCATACTATATGACAATCAACATTTTAAAGCACTGCTATAAAGAACTAGCTAGAGGCCATTATCGTATAAATGGAGCAGGGAGAGAAGTTTTAGAAGCAGATTTTAATGACCCATATTATTTAAGGATATCTAAAGGCTTATGGAGTATTGTGATAAATGTCAACAGATAGGTAATATCTTTTTTAGAGATGAGATGCCTCAAAATAGTACTAATGTTTATGAAGTGTTTAATATACAAGGCATTGATTTCATAAGTCTATTTCTACTATATTTGGTGACAAATTTATGATAATTATTATGGATTATGTCTCAAAGTGTATTAATGCTCAAACTTTGCCTACTAATGATGCTAAGGTAATTATTATAAAGATGAATACATGGTTTGGTGCTTTTGGAGCTACATTTAGTGATACAGGCAGATAATTTTGTAACCATCAATTTGGAAAAAGTGCTTAAAGAATTTGATGTTACATATAAAGTTGCTACCCCCTTATTATCCTCAAACTAATGACAAAGTAGAAATAACTAACAGGGAATTAAAGAGGATATTAAAAAAGACCGTGGAGCATTATAGGAAAGATTAATCTACATAGTTAGATGATGCTCTATGGGCTTATAAGATTTCCTATGAAACACCAATTAATACTACTCCATATAGTCTAGTTTATGAAAATTCATATCATTTTTAGTCAAACTTGAGTATAAAATTCATTAATTCTAATTTAAATGATGCAAGTAACAAATGTGTACTCCAAATCAAAGAGCTAAATGATTGGCACAATATAGCTTATGAAAATTCAAGGATATACAATAAAGAGACAAATAAATGCCATGACTAAAATATAAAGTATCTTAAAGAGTTTAAACTGGATGATCAAGTCTTGCTTTTCAACTTAACTCAAAATACGGATAAATTAAAATTCAATGGACACTAGCTAAAGTTACATTTAGGAGGCGATCCGCATAGATTTGAGCTAGATGCCTACAATCTCTATAAATTGATGTCAGTTGAAAAGCTTAAACAAGAATTCTAGCTAAATGACTTATAATAAAGCACTTGTTAGGAGGCAACTCAATAATTTTTTTTTCCAATTTTGTAGTTTTTAAGATCTTTAATATTGTTTAAGGGTGTCTCATTAGTTTTAAACTTAAGATTGAAACACAATTTTGGTGAATTTTAATGAGATAAGTCTAATGAGATTTTACAAGATAAAAGTAAAAATGGTACTAAAATATGACATCATGTTTATCCCATATTAAAATTGAGAAATTGAAAGCAGAATAAATGAACACAAGAGTTGACTCGATATCATAAATAACTTGTGTCAAAGTACACCCATGAATGTTAAAATTATGTTTTTAATACCTGGAGAAGCAGTAAATAACAATATTAAACACATATATAACACAGTAATGTGTACTGCTTGTGTTATCCATCCCATCCTAAGTATGAGAAATACATTATTGGATATACTCCCATATTAGATTAGATAACATCAAAACTTGTGCATGTATAAGATGGGAGAGACAAGATGACATGTTATTTCTATGTTCTTGTCAGGTATAGAGGTCAAAAGAATACGATATTGTATAGCCATTGTGTTGCTCAACACGTCCACATGTAGAGGTTATGTTCTTTTTAATGCAAAAATGATTTTTATAATTTAGTTAATACAATGCTAATGTAGATCTATGCTCTCACTGTGTTGGTTTCATGTCACCTTTGTTCCTTTTAGGGTTGTTTATGCACGAGGTTGTATTTCCTCCATTCCTATCTCGTGTTTTATAAATATTAAACTATGTTAGCCCCATGTTAGCCATTTTTATCAATACGCTCCCATGTAGGTCCTGTGTAATCCATGTGTTCTTCCTAATATTGACTTTATCTCCCTAACAAGACACCTAACAAACTACTATATAAGGCTTGTATTCATTGACTATTTAATATTATAGAACAGCTTCATGATATACACTTTTTAATTCCCCTCACGCTTCCTCTCAATTCAATCCCTCCCTTTAAATCTCTTACATGAAATTTGATACACCCAACTTAGTTTTCACTCACCAAACATCTATATTTTAGAGTGTATACATCATTCTTTAACCCCAAATTGAAAAAAATTAGGGTTTTGGTGAAATTTATAGTTTTTTTGTTCAAATTTTTTGTACAATAAAATGCAAATTATCCTTAAGTATTGATTTATTTTATTTTATTTACTTATTATAGATTGGTTAGAGGTGAATTTATGGTATTGCATCCATAAGATTATCAGAACTCCACTTTGCAGAGCTATTGGTTGTCTGGGGGCTTTTTAAAGCCAAATTTAAGGGAATTAACACCTAGATTATCATTTTGAAGAGCATGTGATCAACTTTTGGATGAATTTGGTTAATGATGATTTTTGTGTGTATGTCCTAGTGTTGTCTTCACTAGTATGGAATGGTTTGTCATTGTTAAATCTAATTGTAGTTGTGGTTGGCTAATTAAATTTCCAAATTTTGGTCAATTAAATGTCTAAATTTAGGATTTGTGAATGAATTGATATGAAATGTGATTGAATTGTAGAGTAATTTATGAAATTTGGCACTGGGATGTTATCTATTAATCTAAGTGATTGAGGTTGTATATGTTGAGACATTGATTTAATCAGGAAGTTTGCTTGTTGAGGCTAAAATGTTATGAATGGATGTTTATCTAGTTATTTACATAGGTATGAGTCAATATTAGTGTTTGGCCTTTATTTGATTAAAGGACAAAATGTAGCCCTTTGTTTGGTTTGTGAATGAATTTTGAGCGTGCCAGGAAATTAAAGTATTTCTAAACTAGAAAAAGATTATTGCGCCTTGTAATCTGACTGAAATTAAAAACGACTGTGTATTGCTAGAAAAGGGACAAAAATCTAACAGAAAGTACTTTGCTTCATTGATAAACAAATCGGCAAAATTGCAATGACTAAGAAATTGAAAAATAGCTAATTGATAATTGAAAGAAAGGGACTAGGCTAAGGAAAATAAAAAGATTGCCGAAAATAAAGAGCTAAAGAATTCAAAGATTTACTGGGATGCCAGGCTTTTTGATATGTTAGAGGTTGGATGCTTTTCCCTTCTTCAAAACTCCTATTTATAGCCAAAGATGTTAAGTGTCCCACTCCAATTCAAACTTGTATTTCTGATAGAATTCTATCTCACTAGATAAAGCTAAAGTTTAAATAAACCTCATCTCATTCGATTGAGATAGAGTTTGACTGGTGTCTTTCATCTTATCCTCTTATATCCTCCTTAAATTTGGACTCCTAGACTCCTAATCCAAATCCAACTCTACTACATCCTCTCCTGCTGGACACCGAACTCTAATGGGCCAAGGTTAGTGTTTGGACTTCGAACCATGGATTTTCTTTGGGCTTTGGGTTTTCAGCCCAAAACAGTAAAAATGGGTCGAACCCATTGTTTAGTGTAAACAATTCCCCCTGCACCATTAGGCTTAGAAGAATAAGCCCTATGGTGTCTCTTGAATATCTAGTTACATCCACTGGACACATTTTCTGCTTCGATTCCCCACAGGGTTATACCCAAAGGTCATCCGCATATGATTGGTAATAACTTTAGTGATCCCCATACTGGCCATCCGGACATAAATCACTGAATGGATATGGACATCAAAATTTCAAAGGTCTTTCTGACAAAAACTGTGCCAAACAGTCGGCCCAAGACAGTCCCATTCGTGCTCCTTTAAACGTAACGTTTTCAACTCTCAAAAGCCTCTAGTGCCGTCATTATATAAAGGTTAGTCTTTGCCTTTTATCAACTACCTGAAGAAACGATTTTCAAGAATTTTTCTCAAAGCTTCTTCTCTCCTTCGACTCGCGCGCCTGTCGTTTTGCCACCTTTCCCACCGTTGCCCAATCTTTCAGTGTTCTGCTCTTTAACATCGTTGGAGTTCAATCGTCTGAAGGATTTCCATCACCATCGACGACCACCGGTAGGCCTGCACTTCCCTTTCTCCTTCTTCGTTTCTGTGACTTTTGTTAACTTTCATAAACTGTGTCTTTCTCCAGGAATACCATCATTCTTCTTCTCTCTACCTTCGAAAGCCCCGCGAATCGCTCAACAGAATGTCAAGTATGAATCTTCTCGAACTCCCTCATTTCGATTTTGGGTGACTGCCATATTTCTGGTGACCTTGAGTGGTCCCAGTGAACCCTGAGGTTTCAGGTGTCTCTGAAATTTGAGGTTTGGGTATTGGTTGCTTGTTTAGTGTAGTGGATACTGAGGCATGTTTTAGGAGTGTATTTGCTTGCAGGTAATTTTGGGAATTCCCATTTGCAGGGGAAACTCTGCCAAAATTTTTCTTTGGACACTGACCCCCCATTTCTGTATTGCAGACTTAGAAACCCATCTAGCTCTCTCTACCTCTACAGCCTTGGTCACCAAACAGGTATAGACTCCTCTTTTGTGTCTCTTTTTCCTTCAAAACATTCCTCTGGTCTAAACATATTTATTTATTATTCAGGGCGACTCTCAACAATGCCTAACCGTTTCCCCGTCCTCCCCAACTCTTCCAGGCATAACCTTTCCACTACTTAAGGGAGAAACCCTTCTCCTCCACCGTGATTCCTTCGCCGCTCCTGAAAAATAACAGATGTGGATTCCCAATACGTCGGAGTACGATGCTTGGGTGGCCACGCTACAGCCACATTTCAAAAGTCACTAGAGGTAGGTTGGTGTAACTAACCTTATTGAGCTGTCTCTGCATCAGCAGTATTTTGATAGGGACCTGATCATGGGAGCCCTGCGCTTTTAGAGCCACGGTTGCAATTCTTTCCTTTTTTCGCACGGTCCAATGTCGGTGACTTTGTGGGACGTAGTGGCGATTACTGGCCTCCCTTCGCAGGGAGAAGAGGCTGCTTCTACTGTTTTCCCAGAGGAAGACAGCTCTTTGGAGGAGGCATTGGTTTCTCTACCCACCGCCTCTTCTTTCAGTGGGGTGAGTATCTCTTAACTTGGTTGTTGCCTGCTTCTCCTCTGTTTTCCAGCATTCCTAACCACTCGTTTTCCTCCTTTGCAGGTAATAAGGTAGGCCAAGGATTTGGACCTGCCAAGTCAAAATTTGGCTCTAATGTGGTACTTGGTTGCCAAGTACACTACTTGTTCCCCAGCTGGACGGCTTGCTAAGGAGACCAAGAACTTAGCCCTCGCGCTCCACCAGGGTCAACAGGTCTCCTTAGCCAGCATTTTCCTCGGTCACTGTTACCGGGGACTATATGTGGCTGTCACCTCGGAGCCCTTCAAGGAGCTACCACCATCAGTTTGGCTTCGACTTGGAGGGATAAGGTCGCCTCTGGGGTTACAGCTTCTTACTGCCCCTGCTCCCTACCTCAGGAGGAGATAATAAGGTATTTTCTGAACTTGAGGGGACAGGGTGCCCCTCCTATGTTTCTTTTTGACCACGGGGAGGAATTGGATGTCCTCCTAGTACATTTACAATGATATATGTTTGGCATGCTTGAGAAGCATAAAACAGATTGGCGTTTGGTTTGCGAGGCTCGGCATCTTTTGAATGGAACTTCTACTATGCTGAATGGAAAGCAGTTGGGGGTCTGCTATGAAATTTATATGCCGCAGCTGTGGTGTCGTCAGTCTGATTTGATGCAGGGTTGTCTAGACGCTATCCAATGTCTTTCTAAACCGGATGGTAGTAGGGTCTCTTTGTTAGAGGCCGAAATTAAGGAGTTTATTGAGAAGCGCCAGGAGAAACTGTCGGACACTGGAATAATGCCAATCGTCTGTGTTGAGAGGGATCCGGACTCGATGACCGACTCTTTCGATTCCTGGTGGGGGCATGTTTCTCATACCTTCATTCTTTCTCCGCCTGATCAAGGTATGTCCGGTAATTTTCCATTCACCTAGGGCGTCATATCGATATTTGACCCTTTCTTTTGCTTTCAGGTGTTCTTTCTCATAGAGGAAAGTTGTCTGCTACCTCGAGCAAAAGCAAGGTTCGAAAGGCTGATCAAGGTAACCGCCCTTCTTTTCCATTTCTTCCTTTCTCTATTTCTCCCTGATTTTGTCTATGGTTTGCAGCTCCCTTAGGTGAAAAAACACCTAAGCAACCTAAGGCTTCCTCCAGTGTCAAAGCGAAAAAGACACTAGACAAAAAGCAAACTACTTCTGCTGGTTCCCGTAGGTCTGGAAGGTTGGCTAGTCAGCCAAAATTCAGAGGGGTCGCTGGTACTCTGAAGGTCTCCAGCGGTGAAGGTTCAGAGGGGGCAAGTGAAGAGGAGGAAGTCCTGAGCTTCCATGAGGTCACCCGAGGTTTGGAAGTTACTGGTGGGCAACAAGACACTGAACTTGTGGTCACCGAGGACATCATGGGCACCAGGACCCCCGGTGACCAGGCCCCTTCTCCCACAGCGGTATGGACTTTGTCGTGCCAGCCTCTTTTTATGATGATACATCCTTACTGACTTGTGTTTATCCTTTGCAGGCTTTGGTGTCCATTAGTGCTGCAGTGGAGGAAGAGCTATCTTGGGAGGACCCGTTGGCTACGATGGACATAAATGTCTTCGATCCTCCTCCCGCTATCCCCATTGTGGTGTCTCCAGAGGAAGCAGCTGTCCCTAAGGAAAAGGTGAAGGTTTTCTTCTCTTCTAATTTTGACTTGTTGGATGAGGCTACTGTACAGGAGTCGCTCCAAGCTATGGAGGTTTTGCTGTCCTCGGATCTCTTGGCCACCGAAAAAATGGTGCTAAACTCATTGAAAGGTAGAATCAGTAGCTTGCGGGCCCAGTTCTCAGCCTGCTCTAGCCAGCAAGAAGACGTCAATCACCAGATGAGTCACTTCCAGGCTCTGACTCTGAATGCTTCCTATGGTCTTCAGAAGAAAGTAGTGGAGACCCTTGCTGAGGACATCAACCAGTCCCAGTTGGCGGCTGACAACCACATTGCTCAAATAAAAGCTTGGGAGGAAGAGATTGCGGTACTTCAAGGAAAGGTTGCTGCCGCTCGACAAGAAGTATAAGGGCATTGGGCCTCCTTAATGGGCAAAAAGGAAGCCTTGAGGATGCAGAAGCAGGAGGCCACTAAAAGTGGTGAGGAGCCAAAGAAGCTCTATCCCTCCATTGTGGCGTGCTCTTCTAATCTGAGGGGCGCTGAAAGAACAATTCATGACTACCTGGTCCAATGGGATAAGATCCATCATACTCAATATTCCTTTCTGTAACCTTTATGGACTGTACATGTAGCCTACTCTAGAAGCAGCCTATTTTGGAAGGACTTTTGTATTTGGCTTCGCGATATTTGAACTTGAATGAATGATTGGCGCACCAAATTTTCATTCCATTTATTTATGCTAAACCGATTACTCTTACACAAACTTGGGCAGCCCACTCCACAACAATTT
>JAOSBN010000005.1:37172438-37194616 GCA_027563595.1 Erythroxylum suave | reverse complement strand
CCAAATTTTCATTCCATTTATTTATGCTAAACCGATTACTCTTACACAAACTTGGGCAGCCCACTCCACAACAATTTTCTCAATGGCTGCCCATCAATGTGAACATTTAAACCCTACTCGTTTTGAATGTTTTCCCACATAGTGGGATAGTATCTCTTCAAGTACTTGTCATTGATGTACTTGTTGTGAGCTTTTCCGGATAGGCTTGATAACCAGTAGGCATTCCCAAGCAATACTTTGTGGACTCTGAATGGCCCTTTCTAGTTTACTGACCATTTCCCGTACACCCGATCTTTGCTTCCAATGGGCAGTACCAACTTCCAGACCAAATCACCTTCATCAAAATATGTCCTTCTTACTTTCTTGTTGTAGGCTCTAGCCACCTTCTTTTTCTGTAGAACCATCTTATTGAGGGTATCCATCCTCACGTGGTCCAACTCCTGTAGCTCCATCATCATGGCTTCTGAGTAGTCCTCTGGTGTCAAATTATTTTGCCATGCAACTCTTAAAAAGGGCACCACTACTTCCATAGGTAATACAGCGTCAAGTCCGAAAGTCAATGAAAACGGGTTCACCCCAATCACGCTTCGTTTCGATGTCCTGTATGCCCATAGAGTCTCCGAGAGAAGGTTGTGCCAGTCCCTGGGATTGTCCTCCATCATCTTTTTTAGAATGTTAATTATGACTTTGTTTGAGGCCTAGGCTTGTCCATTTGCCTAAGGATAATATAGACTTGACCTTAGTAATTTAATACCGTAATCCTCTGCAAGTTCTCTGACTAATTCTCCAATGAATATTGTCCCTTAGTCAGTGGTAATTGACTCAGGGATCCCAAATTTGTGGATCAAAATTTTCTTGATGAATTGAATGACTTCTTTATGCTCGACTTTCCTCATCGGTAGAGCCTCCACCCACTTGGTGAAGAAATCCGTGGCCACTATGATGAAAGAATGACCTTTGGATGACGCTGGGTAAATTTTCCCAATCAGGTCAATGGCTCACCCACGAAAGAGCCAAGGCTTGATTATACTTGTCAATTCTGCAGTTGGTAGTCTCTGGATTTTCCCGTGTCTCTGACACTGCTTACAGCCCTTAGCATACCTGAAACAATCATCGAATATTCGAGGCTAGTAGTAACCGTGTCTACGAATCAACCAACGTATTTTCTCTCCGGATTGATGAGCACCATACACACCTTCATGCACTTGTTTCAAGACTTCCATTGACTCCACCAAGCCTAAACATCTAAGAAGGAGGCCATCGACACTTTTCCTATACAGAGTGCCTTAGACTAGGAGATAGTTCAGTGCCTGCATCTTGATTCTAGAGGGTGTCCTTCCTTTTGGATTTTCCAAGTATTCTCTAATAGAGCTCCTCCAGTTACCAGTGCACTCTACATCAATATTGAACACATCCACTGACATCCCTCGACCTTTGATGGTAGGATGATTTTTCTTCTGGATAAGGACGAACTTATGCATCAACTCATTGGACATCTTTATTCCAGAAGCCACCCTAGCCATCAAATCTACCTCCCAATTGTCTTCTCGTGGAATGTAGAATATATCCACGCACTCAAAATAGTCTAACAACTGAACCGTAGCAGCAAAATATGGTGCCAGAGAAAAACTACTGCATTTGTATTCGCTGTTTAGTTGTCTGATGACCAGTTATGAATCCCCATATATAGGTAAGTCTTTGGCACCGAATTCTTTGAGGATCTCCAACCCAATTATTAGAACTTCATACTCAGCTTGATTGTTGGTCCATGGAAAGTTGAGATTGAAAGAGAGCGTAGTTTTGATACCTGTTGGGGATATAATAATGACTCCTGCCCCAGCGGCATCAGTTGTGCTAGACCAATCGAACTTTAAAATCCATGGGCCTTTTTCTAAATAGAACACGTTCAGATCCGGTTCTCCAGTGTCGGGGACCTCTACACTCGAATGGTCAGCCAGGAAATTTGCGATGGCTTGCCCTTTCACAGACTTCTGAGGTAGGAACTGGAGAGAGAACTCGGCTAACACAATAGTCCATTTTCCTATTCTCCCAGTGATAATCGTCCTTGTCAACATGTACTTAATCACGTCAGTGTTGGACACCACAAACACCAAATTTCACATCATGTAATGCCTTAACTTAGTGCATGTGAAATATAAGGCCAGACACACTTTTTCAATCAGAGAATACCTAATTTCAGCATCATTAAAAGTCCTACTCAAATATTAAATGTCTTGCTCGTTACCTTTAGTGTCATTCTGAGCTAAAACGCATCCGATTGAAGTTTCTGATACTGCTAAGTATAAACAGAGGGGATGGTCTTTCCTTGGTGGCATGAGCACTGGTGGTGAAAATAAATATTCCTTTATCTTGTCAAATGCTTGCTGGTGTCTGTCCTCCCACAGAAAATCTTCTTCTTTCTTCAGTTTGTGCAGGTCCGAAAAGACCTTTGTCTTGCCTGCCAAGATAGAGATGAACCTCCTTAGGTAATTAATCTGACTCAGGAACCTTTGTAGTTCCTTTTTGTTTTTAGGAGGTTTTGCCTGTGCAATCACTTTAGCCTTGTTGTCATCCACCTCCACGCCCCTTTGATGGACCAGGAATCCGAGAAAATTTCTAGCTCTAACTCCGAAGGCACACTTCAATGGATTGAGCTTGAGCTAGTGTCTCCTTAGTCTCTCGAATCCCTACCTGAGATGCTCTACATTGTCGCTCTATTTTTTGGACTTGATGACCACGTCATCAATGTAGACTTCGATAATTTTTCTAATAATATCGTGGAAAATGAGGTTCATGGCTCTTTGGTAAGTAGCTCCAGCGTTCTTTATCTCGAAAGGCATCATAACCCATTCGAATGTACCAATTTCCCCTGGACACCGGAACGTTGTCTTATGAATATCATCCTCAGTGATTTTGATTTGATTATAGCCAGCAAAACAATCCGAAAATGTTAATATTTCAGGTTGGCCGTGGCATCAATAAGCATGTTACTGACCGATATTACATACACATCCTTGGGTGTGGCGGCATTTAAGTCCCAGAAATCTACACATATTCTAATTTTTTCATTTTTCTTGACTACGGGGACTAAATTTGCCAGCCACTCTGTATACTTAACTAGTCTAATAAAACCTACTTTGAGGAGCCTCTTTATTTCTTCCTTCACATTCATCTCGGCTTCCTTAGACATCCTCCTGGATGGCTGCTGAAAAGGATGAAATTCAGGTTTGATGGGTAGTCGATGTTCCACTAAACTCCGACTTAACCTTGGCATATCCTTGTAATCCCATGCGAAACAATCTTTGTACTCATGAAGCAGCTCGGTTATCTCCTCACGTAGTCCTTTACTAATAAGGCCATTGATGTACGTCACTTTAGGATCCTTGGCAGTACTCAAGTTGACTTCTTTTAGAGGGTCCTTCACTTAGAGTCTCTCATCTTTCATTTTGGGTGGTGCACCTTGTAGCTCCTCTAAATTTATTTCATCTCTTACTATTTCTGGGATCTCTCCTTTGTACACTAACTCTGTCCCGAACATCTCAATTTCATAGTTAACCACCAGTTGTTTCTTGGTTTGCTGCAAAATTGCTTCCTAGGTGACCCTTGCAGCCACTAGCCACCCACCTTTATTTCCTTGGACTATCATTGGCTTGATTGACCAGCGTCTTCTTCCATCGGCCTACAAGGCCTGATGCTTTTGTCCTTCTCGCTGATACTACTTGCTTGGAGTAACAGATGCTTGTCTTTGGCAAACTTCATCAGCGTAGGCCTACCTTCTTTGTCCAATCCTTCAAAGGTAATTAGTGTGATGTCTCCGTAGTAATAGCAGGCGTCCACCAAATTGACTTCAACACTAAAAGGGTTACTGTCTGCCTTAACCATTTCCACGTTGTCACCATTCCAGAACAATAAGAACTGGTGAAGAGAAGACGGCTCACACATGTTTGCATGAATCCAGTCTCTGCCGAGAAGCAACTTGTAACTCACGTTGGTGTTGATTACAAAGAAAGCAGACATGCACGTCTTACTCCCCACCATGATATGTAGTGGAACTACTCCCAAAGTCCTTGCTACATCCACGGTAACCGCAGTCACCACTGAGTCTATAGCGATAATGTCCTCTTCTCTTTTCCCGAGTCCTAATAGCATTTTCAAGGGAATCACGTTTACAGCTGCTCCATTGTCCACCAGGACTCTGTTCAGTGGTTTTCCATTGATGTAAGCCCGTATATACAATGGTTTAGTATGATTCACAATAAAAAATGATTTAGTGTGATTCACAGTCAACGGTTTAGAGCTTTACTCCCTTCGATGTCCTGTGTTTCCTTTGAGAGCTTCTCTACTGGACTTTCTTCTTCTTCTGCAGCCGACACTTTCCCTTCCTCTGTCGGCCTGTCTTCTGCCTCATTATTAAGATCGACTCGGCGGAAAATGGCTGGTAATAACACTAAAGTGACTCCCAAGTAATACACAAGGACCTCACCAACAATGAACTAGTGGTCTTCCTGGTCGTTATCACCATCCTCGGTTGCCTTTCTTCTGAACTTGTTCCTTTGAATCTCTCCTTCACAACGCTCAACCATCTGCTTAGTCATGTTGACTAACTCCTTCCCTCTGACAAGTATCTCTTGTTTTTTCCGCCAAGTGAGCCATAATCTACATCTAAAGTCTCACCTCCAGTTCTTCTTTTTCTCGAAACAATCTCTCAGCCAACTTCTTGCGCTGCGACCTTCTTTTTCTTGTTCTAGCGTTTTTCTGTGCAGCAGTAGGTATTTCCTTATTGTCCTTCCTTTTGCTTTCCACCTGAATCCACTCTCCAGTTGTTCTGGGCATCAGTGGTTTGACAAATTTCAGGTGACCACTAGTATTGTCTGCTGGCTGGTCACCAGCTTCGTTGTTATTTTCGGTGATTTGTCTACCTAACCTTTCCAATGCACTGATTCTCCCTTTAGACGCAATGGTGAGACCGTCTTCCCTCCTCGACATGCTTGACTTTTTAGGCCTCCACACTTGATTCGTATACTCTTGCCTCCTCTTTTGGTTAAGCCAACTTCTGATATCAATGCCTGCTACATTCACAGACCCCACCGAAAATGGATTCTTGTCAATGAGTATTGCCTCCTCTGGGAACTTGAGAATCTTTTTGTTGATGCGATCTTGAATCACATTCTTGAAGGCATAATATTGGTAGAATGAGTCCACACTTTATGGTATTTACAATGGTCTTTGGCCTTCATCTCCTCCTTAGTGGGCAGAACGTGGTCTTCTGGCAAGGAAATAAAGTCAATCTTCATGAGATAATCGAAAATTTCTGATGTCTTACTTACATCGAATATGCACATATTCCCCCTCTTATCACTGCTTGGTTGCACTCCAAGAGGCATCTTTGCCAGGTGTGGGCATATTATGCTTCCAGTGTCAGATATGACAACTATAGCAACCTCTACTTCGGCATTATGGACTTCCTTGAAATAGGTCCCCATGGCCTGCTTTTTAAGCTTGTTGTCTTCTTTAAGTAGTTCCTCATATTCTATCACCTTCATAGACAACTCGAAAAAGTCTCTAAAATGCATTCCTTGGAACTTTTTCATCAGCTCCAAGTCCAGACCCCTTCTGTGCCATCTTTACAAACTCGGTCTCTGGAATTTTAATCCTGCACTTATTTCTCATTCTCTTGAACCTGACAATGAAGTCATCCGCCCTTTCTCCGGCGCACTGAGTCAGTCTGGACAAATCCACGATACTGACTTCGGGTTCACTTCTATAGAACTGGGCATGGAAAGCTCTTGTCATATCCGCCCAACCGAACACGGAGTTTCTTGGCAGTGACACGTACCAAGAAAAAGTGGATCCAGTTAGCGAATTCGGAAACAACTTTAACAGCAGGTACTAGTAGTTGTCATAGCTAGAAAATTCCAAGCACTGAGTGGTGAACCTCACTATATGCTCAATGGTAGACTGCCCGTCTTCTCCAGAAAACAACGTGAAATTCAGGATTTTCACACCCTTGGGAAAAGCTGCTCTATCTATGAATTAAGAATAAGGTTTCCTAAACTCGGGACGGACAATTTGGTTGAATCCAGGGCCATACAATTCTTGGGCGATCTCGCGAAGTGCGTCCCTGGTCACATGATTGATCGCCTGGGTGTGTTTCCCGTGCATTGCTTAGCCCATGGTCACCGGCTGCTGAATAGCCTGGTGACTTGTACTCCTTGGGAGTGTCTGCATCTGGTTGGTCACCAGACTCCCATTGCCCCCTGAGCTTATTCCCTCTTCATAGAGGTGAAGCTAAGTTGCTGGTCTAGTGTGGCTAATAAGTTGGACAGGGGTCTTCTGGTTAATGGACACCGGAGGCATGGCAGCACTCGGTGTCTCATCTCTTCTGTGCGATGGCTGGTAAGTGGTCACCAACTGTTTCTCCTTGTTGGGGATGTGAATCCTGGTGGACTGCTCCTTGAGTACTTTCATGGGAGAAGTTTCTCCCAACTTAGCCGCCTTGGTTGGCGACCCTTCACCTCCAGTTGGGGTAACCGTAGATGCCACTAGCTGGTTTTCCGCGACCACTGGTAACTTATTGGCCTGTGATTTCGCTTGGTGCAACATCTTGCTCGATTCTCCTCCGCCTATGCCTTTGTCTTTTCCTGACATGGCAGATCCAGTGACCGCATCCAAAATCTCTTTTTGGATACTCCCTATAGTGTTCAACAGAGCTATAGATCTTTCTATGGCCTCCAGAACCTTTGTTAAAAGGATCTCAATGTTGCTTGATTGACTCAACTCAAGAGGCTGAGGTTGGTTTTCCAGCGTTGCTGTTGTAACATTTTCTATATCATTGCCTCCACTGGGGAAAACGTCAGTACTCTTACTAGATCTTGTTCTCGTCATTGCGTGGGTCCCACCGAGCGTGCCAAAAATATGTTTGGCCTTTATTTGACTAAAGGACAAAACGTAGCCCTTTGTTTGGTTTGTGAATGAATTTTGAGCGTGCCAGGAAATTAAAGTATTTCCAAATTAGAAAAAGATTATTGCGCCTTGTAATCCAACTAAAATTAAAAACGACTGTGCATTGCTAGAAAATGGACAAAACTCTAATAAAAAGTACTTTGCTTCATTGATAAACAAATCGGCAAAAACGCAATGACTAAAAAATTGAAAAATAGCTAATTGATAATTGAAAGAAAGGGACTAGGCTAAGGAAAATAAAAGGATTGCCGAAAATAAAGAGCTAAAGAATTCAAAGATTTGCTGGGATGCCAGGCTTTTTAATATGTTAGAGGTTGGATGCTTTTCCCTTCTTCAAAGCTCCTATTTATAGCCAAAGATGTTGAGTGTCCCACTCCAATTCAAACTTGTATTTCTAATAAAATTCTATCTCACTAGATAAAGCTAAAGTTTAAATAAACCTCATCTTATCCGATAGAGATAGAGTTTGGCTGGTGTCCGTCATCTTATCCTCTTATCTCCTCCCTAAATTTGGACTCCTAGACTCCCAATCCAAATCCAACTCTACTACGTCCTCTCCTGCTGGACACCGAACTCTAATGGGCCAAGGTTAGTGTCTGGACTTCGAACCATGGATTTTCTTTAGGCTTTGGGTTTTCGACCCAAAACAATAAAAATGGGCCGAACCCATTTTTCGATGTAAACAAGTAGTTATTTTCATTTTCATATTTACGAAATTGCCATTTTACAGTAATCATTTATGTAAATTAAAGATCATATCTATCTTGATTATAAGCTAATTTTTTCATTTTTAAGGTTAATCATTAATTATAATGAGATGATCGAGAGTTGTAACACAACATAGATAGGAGAAAGATGGGGTAGAAGCTGCTCAAGGATCTCAAACCTTAGTGCCTACTTATAATAGATATTCCTTATGTGTTACCTACCAGAGCGGCCAACTCATTTGCTACTCCACTTTACAATTAAGCTTTAGCTAAATTAAAACTAAACTTTACATATAAAGAAATTTGAGGTACCATAGTACATAAATTAGGGGATCTTCAGAGAGTTGGACTTGGGACATTTGAGTTTAAAGGATATTGAGTTTGAGGATTCGTTTTAGTTCGTCGATCTTAAATAGGCAGTATATTAGGAGTTATTATTGGAATTTTTATGCACATTACAAGTTGTTGAGAAAAATTTTACTTAGGACGATGACCAAATCATCTAATTTTAGCTAGGAGGCATCCGTTATTAATGTAGGTACACTTAATTTAACATCTATACAGAGTTCTATACAGAGAAGTATGTATGCACCTTGCATCCTTATAAGACTAAAACTAATTGGATTACCTAAAGGTTCACTTTGCCATATTTTTGGTATGAAGTATCCTTATTATAGGTTTCTTAGTCTTCATCTAATTAGCATGGGGATTAGGAGTGTCGTGCGACAAGTATGAGTTAATGATTGCTTTCACTCCTATACCAATCACCATGGATATTCTAAGAGCAACTAGGATGGTTAAACATCAACCAAATATCCATAGCTAGCACTTTTAACTAATTTGTGCACCATCATAAATAGTAGAAGAAATACATATGCTAATATATTGGGCTAGAAGAAAAAAGTAGGAGAGGAGATCTACACCACCCTAGGCTTAAAGTTGTTCATTGTCACCCCTATTTCTCGCTTCATCATATGTGGAGCAATATATGCATTATATGAGAGAGATGCTGGTAAGGTTAGTGTAGCACATGGGCATGACAATAATACTACCATTAGTATGTTCATTTAAGCCCTCGCGCATAGAGCTTAGGCTAGAGATAGGGCCTTAAAGAGAGACAAAACTAGTAAACGTAGAGTCTAATAGGGAAACTTAAGATCATATAATGTCAGAGGATCAAGGAGAGATCAAGACTTCAACTACAGAGTTTAGGCAAGAGACGTAGCCAACAGCTATCACCACTAGGTGATTTGGTCCATCTAATATTAGTTAATGATATGGTTGATTCGTGGGTGATTATTTTCTATTTACCTTTATCAGAAGCCCTATTCCATGACTGATACATTCAATATTTACCATGTATTTTCATTTTGTTCTTTATTTGATAGATAACACGACTACATTAGACAATAGTTTATTATTAAGTAAATTCAACAAGAATTGCACAATTTTCTTTTATTATGTCAAGGAAATACCAAATCTATTATTTTATCTTCTCATACCCTTATTTATTTATTATTCTTACATGTGATATATGTTAACGAAAATGTACAACTTAAGTGTGGAGGAACTTAAAGGACTTAGTTGCCCTGTTTATCAATATCACTATGATTGACTTAATAGGGAGCAATTTTGGAAAATTTTTAACTTTTAAAGCATATTGATTAAGATAATTCACTATAAGTTTGATTGTTACTATGGTTTGAAGTATTTAGGCAAATAGTCTTGAGCAAGTTGAGTTAATTTAATTTATTCATTTAAATAATCGATATTTGATTTTCGTCATAATAATTTTTGTATAATTTGTATGTACTCAGTTAAATGTGAATTCTTATTATCTATTTTCATTCTCTCATATACAAAAGAAAAAAAAAGTGAATATGTAAGCATAAAATATTACCTTGTTGGCTGTTAAAAAGTAATATTATTAGCTATTTAAAATAGTCACTTAGTTGAGTAACTAGGAATATTCATGACAAGGTATCTACTCTAACATTAAAAGATTAAGTGAATTTTTAAACATGCTCTAAATGCTCTTGTGTGGTTTAAAGTTTAAAGTTTTTGTTTTTCTTTTTATTTCAATAAGGGGTATAAACATGTTTAAATTTAAAGAATTTTCTTATGTTGGTTCATTTATACACTGAGTTAGGTTTTATAAACTGAATTTAAGCTTGAAGAATTCTGAAGTGAATTGAATTGATCAAATTTAATATAAGTAGTTAGATGCCTAACAATTTCATAAACTTTGCAATTGAATAAATAATGGAGGATTTTTATTGATATGTTCGAGTTGTTTAATGTTTTCCTCAATTTGCCTCCTATTTCAGTTATGAATAACGAAATCATTTTAATTGAGGATAACAAATGCTTAAATATAGAGGAATTTGATATTTCTAAATAGACTATATTTTCAGCATAATTTTTCAAAGCACTAAGATTGGATTTGATGTTTTTATAAAATTTGGTAGTTAAAATGACTTATATTTTATTTTCATTTATTATTTTAGACCCTCAATAAAGAAGGAAAATGTTAAAGAGATTTGAGCCAAATTGGACCAAATTTAGCATATTTTAAATTAAGGATTCATAATATGGCTCCAATATGCTATTGTGTTACCCCCCATATTCAATCATGTTATAATTTGTTTCTAGGGAAGTGATATACCAGACTAACACATCAGTAACACATCCTCATGTTCTAGCCGTGTTCAACAAAGAAGCATTATGTTTCTCCAACATCTACAACATCCTACCATATTTTGTCTATGTTCAACAAAGTGGAGATACAGACCTATGCTATAAAAGACTTATTATGTAAAAATTTTGAAATAATTTTTTAAGTAACTCAAAAGTCCAACACAGTAACATGTTTAGACTATGTTGGGTAGAAATTCTAAGGTTACATGTTTTAAAGAAAGAGGTAGTTGAAAATAAAAGGGAAAGGAGTTTTCAAGATTTATGAAAACATTGTAAATCAATTAGAAGCTTAAGAAAAAGCTAATGGGATTAAGAAGAAATCACTATTGGAGCAAAATAAGAACATCTGTCAAGATTCATTAAGAACATTAAAGATTCAAGAAATGGAATTAAAAGTTCTTGCATATGTTCTTTCCTTTTTATTATGAATTTTCTTTGTTTTAATATGAACTAATTAGGATATAGATCTTGGTGGGATGAACCCTATAATCCTTGTGATTTGAATTGAATTCTTTCTTTTAATGAAGATTTTGGTTTCTTAAGAATTATATATGCTTATTTACCAAGCTAAATTTAAATGAAGAACATAGAAGATTTAACATTAAATTCATATATAGGATTGATTTAGCAAACATAAAAGATCCTATTTATAAACTAGGTTACAACAAGAATAATATGGTTAGTTGAGTTACTAGAGATAGAAGTACATGATCCTTCTTAGTTAAAGTGAAATCTTTCAAAAGAATTAATAAATCATAATAATGCATTCTTATACTTTTTGTGTTAAAGAACTTTTAGTAAAAGATTATTTGTAAATATGGATTGCTTATCTTAACCACAAGAGTACAATTGTCACTTTGGAATTCCTACTGATTCAAAAAACTAGAGTTAATTATTGAACTAAGATAAGTTCAAGAAAAATAAAGTTATAAGGGGATTATTATCTAGATCTTATTCATCAATTAATTTTTTATTCTTGATTATTGCTTTATTTTAATAATCCAAATTGTCATTTCAATCTTTTAATTATTTCTTCCACTCAGTCATTCAATTATTTATATTTGATAATAAAAAGATGGTTAGTACTGATAATTTTAGTTCTTGTGGGATCTACTCGTGACTTACCTAGACTTTACTACAAGAAACAATAAATGCATTTTCCTACATGATTTCTTTGGTATTGTGCTTTATATATTTTCTAATATATCCATTTTTATTTTCATGACATCGGTATCCACACCTAATGACTTGGTTCAAAAGTAATTTTCTTTATTCCTTTGTTAGTTTTATATGCATATTCTTTTTCTTAAAAACTAATGAAGGAAATATCGTCAACTATCGATAAAAGTGTACATCTAATACAACTATAAAGTTTCTTCTATATAACTTTTACAACAATATAGTTTGTATTTGTGCATTCAAAATGAGCTCTTTATATCTTAATAATGTACTTTAGTTATTGCATGAGTATCTAACTACTTGTAAATCTATGATGTTGCTCATATTCCTTTTTTCAATGCGCTAATGAATATTTTTATACATTTGCTTCACCATTTCAACTTCTTTTCACCATCCTAGTTGCTCTTTTTACGAACGGGTAAAGAATCCAATCTAATTGTGTTAGTGGTTAAATCTATGGACAATCGCAAAAAGGTAACCACAAATTTTATAAAACAACTCTATTATATGCAAATCCAACGGACGAAAAATAGCCTTCCTAATTTTAAATTCTTTCGAATGATAGCACATAGTAATATAGTCAAAATCTTTTGAATGATTAATTTTTATAATGTAAGTAAAGTGAATACATTTTTCCCTATTGATATTGTTATTGTTATCACTATTGTTATTGTTATTGTTATTAGTATTGGTATTGTTATTATTATTGGTATTGGTATTGGTATTATTATTGTTTTTTTTATACAATGTAAAAAATTGTATTGACCAAAAGTGTTTTGTACAAAGTATATGGGGCATACCTTAGGCATATAGGCATATGAAGTCTTCTTAACTATGAACCAAGCAAGAAGATCGAACTTTGGTACATACAAGATCAAAATACAGCAAAAAAATGGGGCTCGGTCATTTATGCAAAATAACCATGGGTGGTCATTTTGCCAAATGACCGTGTCTTGTTAGTTGGGTGAGCCAATTGACATTATCAAAAGCATAACTAATAACCACATCAAAGACATTTCGAAATGTATAATAGACATCGGAGGATTACATGACATGGCAGGGAGGTTGTGTTCTCCAATCTAGCAGCTGCCATCATGGGAAGTTCTTTGCTTTGTCAGCAGCAACACTTGGACTGGCCAGTAATAAGTAGTGAAGAAAGCCAGAATTGAGGCTAGTTAGCAACACCGAAGTAGTTCTATCACCATTCAGATACTTCAACAACTTCAGAAGCTGAGTCATCCCAGCTTGCTGCACCTCCATCCAAAACATATCGATCATACCTGTAACATCCTATCCCCATATTAAAGGTTAGAATTTAGATTTTAATAATGGAGAAAATAGCAATGAGAGTTAGAAAATTTTTCATTTCATGATTAGCAAAATGTCGACATACGTGCATGTGGATTTGAATTTTTGTATACATGAAAATAATTGTACATACACTCATTGACATTCCGGTTATATTAAATTATAATGGGATATGTTGAGACTTGTGGTTATAGCGAATGAGTTGAATGAAATGGACTAGAAAGACTAGAAATAAAAATTAAAGGGGGTTGGATTATAGTGAATGAAAATCATCTGAGAGGTTATTAGAAATAAATAGTTAAGGAAGTTAAATTTTTGATCGGAAACTTCCATGAATTCACTGTACTGATCTAGATAGAATTTGACAAATTGTCTTATAGAAAATTGTAGACCTTTCTTCTAGCTTTCCATTGATATAAACTTTGGAATTTTTGGAGTTCTGGATCAAAAGTTATGAAGGTTTGAAGTAGAGGTTTTGGTAAAGAAGAAGAAGAATTATACCGTCGTGCTTATTACTTTTGTTTGAAATTATAGGAAAAATGCACCGTCGTGCTTAGGTCTATTGAAAATGCCACTTTTTGAGGATATTAGATTTTCACCATCATACATAAGCACGACGGTGACTTTGGTGATTCATAGGAGATCGTCGCTATCGTGCAAATGCACGATAGCGACTTTGAAGTTTTCAAGGGTAAAGAACATCCGATGGTTTTTTGGCAATATCTTCTTCATCTGACCTCCAAATGAGATGAGAATTGGACCATTGGACTCGTAAGACATTTCTCTACCTCTTCAAAAAAATTCATAACAACATGAAATCAATTTAGAGAGTTAGAGTTCATAACAATCTGAAATCAATTGAGAGAGTTAGAGTGTAAAACATGGTTTAGGTCTGCAGTGTATATTCTTCAACATTTTTGTCTTCATCTGTCACCCCTGTAACAATTCCTCTCACACCCATGATTTATTCTCATAGTCGTGACTTTCTTCACTCACGCCCGTGAGTTAATTGCAGGGGTGATATTTAACTGTCTTGTCATGCTACGGTGTTCCTTAACAATTTTCTCTTGTACAAGCTGAACCATCTTGCTTCGTTCGAAAATAATTCCTTCACCTGATGTCCAAATGACTTAATTCTTAGACCAATAGATTCATAAGACATTGAATTACTTCTCCACCAAAAATCACATCTTTCTGAATTGATTTCGTGGGTGAATTTAAGATGGAAATGTAACTGTACTGAAGTATGATAATTGATAGGATTAATTCACTGAACATACTTTGATGTTTTGATTATATCTAGATCTATAGGATTCAAAATGAGATTATTTTTAATTTGCAATAAACTAGAAAAATAGAGATACAAGTCATCTGAAGAAGTAGAATTGTGATTTAGTCTCTAAGATATTCAATTTCTGGATGGAAGTTGTGCATAGTATACTGTTTTGGACAAGAGTAGTCCCAAAATGTTTGAAGTATATCTTTCAAATCTCTGAACCAAAATTGTATGATTTTTGTGTCAATGGAAATATAAGACATAGGAGAACGTGTTTCTAGAAGAATGTGTTGCAAAAGGACTTCAGTATCGGGGTAAGAAAGAACATGCAAGGTTGACCCGAAATGATGTTTTAATGGAAAAAAATCTAGAAGTGATTTAATAGGTTATGACTTGCGATTTCAGTGGTTTTCCTAAGTCATAAACTTAAGTATAAATCATACTTAAGTGAGTTTTAATAAAGGGAAGTGGATAAGTGGTTAAGAAATGGGCAAGTGTCCAAGCTTTAAAGTTAAGTTTTAATAACCTTGAAAAACAAGCTACTGTCCTTGTTTTCATCCTTCTCAAAGTTTCTTTCTCTGGTTTTTCTTAAACACGGAGTTTCTCGTCAAATCCCCAACAGAGAAAAAATCTTGGTTTCTCCTATCCTCTAGCACTCATACTTTGTTATTTCTTTCTTCTACCCTAAGAAAAACCAAACCCTCTATCAATTTTCAAGTTGTTGTATGTAGTTGCATGAGGGATTAGGGTTACGAGATTGTTGCAGATATTGGAGCTTTAAACAAGTAAGCTTTTTATGATTATGTATTTTTTTTATGAACTGAAGCATGCATTGTGAGTTAACTGTAAAATGGTTAGGAAACAATGATATTCATATTTGCAAGAAAATAACTGAGGAAAATTTTCTGAGTGTGCCATGCATGTTGATTCTTCAAAGTGGATAATCAAAATGTTATGAGGAGTTGTAGAAATGACTTTTGAAGTTGAAAGATCAACTAAAATGGGTAGGAGATTAATAAAAAAAATTGGGAGAAATGGATATGTAAATGCTCTGTTATGTGATGTTTTCATTGTATATATATATATACACACGTAAGTTTTGGGAGTGTTTTAGAGTTGATTAAAAATTGAATTTAGAGTTAAGGGATAGGTGTATGGTGATGTCTAGAGATGAGAAAGAATGGTTAAAATGATAGTTAGAGGAAGAATTGAAGAAAATGAAGTGAATATTAAAATGTGAAAATGCAGAAAATGAAAGTGAAGAAGTGCAGAAAACGTGAGAGTGATTTTCTATTTTGATGATTATAAAAAATGATAGATTTTTTATTTGATTGTGACTTGTGAGCTGAGATGAAATAGGAACAAAGAGGAAATATTGAGTTTTAAGCAGAAAGTTGATAGTGATATATATACTCTGTTTTCCTCTTCACTAGTCACATACGATGGTTATGGAAAAAAATTGTGGATGAGTTATTGTTATCAAAGTACCAAAGGATTGAGGTTGTGATTCAAAGAAATGATAAGTGATTAAGTTACGAAGTTGGTAAAGTACCGAGATTGTCATTGAGTATGTATTGTACATAGTCCATATACACAGTTGCGCATGAATAAATGCTTATTATTGTGTCATTATTAATGTGTGTGCAATGTGTATTTTGAAATGTGTTGTGCAGGCTAAATGTCTGCGTTCAGGTGTTCCCAGAATTTGGAAGCAAATGCTAATCTAGAGCGTACTGTGAGTAGACCTAGATAGTCTCATTTTATTGTTTATTTTGTTTGAATCTTTGTATTGAATGACTACTGGATGCTTATATGAATGTGATTGATTGTGTTGAATTTCGGATAGAAGGTCAGATGATTGTGAAATGTGAATGGGATATTGAAGTGTTGCTTGAATGTGAATATGACGAACTATGTGCTTCATTGATATGATTGACTGAAAACGTGAGATGCATTCCGTACATGAATGCATGATCAGATAATGGGAGTTGTGACCAGAGTAGCCACCGATTAGAGCTTAAAGCTTAAAGTGTGAAAAGAGCCTCAAGCTTAGAAAGTGATTCAGAGCTTAAAGCTCAAAGTGTGAAAAGAGTCTCGAGCTTATAAAGTGATTCAGAGCCTCAGGCTCAACGTTTAATGAGCCCGATATCTAATGGATATAGGACAGTTTAGCCACTCGGTCACAACAAAGTAATAAATAGAAAGTGGGTCCCATGCGTACTGCATTTTGCTTAATATGAATGATTAAATTATATTGAATGTGAAATGTGAATTAATGTGAATGTAATTTATGTATTATATGACTGGGTGAGCCATCGATGATGGTCATTCATTGAGTTCGCAAAATTCACCCAAAATTTGCAAATATTTTTCATGATCAAAAGAATATCCCATTAGGTAAACGGGAGTATCCCTACAACATACAAGTAAGGGATAGGGATCGGGATCAGTTCGCGTCTGCATTGTATTTCCTTCTTTTTATATGGAATTATATATTCCGCAACTTTTGTATCGAATCATGTAATCCGAAAGTTTTGTAAAAAGGTGTACATGACTTATGTTGTAATGTAAAGACTTTATGACTAAAGTGTTTTGCTTTTGTGAAAGGGTCCAAATGGCTATTGAAAATTTTGTTGAATGTATTGTTATGATTGAAAAAATTTACTAATAAAGTGGGCCCGAATTAGTTATCGATTTCAATCATATTATGTTTGTGGTTTTAAAAAAAATTGTACTGAGTTTTAACTGATTGAGTGTTCTAGCACGCCGCCCTCGCTGGGCACGGACTTGGATATCACCCATAGATGTCAGGGTACGCGTCTGGCGAAAGTAGAGTGCTACAATACCACATCCTATCAATCTGTCCTAGCTAGCACCACAGGATTCAAAGTCTACCTCCCTAACAAAAATACACCAAGTCGCAAACATGAATAGTAACAGGACCAGTGATCTCAAAAAGTTATCAAGTCAGTCGGATATAGTCGATATAAGAGTTTATAAACACCCAATTTAATCTTAGTAACTACATCAGTAATTGTAAAGGAGGCCGAGTCTAGTATGGTAGCATTTCTTATCTTCCATATGCTGTAGGTGGTATTCATCAAGGCTAATTTGGCCGCTTTACACCATAATCGCGCACCATTATAAGTTGTTATTCTTATCTTCCATATTATTATTGTTGTTGTTATTGTTGTTGTTGATGATGATGATGATGTTGTTTCTGCTATTATTATTATTGTTGTTCTTATGTTTTTATTATTAATATTCTTATTGTCCTAGTATTCTTTTTCTAAATGGTTTTAAATATCCTTTATATATATAAATTTTTTTAATCTTGTAAATATTATGCTAAGCATAGAAGATAATACAACACTTAGTTTTAGACTTCTAAATCTTCCTCCACTTATTGGTTTTAAGTTAAACTATGATACAATTCACAAGCAATTGATGAATATCATAGTCTTTCTTCTACTATCTCCAAGAGATCTAACGGATTAAGATGGACTATCATTCTTATAACTTAAGTTTAATAATTATTACCATAAAAAAATGGAGGTGTCACATATGAGATGGTTGTGTTGGTTTCCATACCTTACTTATTACTTTTAACATTGTAATTTTTAGTTTGATCTTTTGGACTCACTTAAGTAACGAATACTAAAAATAAGTGTTCTAACACCAATATGCTATTATAAGATACCAAAAAGAAAAAAGAAAAAAAGAAAAAAGATATTAAAATAAAGGAGAGAAATATGACTTAATTACTAACATATGGAATTTAAAAAGTTCCAATTTATAGTTTTGATGATTAAAAATAAAGTAATATATAAGAAATCGATCAATGTATGGAGGTAAAAATATCAAGAAAAAATTTGAACAACTGAGCATCAAAGAATAAGAAACTAAAGTAAGAAAGGAAAAATCTTTTGAAGATAAAGTTACTAAAATTAAAGGCAAGATCAAATAAAGATAAATCCAATTTATAAGATCAAATATCAATTAAGACAAAAGTTTATGTCAAAAGTAATGTAAATTTTCTTATACTCTTTTCTTACTCTTTGTATTTCACTTAGGATTCAAAATTGCATATTATTTCAAAATTAGACTTTAATGCATTATTTATGAACTTCTAAAAGGATATTTCGGTTTAGTTTTAATAAAAAATTCACTTAAACTCTTATTTGTTTAGGTTTCAAATTTGAGGAATAAAGAAGATTGTAAAATTTTGAAAAAGGTAAGTGTTAAAAGGGCTTTGTATGCATAATCATTTCATTTTTATGCCTAATGCATTTGTTTTTAAAATCAAGAGAAAATTTGGTTTAATTCTTTAAAAAAAACACTTTTAATTCTTTAAACAATAATTGAAAAACTATTTGAAAGTTGTTTAGTCAAGTTCTTATCGAAGGGATGTGTTTGATACTTTTAAAAACTTAAAATATTATTTTCAAGTATTTTAGGTATTTAGAATTTATGACACATTTGTGTTTTAAATGTTAGATAGGTTAATCTATATGGCACACAGGTCAACCAAATTCTTAATTGAATTTACATCCATTGACTAATATGGCATTTATGTTGACTAATATCTATTTGATAAATGAGTCAATGAATTTATAATTTTTTATAAAGGACATAGTTCGTTACATTGATTGACTGATGTAGCATACAAATCAACCTTTGTAGTAGTTAGGTTGACCTATTTATTTGTAAAAGAGTCACTATGAGGACTATTTATTACGTTTAATGAATATTAAGTGTTTTGGCTATAAATACTTGAGATTTTTGCATCGATAGGAGAGCGTTCCGCCTTAGAGGGAAGCACCCACGTGAGCAGGGGTGGACGAAGTGGAAGCGAGAATGTCGCTTCTTGAACATCTTTATGACATTAAACTGATCTACCTCATCATTCGATCAATTTAATTTTTTTAAGTTACCAATTCCCAAAAGTTCTTTGGCATTCAATTATTTAAACCTACATTAGGTTTAGTGGTTCACCTAATCCTCTTATCACAATAAATTACAAATTTTTCCATAAATTTCAAAACAATCAACTAAACCATAATATTTCAAAATCTAAACATTTTTGTTTCTCACTTTTCAAAAACATAAGTTTAAGAAGACTTTTCCTTTAAATTAGAATCATATATTCCTCTTTAAAATTTGAAAAATGATGGATTGATTACTTATTTGAAAACTTTCTTATTTAAAAACACCTAACTCACTCACATCTTAGTACCAATCAGGAACAACAACTAAGAATTAAAAAAGAAAAAGAAAATTGTGTTCAATATAAGTCGTGATTAACAACTTCCCAATATCAAATTACCAAAGGAATATTAACTAACTTTCTAAATATTTGGTCTTCAAGCACATGTTGTGTACTTTGTTTTAATTAGCTCCATATAATTATTAAGCATCTTATTTAGTCCATATACAGATTACTTTATCATCAACCTCTAACATATGAAGTTTATCAAGCTCTTAACCTTATCAAAACTTATGCTTATTAGCTCTTCATTTGATCTTTGTTAAACTTTAGATTATATCATACATAAAGTATTTAGCTTTATTGCTAAATCATAATTCATTAACAGGTAATAAAATTAATTTTTTGTGAAAACCCTTATAAAACTCATAAATCTAATTGATAACTATAAGAATTGAAAAATTGCCACAAGAATAATGTTACAAACGTAAAGTCATAATCTTTTGATAGATTCAATGATACAATCAAACAAATTACAAACTTTTTCATGTTACGGAATAACTAAGTTATTAGTATTAAAGGAACCTAATAAAGCAGATAGTGATTTGTGTGTTTACAAAAAAAAAAGGAAATTACTATGTTAGCCTATTTCTATTCTATATACAATTTCAATTAATCACAATCACAATATCATACACATTTAGTAATTATAAATATAATAAGATTAAATAAGAGTATAACAAAGAGACACAAATATAATATAGCAAGTTAGCATTTTTTTAATTATATCCCCTCCTGAACTACTCTTAGAAATTCAAATACACTAGAATATTGTTTTTAATGGATGAAGAGTAACTTTTTATATAATAGTCGTCTAAGAGTCACAAAAATATAAACCAAGTATTTACACTATTTTAACAAAGTTTATAATATAAGAACAAGCCAATAAAATTCAATTATTGGCAACGATAATCAATTACAACTCATAATGTAATGATGATTTAACTACAACTCACAATCCCACTTTTTGTTTTCAAATAACCACACTAAGGCTTAATTATACAATTAAGTCAATGCCCCTAAAACTTTACCACTTTATCAATTAATGGTTAACTAGTTTTATACTTTTATGAACACTAAATCGATCACTATAAGCACTTTTATGCACACTTAATTGATCACCTTAAACATTAGCATTTATAAGTTCTTGGTTAGAAAATCCCATAGGTTTTTACATCAATATCAAGATGATTTATTGATATTGATAACATACCTTTTAGATCATCTAGAAATTGATCTTGATTGGTCATGTTTAGTTTGTAAAGATTGAATTTATTAAAAAGTAAGATCCCATAGCACATGAAAGCTCATTTAGATATCATTAAACTTTTTAATAACCAAAAGCAAAGGTATCTGTACTTAATATATTCAAACATCGTTGTTAAAAGAAAAGAATGATGCATTTAATGCATAATTATTTCTTATATTAATGAAATTAGGTACTTTGTCATATAGATCTACTTGATCAACCTTATCCATTTGAATAACAACCAAAAATCAATCGATATAGAGTTTTAAACCATATAAAATCTCAAAAGAAGCATTTTATTGGCAAAAGATATGAATTACTCTTTAACGTTTCCTAAAAATTTTATCTCTACCATTATCTATGGTGTCACTTTACACTTATAAAATTTTCTTAATGGCTAGTAATAGCACCTTAATTTCTAAAAAAAGTTTAAGTTTTTTATAGTTTTTAGTACATGGGTTATCAATTTAACCTATGTGATCAATATGGACCAATTAGAAGTCAATGTAATCTTAAAAGTAATTTCTTTGAACATTGGTTAAAGGTGTGATTGTTACCTTAACATTTCATAAAAGGTGTAAATAAACTCCTACTATTATCTATGTTACCACTTTTACCCCTTATTTAAGGTGCAATAAGTACTATTTTAGTAAAGTTAGGAGGTAAGGGACTAAAGATAATGGTTCGGGCGTACTTAGACCTTTTGTGAAACATTAATAAGCAAATTATATTTTTAGCCAACTTTATTCTTCAAAGTTTAAGACATTCAATCGATCTACCTCACCATTTGACCAATTTAATGTCTTTAAATTACTAATTTTCAAAATCCTTTATGGCATTTAGCCTATTTATACCTACAATAGATTGACCTAATCCCCTTATCATAATAAATTAGGAATTGTCTCGATATTTTCAAAACGACCAACTAACCATAACATTTTAAATCTAAACATTTTTATTCCTCGCTTTTCACAAATATGAGATTAAACGACCTTTTCCTTTAATTTAAAATAAGATGTTCCTCTTTTAAATCTAAAAAATGATTAATTGATTGCTTATTAAATTATATGCAATTTTTGAACAGTTAATAAATTTAAAACAAAAAAAATATAAGTTACAAGAAAATTACACTTTAATGTGAACAATTTTGCTCCATGACTTATTATTGTAGCTTATATTGTACTTTACTTCATCTTGTGTGATTTCACTCATTTATTGCTCGATTATATCTATATCATTCTACCTTCATGTATTGTTTGATTTTTAAAAAGATCATATTTTAATAATACTAAAATTCAAATAATTTGTATTGATATTGTTATCATCAATATCATGTATTGTACCTTCTCTTTATTCAGCTAAAGGCCATTAACTCAACAAGGTTCTTATCCTAACCAAATTATATATATCCTAGCAGAATAGTATTAAGAGAAAAACTCCAAACATCTTCCTTCCCTTTCTTCTTACGCCTGAAGGTAGGAAACGAAATCAGGCTGTGCTGGATATTGCTGAAGGAGCTATAGGAGAGTTACC
>JAOSBN010000005.1:37151005-37172338 GCA_027563595.1 Erythroxylum suave | reverse complement strand
AGGGAATTGAAATGTGAGTGATGAAAACTTGTTGTAAGTAATGAATTAGAGAGTATCATGATATTTCCGATAAAATGCTAAGTTATGATATATGTATTCCTATTAAGGGTTGGACTTCAGAAACGGGGTCCAACAGTTATGGTATTGATAATGATCAAGAGTTGGACTTCGGAAACGGGGTCCAACAAATATCACGAGAAGTCGCTAGCCTTTTGAAAAGAGGCAGTGAACTCATGCAGATGAACGTTGAAAACTGTGAAGATATCAGCCTCAGGCTAACAGAAAATATTGCTGGGTCTTGTAGCCCAAAGACTGATATTCCTAAAGAAAAAGAGACTCCAAAAGAGATATTTTTAAAACAAGCCAAGGTAGAATTACGGCCCAACACTACTGTTGGTTTGTCTTCTACTACTCCACAAATTTTAAAAGAGATAAACACTATCTCACCGGAGGCAGAACAACAACAAATGATAATGAGAGATCTATTTCAGCTCTCTAATACTGAAAGTAGATATGTTGATTTCTCGGGAATATACCTCAGAATCAATTATTTACAAGAATCTGATCCTCAAGAAATCCGATATTGGTATGATTTTGGAGCTCTAAATTCGATATACTTATCTTCTCCAAATTTTCCTGAAATCAGCCTACTGCCACAATGGATAAAGGATGGAGTTAAAGATTGTTACTTTAACAATCCCACTATTACTCCAAAAGATATTTTAATATTGAAATTCCTGTCAGCAGGACCTGATTTCGATAATGAGGGAAAATACCCTGCATATCATTTGATACAGCTTGGCAAAGCTGATAGTTTCTCGATATCTGTTAATCAGAATAAATCTAAAGATTTTATTAAATTTGAAGAAAAAGATATCCATTACCGACGAGCAATTGGAATACGAATTGTACTGCAAGGGATGGAAGCAAATTTCAAGAAAGGATTTCGCACATATGGCGGTCAAAAGATACATTCTTCGGTAATGATATCACCAGCAAAGATTACTTCAGTAGCGGCTCAAAATTTTTTACGGACAAAGATGAAACTACTAGAATCAGGAGTGATAAGATCGAGCCCACAAGCACAGCAGAAGATTTGTCTTTTTCGAAGACATCAAAAAGATATTTGTCCAGCTTGCACAAATATCCAGAAAGACGACAAAGATAAAGTAGCGGCCAAGCAGAGTGACAGCAAAGTAGCTGACAAAAGTTAAAAAAGTTAGATAATTTATCATGTAAACTCTAGAAGTAGGTACGTGTCTGGTTTGTAATAAGGCGGCTTATGTACAGTAGAAGCCTTATGTCTATAAATATGTAAGCTTAGTATCGTAAGGGGCAATCAGTTCAGAAGCCCTCTTCCTCTCTCCTCTTGTACACCTCTCTTATGCATAAATAAAACACTTCCCTTTTCTTATACTATTTCTTCTCCTCTCAGAATACTATAAGAGAAAAACTCCAAACATCTTCCTTCCCTTTCTTCTTACGCCTGAAGGTAGGAAACGAAATCAGGCTGTGTTGGATATTGCTAAAGGAGCTATAGGAGAGTTACCTATAGCAATATAGGTTGGGGCTGAAACGCCTGGTAAAAGCTCCATAGTGCGACTCGGTAATACTCCGGTCAAAACGAAGACAGGTACGGAAGCATGTTGGACCCTTTTCTCTTAATACTATTCTGCCAGGATATAGAAGTGGTATAAGAAGTTTATTTGGCATGGACATCACAACTTTTGGTGAACAACTAGTTTTACTCGATTTATCTAATGAAGAAAAAATAGATAATTTGATAAATGAACTCATATCCCAATACTCTGCTGAGCAAGAGAATAACCAAGATGAAAATTATAGACGGCCCGATTATAAAGCTATTATGTACTTCATGATAAAACAAATACAAACCCTCGAATATATTAAAAATTCTAGATTTTGACGAAAAATGATAATAGACTTTCAAGTCGAAAAGAAATTGGGGATAGATTTATTAAACCTCAGCTGGGATATATATATATAATGACACATAGAAATAATAAAATATTAAAGAATAATTTTAAGTAATATTTTTTCTCAAACTTAAGAGGATGATAAAACAAGGCAATATACCTAAGATAAGGAATCTAAATGCTAGCACATTTGCTTCTGTTAAGATCACGCTTGTATTGAAGAATTACTCAGACTACATTGTACATATCCTGGAAGACAATTGCTTAAAGTACAGTTTGTAATTTACGAACACAAATTCCTATACATTTGGAGAAAACTTTTTCAATCTTTTGATTCACATTCCTCCACATGAATTTTCTTATCTAAATTTTACATCGTACTCATTGATCCTTTGTAGTCTTAAAATCTTTTTGTACAAAATTTGACTTGAGACGTTTTAGAAGTCCTTTTATACATTCATTTACGATTTCAAGTATAGAGTGTAAATTATTGAATATTTTACATCATTATCACTTAATATGTATATTACATATTGGATAAGATCCTCCACAGAAGGGTTCAGAAATTGGAATACAAATATATTTCCTTTGCATCCTTTAACAAAATCATCGCTACTTAGTGTTTAGAAAGTAATTTTTAAGCTAATTAACAAATAAATAAATTTTAAGTAGAATTCTTTAAAATAAATTATCATGTTGAAACTATATAATGATAATATGGATTTTTATATATCTTTAGTTTGGAATATAAGAAAAAAATAAATTAAATGTTTATTCATAACTTACTCATACATATAAAAGAATAAAAATTTAGAATATTTTTCTCATATTTGTTGTAAATTAAGCAATATAAAATTCTTTTGTAAATTTTACTTGTTTTAAAAAAAGATTGTTATATCAATTTATATAGTTGAAAAATTAAAATTCAATCCCATGATTCCTAGTGTCTTTATATAGTTGCTAATTTATTCTACAAAATTTCATGGAACTATCTTAAAGAGATAAAAGAGTAAATACAACCTTGTTCATATATTGTTTGTTGGGAATTAATTCAAAATTGTGAAGCCTTTAAAATTCCTTTTGAATAGGTCTTTATTTTATTTTTAATCTTATCTTACAAGTCAAATTTGTTGGCTGAAATCTCTATTTAATAGTTATTGAGTTTCTTTTTATTTTACTTATATAAGGTAACCACGTTCATTATTTGGATGATACAATAAAACTTAGGTATTACGTATTATTTTTTCTTTATCTTATCTCATCTTATACATGTTCTTTCTTTAAAATTTCAACATGGCATCAGAACTTTCAAAAATCTTGAGGGACCTATGACTGATTAATGCTTTATAAGCTTAAGAGCAAATAAGGGAAATGAGAAACCAAAAAAGTGAAAAGATGGTAGAGGGAGCTTATCTAGCGAAGGTTCCATCATCAATGAAGAAAGAAAACATTCCTCAATGCGGCCATTGTGAGAAGTTTGGTCATGAAGAAAAAAATTGCTGGCAAAAAAGGAAATCTTGATACTTTAAGCGTAAAAGATTTAGACATCTGAAAAAGAATTGCAAGTTTAACAATGAAGAATAAGCAAATACAACACAAGTGATTGAAGAATACAACCTCTTTTAGATGGAGAGAAGTACACCAAGACACATCATAGAGAGAAGTGTTATATGAAGATAAGTAATGAGAGAAGTGCTCATGTTGAAGAATAAAGAGAAGTGCTTTATTGAGAAGGTTGGAAAGAAGTGCTCTAAAGAAAAGAATAACAATATTTGAGTAAAAGGTTGAGTGTCCTCCTACGAGAGTCCTTTCCATTAAATAAGAATTGTTGTACAATATGTTTTTGTTAACAATACATACACAGCTAATACGTTGACTAATGAAATTCTATTCTAGTTAAGAATATATACAGTTACTAGACTATTTATGGTAATATAAATCACATAAATGTAGCTATAATCTTTGGGATTATGATCCATACTTTTTTCCACTGATATCTCCCCTCAAATTGATGTTGGATGATCATACGACATCAATTTGTCAACAAAAAAGTGATGTTGTTGTCGAGAAAGAGCTTTCATAAACACATCAGTAGTCTGAAGATGGGTATTAATATGCGGAAGAGAGATAACATGAGCATCATATGCTTTGCGAATAGAGTGGCAATCGACTTCAATGTGCTTGGTCTACTCATGAAAGACAGGGTTAGCAACAATTTGAATGGCATTGGTATTATCAGCATGGAGCGAAGTAGGTTTAGTTTGGGGGAACACAAGCTCACCCAACGATCTGCGAAGTCAAAAACTTTCAAAACATGTAAAGGACATAACACGATAGTCAGATTCAATGGAGGACTTAGACACTCAATCTTGCTTCTTGCTTTTCCAAGAAATAAGAGAATCACCAAGAAACATGCACCAACCAGTAATTGAGCATTGAGTGTCAGAACAACCAGCCCAATCAGTATCACTATAGGCAACCAAATAGAAGGCCACATGTAGAAGTTCCATATAAATAATGTATGATACAACAAACAACAACAAGATGAAGGTGCGTAGTTGCTTGCATTAATTGACTTACTTATTGAACAATAAAGGAAATATTAGGCTGAGTAATTGTCAAATAATTAAGACTTCCCACCAGTTGTCTGTATAAAGAGATGTTGAGAGAAAAGTACCATCATCACGATGATATTTAACATTGAATTCTAGTGGAGTGTCAACAGAACGACCATCCTAAAGACCAACTAAATCAATTAGTTCCTTAGTGTATTTATGATGGTGTAGAAAAACACTAGCTGCACTGGATTGCACCTCGAGGCTTAAAAAATACTGCTATGAAAAGAATGCTGAAGATGTATTTGAAGTTGAGAAATCAATTTAAAGTCGGTCCCAGTAATAGAATTATGATCAACATATACCAGGAGCAAGATAATTCCCTTGGCAATTTTGCAAAGAAACAAGGAAGAATCATATTAACTCTAAATGAAGGGGAAGCTAAGAAATGTAAAGCAAAACTTATCAAACAAAGCATGCGGGGCTTGTTTTAAGCCATAAAGTGAGCGTTTTAACTTACAAAAATAAGAAGATGGAGTAGAAAATAGCCCTAGTGGTGGGGCCATATAAATGTCTTCCTTAAGGTCTCCATACAAAAAGGCATTTTTTACGTCTATTCTTAGAAACTGCAATAGCTAAAACAAATCACACAGTTGTACTCTGTGCTACTGGTGTGAATGTTTCCTCATAATTTATGTCATATTCTTGTCGATTATTGAGCGCCACCAACCTTGCTTTATATCTGTCAAGAGAGCCATCTAACTTCCACTTTATGGAATACACCCATTTACAACCAATAGGCTTAGTATCTAGAGGACAGGGAATAACATCCCAGGTATGATTCTCATGAAGAGCTTGAAGTTCTTCTTGCATGATGTTTATCCAACATGGGTGTTTATGTGCCTGAGAGTAAGAGGTAGGAACTGTAGTGTTAGCTAAAAAAGTAGAGAAAACATACCTCTTATGAGGATGAATATCACATGTAGATCTTCGAAGAGCCACTAGTGCAGGATTGGGATCAGGGTCAGAAGGAAGCGATGATGATGGGGGCTGTCTTCGTCGATAGACAAAGGCAAATTTAAAGCGCTCAATTGGTGGTGAGATATCATCAAAACTAGGAAGAAGGACACCATCAGAATCAGATATATGTTGCTGGAAATAGTACTCATTTTCAAAGAAAATCACACTTTTGGAAATACGAAGTTGATTAGTAATAGCATCATAACACAAGCACCTTTTGTGAGCAGTGTTATAACCCATAAAAGCACATCAAACTGACTGAGCTACAAGTTTATGATGCTCATGGGTAGGCAAGTGAACAAAGCAAACACATCCAAATGTATGTATGATAATTAGGATGTACACCAAAAAGGTGATAATAAGGAGAATCAAATTCCAATTGCTGTGAAGGCAAATGATTAATCAAATAAACTGCAGTGGACAATGCCTCCACCCAAAACTTAGATGGAATAGAAGACTCTAAAAACAATGTGTGAACCATATCTAGCAGATGAATGTTTTTATGTTCATCCACTCCATTTTGTTGAGGTGTATAAGGACATGATCTCTAAGATATAATGCCTTTCTATTGCAAAAAGGCTTGAAATTCGAGAGACAAATATTCACCACCATTGTCAGATTGTAACATGTTAATGCAAGTGAAAAATTGTGTCTGAATATAAGTTAGAAAGTTTTGAAAAGCAGTAAACACTTTAGCTTTAATGCACAAAAAAATATCCATATGAAACAACTATACTCATCAATGAACATCATAAAGTACCTATATTGCGCATGTGAAAGGATAGGAGTATCACCCCATACATCAGAGTGTATAATCTCAAAACATGTACTGGAACGATTACCATAAGTAGGGAATGGTAATATCTTACTTTTCCCAAGTTTGCAAGTGGAACAATCAAGAGGTAGTGTAGTAGAATAACATTGATCGTTTATACCAAGTAAACCACGCTTCATTAAATTAGACAAAACCACATTATTTGGATGTCCCAATCGTTTATGCCAAATTGCAACCTTATTTTCTATAATAATAGAAGCCAAAGACAAAGTTCTAGGAATAATAAACTGCAATGAAAATACTCGCCCCACTTTAAGCCCCCTCGCTATCACCTTTGCTGAAACCTAATCCTGCACAAGATAACCATTACAAGAAAAATGTACATCACAATTATTATCCACCATTTGTCCAACTGAGATTAAATTAGTAGATAGTTTAGGAGAAATAAATACATGATGAAAAGAAGGTCTAATATCACCAATGGTTATGATTGGGAGCTTGCTACCATTAGTAATTTGGATATCTTGCATACTAGTATATAGTTATATATTATGTAATAATTTAGATGATCTCGTCATATGATTGGATGCCCCAGAATCAACAATCCAAGAAGAAGAAACGGTCTTACCTTAACCTTGAAGTCCCAGAGCAGAGAATGTATTAAGAATCATTTATTGGACCATTTTTTAAGTAATAGCAGGTCGATTGGTGCTAGCGGTTGTTGATGTAGAATCATTATTATTAGATACAAAAATACCAGCTTGAAAGGCTTGAACTTTCTTATTTTCAGGACGAGTAGGACATTCCTTGATTATGTGGCCATTCTGTTTATAGTCATTACAGAATATTACAATTGAGAGTAATATGTCTATATTCCTTACAACTGTAGCATTGCATAGGTCATTTCCCTCAGTTCTTTCCTTGGGCAACATAAGCAACGTTGATAGGTGTTGATGTCTCCTTAGAGTCAATAAGAATAGCTTGAGTAGCTAGTCTTTGTTCTTCGCGCAGTAATTCTCTAAGACATATATCCAAAGAAGGAACTGGGTTTCTATTCAGTAAACCAGCTCAAGTAGTCTCAAATTCTAGTCTCAGTTTCATTAAAAACTGATCTTTCTTGCTAACTTCATAAACAACTTGAATATTTGTTAAAGTTCCCTTAGACACCTTAGAATAGATTATATCTGAATATTTTCTCTATAGGTTAATAAATCCAAAATAATACTGCTCAATGGAGAGATTACCTTAACTGAACTTATATATACTTATCTCACATTCAAGTTGGAAGCATCTTTCCTTCGCTGTAACAAAAGAGCATAAATTGTTCACCATATGTGGTTCAATGGATGCTAGAATCCAAGAGATGATTCGAGCATCCTTTGCTACCTATTGGGCAAGTGCATTAGCATCCTCGGGTGCTGTAGATAACCCGTCAATATGACCCTAAAGTTCTTTTCCTTTAAAAAAAATTCTGAATTGAAATTCCCATGTTGTATGATTCTTCCATGTGAACCTGATAGCTAAAGTTTCTGTGTATAGTTTACCACCCATATTCTCCATAGCCATTCCAAAAAAAATCCAAAAATTCTTAGAATTCTTTTAAAAAATAAACACAACCGAAATCGCAGACCAATAACAATTAGAGTACTCTACTGTTAGGCTCTGACACCATAACAATATTTGAATAAAAGGTTGAATTCCCTCCTTTGAGAATCCTTTCCATTAAATAAGAATTGTTGTATAATATGTTTTTGCTAACAATACATATACAACTAAGACGTTCACTAATGAAATTCTATTCTAGTTAAGAATATATATTGTTACTAGACTATTTATGGTAAAATAAATCACATAAACATAGCCATAATCTCTGTGATTATGATCCATAATTTTTGCCATTGATAAAGAATTGCTGAGAGATGTGCTCCATGCCCATGAAAGTTTTATTTTACAATTTTGAATTAAGGGAGAATGTTGGGAATTAATTCAAAATTGTAGAGCTATAAATTTCCTTTTGAATAGGTATTTAGTCTGTTTTTAATCTTATCTTATAAGTCAGATTTGTTGACCAAAATCTCTATTTAATAGTTATTGAATTTTTATATTTTGCCTATTTAAGGCAACCAAGTTCATTATTCTAATGATACAATAAAAGTTGAGTATTACGTATTCTTTTATCTTTATCTAATCTCATCTTATACATGTTCTTTTCTTTAAAATTCCAACATTGTTATAAAGAGTGGGCTAACATTAATAATAATTTGATAACTAATCAGTCATATATGTGATCTCTTTTTATGTAACACGTCTAAATATTATGGAATTATTTGTGGCCCCATCTTTTGTAACCTGGAAAATTAATCAGAGGCCGATCAGTGCAAAAGATTCCTCTTTTCTTAGTGTCTTCACTATCTTAAATTTAATTATTCTTATTTGAGATAAATATCGACCTCAATTCTTAAACGGAGTGACAATAGGCTATTAAGTGATAAACTTAGTTCCTCCTAACTAACCTAACCGTGTGAATAACATACGGACAGCTTTTAGTTTAAGCAACCAGACGAACCTTCTTTGTCTATTCTTATGAATGCACAGCCGCAATGTTGCCAGGGGAGGAAAACATTAACACCTAATCCCATATACTAGAAATTGAATGTCTAACTACATCAAGCGAAGAAGGATCATTTAGACTCTATGCGACAGTTGAATAGTACCTTAACACATAAAGTCGTAACCATTTTAAGGTCACTCTTAGGATACGAAGAGCAACTTTGGACATGATTGTCCTGTCAAGATTAAAGAGTCCACTGCCGTAAATCTCGGAATGCCTTTTGGTTAACTAACTTGGGAATGTTTTCAAAAGAAAGCAAGAGTTCCGTGGATCGGAAATGTAAAGTTCTCTTTGCTTTCTGTGGAATGTTGTTAAAAGCAAGGAACTTTCTTCGCGAGAGTGAATCTTGAAGCAACGGCAAGACCAGCACAGCACAAAGCGAGGGATACAAGGACACAATATAACAGCATTTAGGCGTTCTGCGTAAACACTTTAACTACATCTTACAGTAGCGAATGGTAAGTTGGGGTAGGCTATCAATGGAAGAGAATGAGGGAGATCAGGAAGCGTCAAGATTTGCCATATCCGCGTTTCAGGCTAAAGAAGAAGAGATTGAGAGGAAGAAGATGGAAGTGAAGGAGAAAGTTGAACTTCAACTAGGCCGTGCCGAAGAGGAAACTAGACGGTTGACACAAATTTGGGAAGTAAGTTCTTGCAAGGAAAAATGGTTTCCCTTTCATGTATGGAGAGTGACCAAATTCACTTGAAAGAGAATTTTGTGATGATGTGATTAGGAGCTTGAAGTGCTAGGTGATCCCATGAGGAAGGAAGTTGCAATGGTTCGGAAGAAGATTGACACGGCCAATCGTGAGCTGAAGCCATTGGGGTTGAGCTGCCAGAAAAAGGTGCAAACAGTTTCTACCCTCGGTATTATTACTGTTGTTCTCGTTCACTTCTTTGAAGTCACTTGTGTCAAAACAAATAAGACATCCTTAATATCTTCGGAACATGGGACATTCAATATGATATAAATCTAACGCACAGGAGAAAGAGTACAAAGAAGCCCTGGAAGCTTTCAACGAAAAGAATAAAGAAAAAGCTCAGCTTGTCTCCACCCTGATGGAGGTACCCTCTGCAACTTTTTTTTCCTTTTTTACTTTGACTATTTATCTGCTCTCTGGCCTACAAGATGCACTTAAAACTGTACAGGCAAACCTTTAGCGGGATAATATTATAATCTTACGATATAGGCAACAATTAAATGAAGTAAAAAGGGCAGTTTTAGCAACTGAAGGCCGTGGAAAATAAGCTACTCTAGTTGCTACTTTCACTTCTTTATTTACCTTGTCCTGCTTCACCAGCTGCTAACCGAGAGTGAAAGACTGCGGATGATGAAATTGGAGGAAATGAACAAGAATATAGAGTCCAGGCATTGAGTTCTTATCCAGTGTACAGGCTTATTACCTCAATCCAATCATGTGCGCCTTTTCATAATGTTCCACGCTGAAAAATAGTGCTCTATAATAACTTTCAGCATCCACATGTTCTCATACAGATAGTAAATATGTAATACAAAAAGTTAAGCTCGTGCATCTGTTTGTGAAAAAGTTTGCCGACATGATTGAAGACAAGTGATATTACAATAAGGGAAATGTTGAAGCCATGATTTCTCATGCTACACAAATTTAGCACACTGATCTTTAGTTGGATGAAAGCTGCTTGTACTCTGTCAGAAGCTTCGAAATATCATCCATACGCAACTGAAAATCAGACAAATAAATCTGATGATATATATGAAACCTTCCGCTGAAAGACAAATAAGGAAACACATGAAAGGTGTACGATAGTGATACTGTTCCTTGAGTTTGATGATCAAGGAAACATGGAGAGATGTAGAGAAACATTTCCACCAGGTGACACATCATTAGGACATTGCTTTTGCAGGTCCAAAAAAAGTCCAAAAGAAGTGTGATCCAAATGTCATTTATTTATGGTGAGATCATATTAAATTTATTGAATAAAAGACATAAAACTCTCATATGATTTAAATACCTTTTTAATTTTCAAAAAAATTCTTTATAATTTTCAGTTTTCTGGGAAAAAAAAAACTTATTCTTACATACACAACATGAACACTACATTTAAACTAATCAAACATTGTTTACACGACGATCTAACTCTTTTAAATTTGACTCAATTAATTAAACTCGATTCAAACTAATAATTTGGTACAAGGGCTAGTTACAAAAAAAAAGACTCAAACTTGCCAAAACTTTTCAATTATAGCTTAATTTTAAAAAGTGACAAATTTTCAAACTTCAAAATTGCAAAAAAATATAACTCGACGTTAGTGTTTATGTTAACATCGTTGATGTAGCAAACCGCATCAAAGTGTAATAGCTCTCTCTCTCTCTCCTCCCCCCCCCCCCCCTAACTTCTAAATTCTAGTTTGCATCTCTCACCATCTCTTCTCGTCACGTTCTCTTCATCATTTCTCAACTCTCTGTTCTCTAAATTTTATGAAAAATGTACCTATCAATATCAAGAAATATGGCAAGAAGGGTGTAAGAGTTGTGAGAAAAACACAACTCTCACTCTGCTTGGAATATGAAAGGGCAAACCAACATAAAACCGAGACTATAGAAAAAGGGGAAAAAAAACTTAAATTTTCAAAATAAAGCGTTGATGTAAATGATCTAAGAATCTTTCCTAAATTTCTCTCTCTCTCTACCTTCTCTACTTTTCGTCTCTCTCCCTCCCTACCTTCTCTGCTTTTCCTTTAATTTCTCAATAAAGATAATATTAACTAAAAAAAGAAAGAGCAAAAGAATAAGAGATAGATTATGGTAGAAAACGAGAGTAATAAGTAGTTAACGAAAAAGTAAAGAAACTAAAATGCAAAAAAATTGACAAATGAAAGGTGAGGGAAGTAGTGCGGATAAGTCATAGATTTGTTACACGTTAATATTTTTATTAAATTTAAATATTATAAATTATGGTAAATTAATTAAATTAAAAATTGTGTATTTACTTTATAATATGTTGACAGGGAAATTAAAATCCATGTGTCATCTACATGATAAAATTGTTAGTTGATATGGCAAGCCACATCAGTGACATTAAGAGAAAATTTAACATCGAATTACATTTGCAAAAAAATGAATGTTCAAGTATTTAATTGCTACTTTTTAAATTTTAAGCTATAATTAAGATATAGCAAAAAGTTTGAAATTTTTTTATAATTAACCCATTATAATTATCTTAAATTAATAATTTAAGTCAAATTTAATTGGTTCAAACCAAATTTAATAACTGGGTTAGGTTACCATATTTGTGACATTTGATTGGTGCACATATAATATTTATAAGATGTGTTTTTCGTTATTATTTTTTAACCAAAATTTAAAAAAAATTCGAGAAAATTTAAAACCAAAAGGAGTTTTTTTTTCTAGAATTTAAAATATAAGAAAATAAGAATAATGTTTCAAATATGATAAACGTTGGTGGGCATGATACCTACCTGAGAAGCATTTTTCATGTGATAAAAACGATGTGTATTTTTCTCAAGTGAAGCAGACCCCAACATGCATGCATCAGCTCCAACATCAGCTCTAAACACAAACAGCAGATGTGAACCACCATCACCCAAAAATGATACATATATGAGAGTTTTGTATAGAAATCAACAGAAATTGATATCAGAGGAGGGTACAGCAAACAACTATTCTCATCGAAGTTATCGTATTTATAGCACTCTCAGTATTTGAACACCAGCATGCATATCATGGTTGGGCTATAGTGTGAAAACTATATGATGTACCAAGATCTCTAACAAAATGAAGATGATATTTCAAATCAATGATCACACCCTTCATTTTTCCTCTCTGGATCAGTTATTGTACCCAGTTACAGATCCCAGATTCTGTCAAGCAGCTAACTAAAATATTTTTAAAAAACCTGTCAATCCAATATAGACAACTGGCCTTCAGTTACGAAGCAAGGAATCAAGTGAAATAGTACTATAGCTCAACTAACAAGTGGATCAACACACAAACTTTTCGCAATGAAACAGCTTTGAACATGAAGGTGCCAACAAAACCAAAAACATGGTTACAATTCTAAATGCAACTATTGCAAACTCTAAAATAGCCAAAATTATGGTCAAGTTATAAGATATCCTACTTACAGATGACTGCGAGCAATCAGGCGTTGGTAGTCACGAAGCAAAGGTCCAAGCTCCTTGAGTGGTAATGACCTTTGTGAAGACTTTCGCCAGTGTTCACGAACTGCCTGAATTTCCTATTGCGTTTGTTTCAGCCCAGATGTCAGTTCAATTGACACGTTGATTGAATGTGTATAAAAGCTTACCAGAAAAGACAAGTTTGATGAGCATGCAAAACCTGGCCAATATTGGAAACTTTATACCCAGTCAACCTCTCAGCTAATTCAAGAAGCTCTTTGTCTTCAAATTCATCTACAACTTGAAGTCCAGAACTAGAAAATGAAAGTGAAAATTCTACTCTCCTTTGAAGTTCATTGATGGCAAAGTCTTCCTGTTGGGTTTCCTGCACGGAATGACTGTCATTCATGTACAAAGGATATCCAAAAAAGAAAAAAAAATCAAGGCACTCAGGAAATAACGTAATAGAAAGGAGGGGATAAAGATTCAAGTGTAATTCAAAATTAATGGACTGCAATAAACAAATGCTGTTCTCATCATCGGTCAAAGCTTTATAAATATGAAGCATAAGTTGCAAATGAAAATATAACCGTGGCAAATCGTATGGAAATGTCTGTCAGAAATTGAAATAACTTCACAAACCCTTATAGTCGTTACAGCCTTATAGTCAGATATATTGTTGGAATCTAAACAATAAGCGTGATATACTTCTTTTGATACATAGGAAAGCACAAGCTTTTACCAGAATTTGAGCCCTGGTGGATGTTAAGGTTGTTAACGTCCTCTTCCATTGAGTAACTGGGCTCAATGGTTCAGTAAGATATGTTCACCTTTCTATGTTACAGCAGAAAAAATTATAACATGAAACATGCATCTAGCTCTTTCCTTTTGGCAGAACATTAACAAGTGCAGCAGGTGAAAGAGAAAGTCATGCTAGTCCATAAAGTTAAGAGCAAGCTATGCATATGGCACCAAGATCTTTGACCAACGAACTAAATGGTTGGGGAAAACAGCATGGTCTTATTAAAGCTGTTGTTTTGACACCTTAATCGCTGACAAGTCATTATCATCTGCCTCCTTATTTTCAGATAGATTCCTGGGTGAAGAGGCAGTCAATCTCTTTATAATAGGGTCCCCTGCAAAACATGTAAAATGTGACAACATAGTTATGACAACAATGACTATAAAAAGTTCTGTCTATGAGAACTATGCAAAAAGATAAAAACGAGATGCTGAGGTTGATGTAAATAGAAAAAGACAAATTCAAATCCTCAGTTTCACTATTAAAGTTTTGAATTTTTAGATCAATATCATCCTCCCTTCTGTCTTTCTTCCCACATTCTAGCACAGTACAATCAAATCAACATCTGCATTCACTGATCTCGGTTCCTTATTTCCCAAGGATAACTGGATAATTGAAGATAGATTTAAAAGAAGAATGTAACAGTCAAGTCAAAGACAATCATGATCACGATATCATGTTCAGTATATTTTCTCAAATTTTTATATTAAATAAGGTAAGTGATCTATAATTTTTCCCCTTCTTGCACAGCATTGTGGAACACTATTATCCAGCACAGATAGGTTGTTAGAATTTCTAATTGTCCAGAAGGTCAGCTTAAAATCAAATTCATCACAAATAAGATTCGTTAAAGACTAATTATATTCTGAGGATGAAGGAATCAGTTAAGTACTTCAAATTTTCATAGAGAGAATAGGAGGTACCTTCTGCAACCAACCACCACATATCACCAAATGTCAACTTCCCATCAAAGCCACCAAATAAGAGATATCGTGAACCAATGCATGTCATAGAGTGGTATGCTCGAGCAGGAGGAGGGTCACCATCAGTTGGCAAGCGCTTCCATTGTGCAGAAACTTCGGATGGGAGAAGAGGAAAGAAACAAACATTAAGCCATAAGCACGCAAGTTCGAAGAAGTAAATTTGAATAGATTTACCACCATAATATGTCATAAAATCATTGAGATGGTTGTCAAAATTAACAGCATGAGAACAATAACAAATTAAACTAAATCAAAGAAACAGTCAAGGTCATTAAAATCATCTACAGATGGCACTGTTATGTACGCAAGTAACAGCAGGATGTGTTCTACTCATTGTAATTACCAAATCAGTAAACAACTTCCTCCAAACCTAACATCTTACAGAGAGCCGTTTGAGTTTGAACGGAAATAGATTCGCTTTATAATTCTCAAACAATTAAGTACAAACAACAACAATTCACATAACCCAGTCGTAATTAACATAGATTACTAACTTCCAGGATAGCTCTCCTGAATCTCAGTAAACTCTCCTGAATCTCAGCAGTACAAAGTTTAAGCAGCAAAATCTAACATACTTAAATCAAAAAATACAAATTTTAAGACACCCATACCCCTGTCTAGAACTATGCAATCATTGTGATAAATGTCATAACGACTCAACCAGCCACCAGTTCCATGACCTCCAAACAGCAAGAGCTGCAATGAGAGAAGTTTAGCATTCCATTCCACTTCACAAATGAGTAAAAGCACCAACAGAACTATCACGCATGTAGGAACCAAAACAAATAATTCCAAAATTTGTTACTGAATAATATTAAATGCATAAAATCCATATAATTAAGTTGAACAAAGTAGCAAATACTCTCAAAAAAATTATCTATGAAGGTAGGGGCTTTAGAGTAGTAATTTACATAGTGCCCTCCAGAAGTTATAGTGTGGCCACAACGAGCAGAAGGAGCTTGACCAGGAAGCCTCAATTGAGTCCATCCAGGTGCTTCATTTTCTTTCTTCCACAAATGCAAAACAACATTTACACAACATTAGGCGATCTAATTTGTAAATTCATTCATGGCTAGGCAAATCATTCTAATTAAGACTCAGCAATCAGCTTAGCTAAGTTTTTCACTTCAGAACTTATAACTATTCAACAAAAGCAATAGCATAATTCAACCTAGTAGATGCTCAAGATCAGAATAGAAATTCAGTTTTGTGAACGGGTCAACACACCATTTATTTAGATTGAAATTTTTTGGCACACAAATTTAAGGAATTATGCACCAGCAGTAGATACACTTCTAGCAGCCAAATTCTGTTTGACACTCAACTTCAAGTGACAATTGAAGAATAAATGAAATAACACAAATCTCCTAAGATGACAGTCAAAATAGGAAAATTCCAATCTTAATCTTTATTCCTGTTCAACTATCTTTACAAGATGGCTAGATTTCCATCCAATCAATGCAAAGAAATAAGCATTCCATATCCCCAAAAAATTTAGGAAACTAATACACCAAAAATATAAATTCACCTCACTAAGGACCAAAAGATATAAAGCCGATACATAATGATTACAATATCACAAGTTACCTCAAGGGAAAAAGAGCAAAATTTAAGCATAATGTCAAAGAGTCATGTTCTGTAAGTTGCATCAGACATTTGACAGAGTAATTAATGGAGATAAAAAGAATCAACTGTTAACCTTCTTCAATAAGACCCTTCAGAGCCCACAAATCACCCATGATTGGCCCACCACCACCTGTTAAAATCAAGATATCTTTTTATCATGTAAAAGTCCCACAAACAATCGCATGGACAACAAAGAGTATCATGGTGGGGTATTCAGATGTGGACCTCATACCAAGCCATTGAACCGTATAAAATTCCCTCAAAAAGTTCAAGTGAATTGATGAAAATTATCAATAGTAATGCTCGTTAGCTTCCTACCCAATTACACGTCAATAAAACATGAAGAGAAACCTTTTGCTTAGTAAATAAAAGAAAATAGACAGATCAGGTGTGCATTCAGCGAAAAGTGTTTAATAATGGCATGTCTGTTTTTAATTGTATTTGTTTGGAACGGATTTTGCAACATTATTGTTGACAGAGAAAATTTTGAAGAAATGGAAAAAGGAACTAAATTTCAAATACACCCAAACAAATGTAATAAGATGCAGGCCTATGAACATATTTCATAGATTTTGACAAAATACTCTCGCTATGGACAAAAACTTAAAACAGAAATTTGCAGTTTTTGAGTTATTTTAATTTCAGATTATTGCGTGCTATTTCACCTCTACCACCATAGACAAGCAATCGTTTCTCAACCATGGTAGCTGTGTGCCCACATCTAGGTGGAGGCAGCGCACCAATAACTGACAGCTCTATCCATTCAAGCGAAACTGTTAAAAGAAGAAGAAAACAAAACTCATTAATCGACGTTATTTGGAAAGCAATAGTCTAAGATAGATAACACATCTCAAAGACAAAGAAAAGAAGTTACTTGTGTCCAAAACGTACAAATCTGACAACCACTTCTTGCCATCCCAGCCACCATACCTGCACTCAATAGATCTTCATAAACTAACCGTAGATGACAGAACATTTTCAAGCTCACGAAACAATGAAATCGGCACCCACATAACAATCTTTCGGTTTCCAACAGATGAAGCAGCAGCAAAGTCTCTAGGTGAAGGCAAATCACCAAAACTGGTCAGCTCTGACCATTGCCATATATCTACAGCAAATGCATCTCAATGATCCATAAGTTTAACAGAAGAATTCAAACAAGTAGAATGCCAACAACATGTAAATCTATTTTCAATATATGCAAACACCAGTGAAAACGGAGTAATGCATTACAATAATTTAAGGTTGTCGTCATTGTTGCAAATGGAACCAAAAAAGAGTTCTTGCCAACTTCAATAAATTTGATAACATGCACCCTTTTAAGCAGTTGAATAGATAGGTACAATTCTTACCTGTATCTAGAACCCAAAAGTCACCCAACCTGAAGACCAAACATCATTGTCAACAAAATGCCTTGGAAATTAATCCCCAAAGCATGAAACAGGCGTATGATAGGATAGTAGCACAACTATCTGCAAATTCATCTTTGTGTAAAGTACAAACCTTTTGGCACCAGATCGGCCACCAAAGATGAACATATGACAATCAATAGAAACAGCAACATGAAAAGCTCGTGGGCTGGGACCCACTTGTCCATCAGACCCATTTCCACTGCACTCTGGCTGAAACCATAACTTGTTCTCTAAAACAATCAGATTGGAAGAGTTATTTAGCAGAATTGAGTTACAAAGAGCAAGGAAGAAAGCGAGTCAACAAAGTAACAAGTAAATAATAGAGAAAATTGAGTGAGTACCGATATCATAGACAAAGATGTCAGAGAGGAATTTCTTGCCCACAAGGCCACCGAAGATCACAACCTTGGATTTGCCAATCAAAACAGCAGTGTGGCCACTGTACCGGGAATTCAGTTAACCAATCATAATGAGAGGGGATGAAGAACAGAAACTTAATAGTACACACCTGCGAGGTTGGGGAAGAGGTCCAATGAAATCTGAGGAAGACGCTTGAATCCAGTAATGCATTTCTTCCTTCTTTCTCATGTCCTGCGTCTATTATTTTGTTGAAAAAGCGTCTCACTTGTTCGAGCCGAGCAAGGAACCATTTCAATTACATTGCTCTATTCTAAATGTATTCAAGAATTAACGGGTTGTTTGGATCAACAAATCAAATAGATAAAGAATAGATTAATTATTCTTAAGATGAAGGGTTAGGAATAGAACGGAATGGAGCATAACATACTTTTATTATTTAGTTGAGAGTTTTATAATGAAATGGAATAGAATGAGATGGAAGTGGAGGGTTTCATGTTATATTCCATTCTATCCTAAACAGTAAAAATAAGAAACCTCCGATTTGAGGAGTTTAAGATAGAATGTAAATTAATAAATAAATGTTATCTAATATACTCTCAATAATTTTTCTTAATAGCAATTATGTCTTCTAACCTTAACCCTCTTCTATATAATTAATAATATTTTTATATTATTTCTCTTTATTCTAATAATAATTTTTTCATATTAATAATAAAAATTGTATATATTTAATAATAAAATAAAAAATTAATAAAAATTTTATTAATGAAAATTGAAAATATATAGAAATTTATTTTGTAATTGATTATATATATTTCTATATAAATAAACACATAAAATAGAATAAAATTTATTAAATAATTAATAATAATAACATTTTATATAATTAAAAATAAATTGTATATAATTAATCATGAAATAAGAAATTTCAATAAAATTTTATAAATAAAAATAGAAAATATATTTAAAATTATTCTTTAATTGTATTTATAAATTTCTATATAAATAAAAATAGAAATAAATAATTTTTAAATAAAAATCACATAAAATACAATAAAATTTATTAAATAATTAATAATAATATTTTATATAATTAATAATAAAATCAAAATATAATATATAATATTAATTATTTAATAAATTTTATTCTATTATATGTGATTTATATTTTAAATTATTTATTTATATAGAAATATATAAATACAATTAAAGAATAATTTTTATATATTTTCTATTTTTATTAATAAAATTTTATTAAAATTTTTTCATTTTATTATTAATTACATAAAAAATATTATTATAAAAGTATTTCTTTATATAGAAATATATAACTACAATTAAAGAATAATTTTTATATATTTTCTACAATTAAAGAATAATTTTTATATATTTTCTATTTTCATTAATAAAAATTTATTAAAAATTTTTCATTTTATTATTAATTATATACAATTTATTATTAATTACATAAAAATATTATTAACAAAATTTTTATTAATAAAAATAGAAAATATATAAAAATTATTCTTATATATATTTCTTTATAAATGAAAATATAAATAAATAATTTTTAAATATAAATCACATATAATAGAATAAAATTTATTATATAATTAATAATATATTTTATATAATTAATAATAACTTGTATATAATTAATAATAAAATAATAAAAATTTATTAAAATTTTATTATTTTAAAATAGAAAATATATTTAAAAAATTATTTGTCACAGTTGTGTGTAACTTTTTAATTGGACATAATTTCTGTTTTAAAATCATAGCGTTAAACTTCTTGCAACAATCATTTTAATATCAAGGATATAATAGTCATTTATTATACATTCCATTTCGTTCCATTTATCTTCCAAACAATGTTTCACTACATTCTGTTCCATTAATTAACATCCAACCAAAGTAGCTAGACTTATTGAAATAATGGTGTGAGACATTATGATAATAAAAGTAAAATTGTTGAATAAGGAGGATTATTAATGTTATTCAATAAATTGAAATAATAGAGCTCTATTAATTGTTTAATAAAAAACTAATATCTAGTTATATATATACACACGAGTCCTTTCTCTGGGCTGAGTAAATTTCACAAATTAGACTAGATTTTGTTTCATCTAACTTGAAACCAATAATGATGCAGGTCCAGTTGCTCCTTTATATAAAAATCATGAGATGGTTGTCACAATAACAAACAATGATTTCTTCTTTTAGATATTACTTCATTATGACTTCCATCATTTCTTTGCAACCAGAATCTATAAAAGAGGAGACCCAATAATAGAAAAAGCTAGCATTTTTACATAATTTAAGAAATTAAGAAAGGAAAAGGAAGATGATATTATGGACAGATTTTACAGTTTCTAGTAATGATCACCTTACACCAACGCTTATTTTCAACCATTCTTATCTTTTGCAAGGAATTGGAAGCCACTAACTAAGAAAAAGACCAACACATGAAGATAGCTTTGCAAAGATTAAGCTTAATGATTATAAAAAAAGAGGAGGCTATTCAATGTAACTCAAATGCATTATCAAGATTAATCAATGGTGAATACAGATGGTGCAATTCATCACGACTCGTCAGGAGCCACGGCTGGAAGGCTACTTCGAGATTGCAATGGGCAGTGATGTGGTGGTTTTATCACTAAGTTTGGGGAATGCTCGCCTTTGACCACCAAATTGCGGGGAGTTCATATGAGGCTTAACTTGGCTTGGGACCGGGGCTATCGGAAAATTATTCTAGAAGTGGACTCGTTAGAGGTTATTAATATTCTATCCTCTTCCGATCAATTGCTAACTGACGATTATCTTTTAGTGCAGGAAATTAAAGCGATTTTGGAATGTGATTAGGAGACGCGGATCGACCATGTATATCGGGAGGGAAATCAGAGTGTTGATAGCTTAGCTCGCTACGCCAGGAATGCACACCTAGGAGAATATATTATTCCAGAACCTCCTACTGAAACAAGGCTATTTATCCAACTGAACCGACAAGGCTGATTGTACCGCAGGTGATATCTTGCAAATTCAACATGTTTTTAGTCCTTTATCCTTTGCTTATTTGAAGTTTCCTGTGCTAAATTATGAGATTCTACTTAGTTTTTCTCACTTTGATTAG
>JAOSBN010000005.1:37132709-37150905 GCA_027563595.1 Erythroxylum suave | reverse complement strand
AGTTTCAGTTCTGGTTAGCCTTGGGCAAGGCTAGTCTCTAGGATTCGACCCTTCTCACCCTATTTACAGTATTCTCAATATTTTCGTTAGGAAGAGCAGGTTTTTTTTATTTTTGGTGGTTTCGACACCCATCAGCAGGGGCCTAAATTATCTATAGTTTTAGTTTTCCATTCCTTTGTATACAAAAAAAAAGATTAATCAATTTTCTATATGTTGTTGAAGGTGAAATATGCCTAATATATAAGAACAAGCTTGGAGAATATCTAATAACATGGTTCTCTTATGTTGAATTAAATGGAGTTCAATTCACATAATTAAGATGTATTTAATGGCTTTAATTAGTTTTGTTTTATTAGTCGCCTTATTTTATTGTAGTTGCGCTATACCTTAGTTAATTATAAAGCCTAAAGTGTGCTAATATCGTTTTGTAGTTGTTTTCTAGTTTCCTATTTGAGATAGGACTTGTTATGGGGTTAATTTCTAATATGATTAAGATTTATTATGACTAAGGCTAATAATTGAAATAAGATTCCTAGAGTCTTAGTTAAAGTAGTATTACTAGTTAGTATTTTAATCCTTATTACATTTGATAAGGAATGTTATTTTAGGACTCTAGTTTTCCTTTTCTTTTAGGATTCTAACTTTTAGGGGGTTTATAACTATAAAAAGTTGTCTTGTTGATGTAATTCGTGGATTACAACATACAAATCAAATTAAGAATATTCTTCACTTTGTGAGAAGTTTTTTGTTCTTTAACAAGAACTTAATATGATCTTATTAAGGCAACTTGTAGCGATCAAAATTGTTATAACTTTGGTTCTAATAAGTAGGTTTTGTTATACGGTAAAGTTTCTTTACTTGATTTGAAGATGATCATAAGATAATTAGATTTCAAGTTATTTCCAACCTAAAGTTCGCACTATTTGATATTAGAGCTTTGACTCTTGAAATCAAGTGTTATATGTCCTTTAAGTGTATATTTCCTTTCTTCTTATATGTGATTATATCATTCATCATCCATTGTATCTGATTCTTGCTATCCACATTTTCCTTTTAATCCATCATCCCTTTTGTGCATATTTATTCAATCAAAATTGTTGTATACTCTTTTTTGTGTTTATGAGTTAGTTCACATCATATGTACATAAAATCAAAAGAAGAGAAATCATAGAAAAATTAAAATCAAAAGCAAGCATCAAAACCTAAATATCTTATCGTGTGCAACCTAATTATAAAGTGTTCTAGTATGTAATAAAGTATTTTAATCTTTGTTTAGTTAAAAAAAGATTCTTATTTTTCTTTCATTATTGTTACCTTCTTATTAATTTGTTTCCTTTGTTCTTTTTTCTTGATTTCGCTTCTATTTTTCCTTCTCATTGATTTTATTAGCCTATTTTTAATTTCATTTCATCCTTATTTCCTTTTTGTTGATTTTTTAAAGCTATTCTTAGTGTCAAATCGTCCTTATTACCTTCTTATTGATTTCATTTCCTTTGTTCTTTCTTGTTAATCATAATTTTCATCAACCAAAGTTATAAACTCCATTGTTGCTTATTGTTTCAGCAAAACCATTAATGGAGTTCTTCTTAAAGGGCTTACAAGGAGAAAATGAGTAGTAAAAGGCAATAGAGGTGAGAATAGCATTGAGAAAATCCAAAATTGATTGAAGCACAAGTGATTGAGTGACTTAATATTTACTTTAAACATGTAAGAGAGTTATAAGGAAAACCAATCTTTGTTCCTAACATCTTCTTTACATATTTAAACATGGTTAGTGGTGGAGATAATGTAGAACTCAATCTCAAGTTGTTCATGAAGGCTCTCTAAGACCAATTCAAGGTAACAAATATGAGGTTAGATATTTTAGAGTCTCCATCTGGATCTAAATTCTCTAGGAAACACATGTTTAAAGAGGAGGAAAAGGAGGGTTCTGATTATGATGAGACTAGTTTTCGGAAATAAGAATTTATATGGTATTAAGATGAAAATTCCATTTTAAGGGAAGAATGATCTTGAACTATACTTAGAGTGGGAGATAAAGGTAGAAAATATGTTTGATTGTCATAATTAGTAGGACCAGCTTGCGATTAATAGGCATACAAATGGTGAGAGACCTATTCGGTCATAAGAGAGAAGAAGACAATGATGCATTAGAGATTCATACCTAGCCAATATTATAGGGACTTATGTTGAAAAAAAAATAAAGGTTGATTCCAACTTCCATAAGAGTAGGAAATTACTATAAAGAAATGGAGATAGTTATGATTGGGGCTAATATAGAGGAGGACCATAAGGCAACTAGTGCTAGATTCAACTTCTAGCTCTTTATGAAAGTCAAATGGGTAGGAAAACAAAATTGCTTTAAAACCTGGAGAAGATGTAAAGTTAAAGGATTTAGTTTATATTTCTAAGGGTAAAAAATGAAACTTAATCATTTTCTAAGTCATGTAATGTCAAGTATTTCAGGTGCGAAGGATTCAAGAATATTGCTTCTCAATGTCCAAATAAAAGAGATATAATTGTTATATATAATGGTGACATACAGAGTGTTAGTTTAAGTGATGATAAGATACTACGATTGAAGAATTATAGTTTTGTCGCAATTAAGGACTCGTTTATGAAGATATAATGATTAATAGACATATTCTTAATATGGAACCTAAGGAAGATGGTAACAAGGTCCAAAGTGAGCACATATTTCATAGTAAGTGCTATATGAATAACAAGGTATGTGACATGATTATTGATTGTGGTTGTTATACTAATGTTGCTAGTACTTTATTAGTATAAACGTGAAATTTGGCTACATTAAAGCATCCTAAACCATATAAGTTAAAACGATTAAATGAATATGGAGAAATTGAGGTGTCAAAGCAAGTATTAGTGGCATTCACTATTAGCAACTATAAAGATGAGGTTCTTTATGAAGTGGCGCTGATATATACTGGTCATATACTCTTGGGACATCTATGGCAGTGATAGAGAGGTTACTCGTAATGGGTACAAGAATAGATATTTCTTTGTAAAGCATAATTGTAATATTGTGTTAACACCTCTCAAACCATAGGAAGCATATGAGAATTAGATTAGGATAGTTAAAAAGTAAAATAAGTAAAATGAGGGAAAAACAAGTTAGTGCTAAAAAAAAACAAAAGAGTGATATTTTATTGAAAAGAGAAAAACTTTCAAGGTTTGGATTGCAAATAAAGAAAAAAAAGTAAGAAAGTTAATACTTTTTCTAGTTGTAGTTAGATTAAAAGTGTTATATTAGTAAGGCAATAATTACTTATACTTTTATACAAGGATATTTCTTTTTTAACTAACGATCTTAACACTTTTTTACTTAGTGTGACCGCTTCTTTATTGCAAGAATTCACAAATTTATTTTTTACATAGTTTACCTCCTATAAGAGGTATAGAACACCAAGTAGATTTTATTTTTGGTTCAATAATTCCGAACAGACTAGCATATAGAACTTATCATGAGTAGAGATTCAAAAGCAAATGGATAAGTTAGTGCAAAATGGATTTGTAAAGGAAAGTCTAGTGCAATATTATGATTGATAAATTACATGGTTTTTGTATGTTTTCTAAAATTGATTTACATACTAATTATTATCAAATTTGCATAAAAAGGTATGAATGAAAATTTTCTTTCAAGATAAAATATAATTTATACGCCTAGTTAGTGATGCTATTTGATTTAACAAATGCACTTAGCACCTTTATGACGTCAATGAATAATGTTTTGCTTTTTACGAATGGGAAATTTATTATAGTCAACTTTGATAATATATAAAATATAGCAAGAATTTGGATGATCATATTAAACATTCACATAATGTATTTCATGTTTTAAGAGAACGTCAACTATATTTTAATCTTAACAAGTGGGCATTTTATATGGAACTTATTCTTTTCCTTAGTTTGTTATATGTTTGTATGGAATAAAGGTAAATGAAGATAAGATTAAGGTAGCTAAAGACTGGTCCACACCTAGGAATGTGAATAAGTTAAGAAGTTTTTATAAATTATTAAGTTTTCATAAAAGGTTTGGAAAAGAATTTAGTTATATTATAGTACCTTTAAATAAACTTGTTAAAAACAATATTGCATTTAAGTGGGATGATACGCACAAAAGCTTTTAATATTTGAAAGACAAGTCCAGTAATGTATCTAAATTATGTTTGCCTAATTTTAACAAAGCTTTTGAGGTTGAATGTGATGGACTGGAATTGGTATAGTGTTTATTTTGATGCAAGACTCGAATTGATTGCTTACTCTATTGAAAAGAAGGGGTAGCATTAAACTATCTTACTTACATTAAAGAGATGTACGCATTACTAAGAATTTTACAAACAGGGCAATGTTATTTATGTTTGAAGGAATTCTTAATCCATTTTGATTATAAGAGCTTAAAATTTTGGCATCCCAGGGTAAGCTTAATAAGAGATATGTGAAGACGTTCCCTTATATGATTAAGTACATGATTAAAAAGAAAAATGTTGTAGATAATGTATTATCTAGAAGGTATGCATTACTTACTACATTGCAAACTAAATTAATTGGGTTTGAGTTTATTAAGAATATTTATGTTAATAATGTTAATTTTGACTAAGTGTGAAATGCATGTTCTAAGTGTGCATATGGTGAGTATTATAGACATAATGGTTAAGAAAGATAAATTATATACCCCTAAATGTTCTTTGAGTGAACTACTAGTCAAAAAGACTCGTGGTGGCATTTTAATGGTGGTGTGTGAAGGACTTTAAGTATATTGCATGAACATTTTTGTTGACCTAACATGAAACATGATATGCAATATGATTGTGATAAATGTATAACATGTAAGCAAGAAAAATCTAAAGTAATGTTGCATGGTTGATATACATGTTGACCTACACCTAATCAATCTTAGATTGACACATCTATAGAATTTGTATTAGGTTTGCCTAGAACTCTAAGTGGTAACGATAGTATATTTGTTATTGTTGATAGGTCTAACAAGATGACATATTTTATTACATGTCATAAAACCAATGATTCAATACATATTGCTTATTTGTTCTTTGAGGAACAGTATATTAGCATGGATTGCATAAACAATAGTAAGTGATGGATAAATTAAGTTTTTAAGTCATTTTTAATGTACTTTCTAAAATAAGTTAGGAGTTAAACTCTTAATTTCTACTATTGCTCATCCTTAAATGTATGAATAAAATGAAGTATTTAATAGAACACTTATTACTTTGTTATATGCAAACATTCAAAAAAACTTAAAACAATGGGACAATATTTATTGCATGTTGAGTTTGTACATAATAGGTCAGTTCATTCTACCACTTCTTATTGTCCTTTCGAAATTATTTATGACTTTAATTCTTTAAGTCATTTGGATACCTTACCTTTGTTTACAAAAAATGTTAAGTTTAACAGTAACCATAAACAATATGCAATATGCAGCCAATAAGGGGCATATAAATGTTATTGTTGAATATTTAGAGTGGGTTTTGGTTCATATGAGTAAGGAGAGGTTTCTTGCTCAAAGAAAGTCTATGTTATAGCCTAAGGGAGATAGAACTAGAGAAGATTACAATGTTTGCAAACTAGATTTGCCAAGCAACTGTGGTAATATAAGTGTTACTTTTAATATTTCTAATTTACCTATGTATGATGTAGTTGATTCGAGGAAGAATCCTTTCAAAGAGCGAGAGAATGATGGAGATCAACTTATATAAACTCTTATTTCCAACTATTGTTATGATCCTTTGGAATGAAGTAGAGGTTTAATGACTAGGACAAGGAACAAACTCAAGAAGATAACTTTGCAAGGATTTATCATGGAGATGCATGAAAAAGATGTTGTTCAAGATAAATTAAATGCATATCCAAGATTAATCACTTTTTTACATGTTATTGAAGATAAAGTATGCTTAATACATAAAGAGTAAGGCTTAAGGAATGATGAACAACCCAATCTACCTTTTTTTAAGTTAAATGGAGCCTAATTCACATAATCAAAATGTATTTCAATACTTTGGTTTGTTTCATTCTAAAAGTCAACATGTTTTATACAATTGGGCTATATGTTATTTAAACATAAAGCTAAAAGCGTGTTAAACATTGTTTTGTTATTATTTTCTATTTTCCTATTTAGATCAAGACTTGTTATAAGATTAATTTCTAATTTGATTAGGATTCCTTATGACATTATGATTATAAATTAAAATAGGATTCTTAGAGCCCTAGTTAAAGTAGCATTAATAGTTAGTATTTTAATCCTTTGTACATTTGATAAAGAATGTTCTTTTAAGATTCTAGTTCTATTTTCCTTTTAAGATTCTATTCTTAAAGAGCTTATAGCTATAAAAGACTATTTTATTAATGTAATTCATGGATTATTAATATAGAAATCAAAATTGAGATTTTTGTTTTACTTTGTGAGAATTTCCTCATTATTCTTGAACAAGAACTTAATATGATCTTATCAAGGTAACTTATGGCAATCGAATTCCATGTAACTTTTCTAATAAGTAGCTTTGGTTAAAGTCAAATTTTCTTACTTGATTTGAGGATGATCCTAGTGCTCTAATTTCTAATAACTAGAGATTGCATTACTTTCATATTTTTATTTTCTAAAAATTTTAAATATTTAATTTTTTGGCACTAATTAGTCATGTATTAGTTATGTGTCTAATGAGTTTGGTGATATGGTGTATTATATTAATATTGTTAACTTTATGCACAACATGTTATTTTGATTAAGAAAATACAAGTTTTAACATTTTATCTTTTTTTTAAGTATTGTAAAATTAAATGAAGTTTGAATTTTTTTATAATTTACCCTTAGGGTGTTTCCTCTCTCTTTTTATGTCTAAATCTCTTCTTGTTCTTCTTTTTTCTTATTTTGATGTGCTTTTATTTTGATCAAATGAGAGAGTAAGATTTTCTTCAGTCTTAAATCCTTAGCACGATTACACGAGGTGTCACTTTTAATAGGTTTGTTCCTCTTTTTGAGTACTTTTTTGGGTTTCATTTTTTAGTTTTAATGGTTTCCTTTTTTAAGATGAAGATCTTTTTTTATTTTTTTTCTTGCGATTTTTTACTTTCTTTTGTTTTCCTTCAAAAAGGTTGTATTTTCTTTTATTTGCTAGGAATAGCTTCTTTCTCTGCTTCTTGAGTTTTTGTTTGATGAATGAGTTTTATGAGAATCATAAATAAAAATAACTTGAATTCAATCAAATTTCGAGCTATTTAAAAGTAAGCTCATATTCAGACTGCAAATTCCAAACTTGATCAGGATTAGATCCGTCCCCCTAATAAAATTTTTCACAGACCCAATGGTCTACTTTTATAGCAGATGACTCTGAACATCGGCCCATCACATGCGCCTAATTGATGTGTCATGCCAAGGCCCACTCAATGACGGGCTTGGTTTTATGAGAATCAATTGTCATGAACATCATCAATTTTATAATCACTTTTCAGTTTTCACTATTAAATGTATTACAAATTAACACAAACCAATACACGTAAATGAAACAAACATATTTCTTTACATAAATAAACAAATTTTCACGTGGCTGTGCCCTTCTCCGCCTTTCACAAGTTTCTTATTCGTTTGCCTTCGCGGGTTCAGCTTCCGTCTTCTCGACCTTTTTAGCCTCTGTTGATTCGGCCTTTTCAGCCTCCGCTGCCACTACCGCCTCTTCTTTCTTCTCTCCCTCCACAGCGATTTCCTTCTCTTTCACACCACTTGCTTCCTCCACCGTCGCTGGAGTTGCTTCTGCTTCTACTGCCTTCTCCTCCACGGCGACGAAGGTTGAGACCTTTTCGAATATGAAGAATACCGGACCTGAAACATAGGCTACTCCCGACTTGGAACACGCTTCTGACACGGCTTTCGATCCTGGAAACTCTGCTTCCATGCATAACCATATAAATAGTTCATACCATTACTTTTCAGAACTCCAAAAGAAGATGTGAACGAAGAGAAGATTTTGAGGATTAGATCATACCGATTTTAACGAGCTCTTCAAGGAACTTCTGAACGGGCACGGACTGCTTCTTTAATTCTGCTTCCTTGGGTTCCTTTACTAAGGTCTATAGATCAAAATCAGAAAATAATAGTGTTAGCAATAATAATAGTGCACGTTCTTGTCTCTTTTTCCCTATCCTTTTTCCATAACTTTTGTTATCGTTTAGAAGTTGAAACACACCTTGACTTCGGTGGATAAAGCTTCATAGATTTCTACGACCTTCGGTTGGAGCTCCGTCTTCTTGTCTTCAAACTCCTTAGTGATTTCTTCCTGAAGAACATAAATTACAGAATAAACGTGAAAAAAATTATTGTTACAAGATCAAACATATGTGCGTTTGGTGGGAAAGAAAAACAGAAGATTATGGTAAGTTGAAAGAGACCTTGGAACTATCAAAGGACTTGCAAGCTTCAGCACCAGCAGCCTTCTTGGCGCTGTCCTTCTCAAAAACCTTCTTGATCTTAGGCAGAACCTTAGATTTCCAGTAACCCATGATCTTCTTAATTTCTGAAAAAGCTGTAATAAATTTGAATCTTTTTTTTTTTTTAAATACCAAAGTCTGTCAGTAACGAACACAACAAAGCAGGAGGGAACTGAGAAGCACAACTTTCTGTAGCTAGCTTGAAACATTATATATATAAGAAGTTTGACATACCCACAAAGGAAAGATTGAAATATTGATAGGAAATGAAGCAAGAGGAAGGAGCTGAATTGATGAAAGTAAAAGAAAAGGAAAAAGAAAAAGAAAATCTTCCGAGAAATGAACAACAATATTGTCGAGGTGTTTCTGATTCTGATATTGCCTCTGTCGAAGAATGTGTATGTTGGGGCTTAACTCTTAAGAGGGTGTGGGTATGGTCTTATTATCTTTTGTCCAACTCAATGTGACTACTCCAACCAACTGTCCCTCCAATTATAGCTCGGACAGTGGCATCATGACGTACCTCCACGTAATAAGACACTTGTTTTCCAGGTAATTTACCAGAATACCCCCTAAATATTTCTCATTCATCCGTTTGCAACTAATTGCTCTTTTGATTTCACATACATGACCATCGTTAAGATTATTATAGGATAAATATTTAGAGATGTGTTTGATGTTTATTTCAAACAACGGATTTCTCCAATATGAAGGATGATTATGAACTAAAAATCCGAGCCTATTTTCCCATTGGAGATGTAGAACAGAGGAAAAGGGGTGGTACTGCAAATAGATGGGACGTGATTGGGGGTGAAATGGAGAAGAGGAACGCAGTGACAGCTGGCAAAAATCATACGAGTGAGTACCCACCTAAATCCTAATTCATGGATGATGTGGATTATATTGGAAATAAGGAATTGGATGGCTTTGGCCTATTGCTGGTGATTGATATTTTGAGTAATGTTATTCTCCAAACTCCTCACATGGCTTCGCTGTTAGTAACAATCAAGCCGTCATTGACTACTCTACCCCCATGTGATTTTATTATGACAAATCTTGATTTGGGTTCCAAGGCCATCCTTAAGTTGGAATACCCCTAACAATTCTTTTTAGGGATTTTAACTTCCTACAATATACTAGAGGTTTTGGGCTGAACTATTTCCATTTTCTAAGGACTTCATACTAATAACATTAAATTGGCACTACAGTTTGGCTTTTAATTATTATTTCTTTAAATAATTTATTAAGATCATATATGTTAATATTAATTAGTGAAATTACCCAAAAATAATTTTTTGGTCTGTAATAAAGATGTCTATATTAATTAAATTTCTAGTAATAGGTTTATGTAAATTAGAAGCCGTTTTAATTATACTAAAAATAAATAAATATAATAAATTTAAATGCTTTTGCAATACACTTGCAGAAAAAGCACAGGATCATCCAGAGTCTAGATAAAAGTTTGGGGTTGTGTTTTCACATCAGAAGTCCAATCGGTCAATATAAAACTTGTAAACTGCATAAACTGGGTGTTCTCTCCCTTTCCAAACTCTACTCTACTCTTTTTGACTCTAGGTGGTAGGTAGATGAGAAACAGATCTCCGTCTCAACGGTAGGATTCTTAGTAAAATCAATGACCACAAACCCCACAAGAGGCGGTGGAGACAAGGATGTGTAAGGCATCCAATTTAATTTGAAAGAACAGGTTGAAAATATTATTTATTTTTTTAATACAATGGAAGCAAGAAACAAAAGTAAAAGTAGGTCAGTGACTCAGCTGATCTCCTGCGGTGCACCATTTCTTGCTTGTCTAATTATAAACAGTCCGTTAATTTCGTCCGAGGTAGTTAAAGAATATGAAGTTTCGGTCGGATTTGCATAGCTAGTTTAGTTAATTGATCGGCATTGTGGTTTTCCTCCTGATGAATATGTTAGAGATGCACCTCTCAGTCACGATTCAGCAGGACCCGTAATTCCTGCATCAAGTTAAAAGCTATAGTTAGTGCAAAATTGGCGGACAAAAAAATGTTAATTACCTCTAAGAAATCCACTTCTAATAGAAGTTTCCAATACCCAAGGTCCTATGCCAACTTAGCCCCTCATTTACACCCCAAAATTCTGCCTCCAATGGAGAACATATCCAATGTTTAGAAAGAACTCCCCACACTGATTATCGTGGCAGTCCCACAAGAGCTCCCCGCGGTACTACTCGAAGAGTTACAGGATACCACACTATCGGTGTTAATTTTTAGCCAACCTGTTAGCGAAAATTGCCAACTGACCGGGTGACCGACACGATGAAATTATTAGTTATTTAGAACAGTTCACCAAAGAAGTGGCTTCATTTATTGCCCAAGGCCTTCAAACATGAAAAAAACAAATAAAGATGGGTTCCTTGTGACCAACAACTCTATATTCAGCGTTTATTTATAATGTTGCAATTATTAGAACTATAATTAATACAATTTTCAATCCAAGCATTAGTTTACACACTTTTTAATCCAAACATAAACTATCGTCAATGTATGGTCGTCACCAAATCTGCATAAACAAATCAGCTATATGTATTTCAGTGAAAATCAAAATATATAATTTCATAATTTAGACATTTAAAATAAAATTTTTTATTTTTATTTGGAAAGTAAAATATAATTGTTAAATTTTAACATGTTTAATTCTAAAAAGTAAATAGTTGGAGCCTTTAAAGTAAAAAATAGTTATCTCAATGAATTGTTTGCTCAAATAGGCATTGATTCATTCAGTCTTGTCAAATGAACTGATCTAAGGTGTTGCTGAGTGGAGGATGGTTTGTTCGGCTACATTAGGTCTCTGCTTTCCGTTGTAAATTGAATTTGCAGAGCATATTGATGAAGTGGGGAGGGATGATTCTCATGTCTTATTTAACATGGGGCCTTCTAGTCAATTATCGACGGACCTCATATCTGTTATTGTGTATACAATCATAAATCACAAAAATCAGAATACATACAAATGACGCAACCTTAAGAGTTTGAGTGCACAACTCTTCTGATATGGACCGCTTCCATAACTTAAGACTGAAAATGAAACATTATGATTTGGACTTTCTTTAGCCATTTTTCTTTGATACCATTTTTATTAAAAGAATCAATTTCTTCTTAATCTTATCCAACCCCACAAGTTTCCATATGTTACTTAATGCCTATCCATACAATTGGCTGTCTTGCCTTGTCACTCTATAATGTATTGCTGAGTGGACAACTTTAACTTTAGGTGTCCAACAAAGTATCCACAAGATCAGGCGCTGGCTTGCCCTACCAAGTATATCTGACTATTCCATCAATTCCGATAAACTTTTTTAAGTTTGGGTAAATATAGAGAAAAAGACGCAAGACGAAATCATAAAACAATCAGATTGTTTTTAATTGTTTACCTTATCCTCTGGATTACCAATGGATCGGAGTCAAAAAATTCAATAGTCAAGTTTTAGAATATTTTCTTGATCCTAATCTCTTAACCTACACAATAATCCTTCTAAATCGTATGAATTGAATTAAAGGGTATTTTAGTATGTAATATTTAAGTGATGGATTAAGTGCGTGTTTATTATTAATTTTGACAAAAGAGTTAAATTAGACATTAATATTTTCACTAGAATTCAGTTTAAATTCAAATGTTTTGACATATCCAAAAAAATTCCAACATTTCACAAATATTTATTTTGAACCCTAACTTGATTTGTCTATCACTTCTCTATTATCAAAATATATATCAGACTTTTTTTGTGAATCCATTGCCAATGTATATCCTACATGAGAGAAGAGGGTTCAAAAAATTAAACAAACTAAAAATTTTCTTGCTCCCCTCTCTCTCTCACCCTCTTTTGTCTTAAGATGGTTGAACTTGGACATCTAATTGGTATAATTTAGCTATCCTTCCCCCCTGAAAATTTATAGAAATGCAGGAAGTGATCTTTTACATTGTACATAGAATTCTAGTTACATAAAATGTAAGGCATTCTCTCCCTAATTTGTAAGCAATCATGCCTATAAAAGCAAGCAAACTAGACGTATCAGGATCAGGAGGGACTGTCTAAATAAGAAGGTGCTGAGGGATAAAAAATAAGCTGATGATTCATGTAAGGTCAGCTAATATATTATAAAGGTTCGAATTGCAGTGACGGAGACTTACTTTGCATTTCAACCAGTTAACTTCAGGACTTATAAATTCTAGATATATGTTGCTTATATCACATGACATTAAATAAGGATTTTGTGTCATACACGTCATACAACTTTAGTACTATTTGGTTAAAGATAATAGAACTTACAAAATCATTAAAACAAGATAAGTTAGGACAAAATTATTTGATAGCATTGTTAAGATGTTGAGAGGTGTTTGATACATGAGATCTGAGAAAAAACTTGATCTCTTTAAAAACCTTACATGTGAATAGTCTTAGATATAAAATTGAAAAAACCAATATTCAAGTGATAAAAGATGTGACAAATGTGATAAAAGGGATAAAATTATTTTAAAAAATCTATAGATTGATAGGGAGCTTAATTGTGAGTGAAGAAATTGTAGTAATAGAGGCAAAGGAAGATAGCACTGCGTTATAACACATATAGATAGGTCATCTTAGTAAGTTAAAAACGACATAACTTAATAAGAAGAGCTTACTGAAGGGAGTTAAACATTGAAAAGATAGACATTTATAAGTTTCATGCGCTTAGTAAAAAGTATAAGGTAACATTTAAGGATGTAGTATATAAGGAGCAATATATATTAAAGCAAACATATGGATAGGACATACTATGACCAATGAAAGGCAATACTATATTGGTACAATTTAAAGTAGGATAACTTATAACAGATGATAAAGGGGTTAAAATTTTGGTTCAAGATATAAAATAATGCTAGGAGGAAAGTATCAGCGCTATATAGCCACAAATAGAGTGAAACACACTATTAGGCTGCTAATGAGATATGATTAAAAAGATTCAATCATGTATGCTCTTACCATAAAATATAAAGATCTAACTATCTTTAAGAGAACTAGAAAAATTCAAAAGAAAGATATATGGATGAGTGCTATAGTCAAGGATGTGAGGTTTCATAAGATTGGGGAATTAATTCCATCTAGTCAAATCTTGTTAGAGAAGGTTCACAATTTAGAGGATTCAATTGACATGTTGACAAAGTCATTTGCTAAGAAGAAGTTTAAGCATTATCTGGACTTGATTGATAGTTAGGGTGTTCAACATCATTACAACCTAATCTCATAAGAGTGAAGATTGTTGTATTTGGATCTTATTCTTAGATGAGTAAACTTGAAGGAATTTGTTAAAGTATGTTGGTTAAAACATGGTATATTCACCAAGGTGAAGATTGTTGTATATAGTTCATATATATGGGTGCAATTTTGAAGTGTTTCAAGAAGAACACATGTTTTCCTAGAAGTTTTTAAGGGATCACAATCTGGGATATGACTGTGCGCCATGAAATGTGCCTTTATCGAAAGAGGTAAAAGCACAAGTTGAAGACATAGGCATATTGATGCCACAAATATGTTTGTAGAAAAGACATAGTTGGGATATAATTTTGTCACATATTGTGTCTTAGTAAAGGTGACAAATTCATCTTAACTCAAAATCAATAGATCAAACTCGAGTTGATTCAATTTCAAATCAACCTTGATAAGAGGCTAACTCTAAGTTCGATCCGGACAACTCGAACAACTCGAACTTCATCTATAATAACATTATTTGGTTTAACTTTCTAAAATGATGTTTGAGAAATGAAACCTCTTAAAATATATTAGTTAAAATTTACAACTAACTATACTTGCAAAAACCTAGTCTATGTATAAAAGAAATATATAATCTTAAGTGAATTATTGATCAATAATAAAAACCAATAGTTTTCAAATCCTAAAATGGTAAGCACATTTAATTAGTCAAACTTTATTAAAAATCGTTTTGTTTATTTTTTCTTTTGTGCAAATATATTCTTTGTGTCTAAACCTTATTAATAAATCCATAGTAATCTTTTATAATATTCTAGCCACAATTACAATTCCAACACCACTTGGTCACAAGCCCAACCTTGTGGACCCTCAATTACGAGAAATGTAATTTAAGATTTAGATGAAATAAATCACGAACTACAGCATGACCAAATGCATCTTCTGCATTGGTTAAGAAAGCAATGCTTAGAATTCGTTTTATCGCTCTTTCCGGATAAGGCGTAGGGGAAGCCACAAGTTAGGATCGTAGGAGAGAGAATAACACACATCTGCTGACATTTTTGGCTGTTGCTACGTATGCTGCCTTATACGGCTGAGTCCAGATCTTCTGTTCAGTTTTATAGTGTTTTATTCTGTCTCTTAAATTTCAGCCATTTATTTATGTAGGTCTTGTGTAGATCTCGCATAAATAAATGTGAGATCTATATAAATGAATGGCTGAGATTTATGGGATAAAATAAAATACCATAAAATTGGACAGAAGATCCTATCTATACATAGCTATGTTATGAGACTTAAAAGAGCCATAGTGAAAATTCTTTGCCTTTTTTACCATATATACTCTCGTCCAAGGCTTCTCGTGCCTCCCGAGCTTGCTGCAAATGACGAAGCTAACGAACGAAACTACCTCACTAGCTGCTTCTCCAAAAAAATGGATCGGTAAAGTAATGTCTCTTCCAGTTCACAGAACAGCTCGTTTCATCCCGAAGCTGAAGATGTCACTTTTATCCTTGGACTTTCCATTTTGGAAACTCTCGGGAGCCCTATAGCCATCAGCGGCCGCATCCAAATCAGACATATGTATAGGCAACCCGCAATCTGTTAAGTTTGGTTCCAACTCAGCATCCAACATGACATTTGTAGGCATCAGATTAGAATGCAAAATTTGAGAGGTGCATTCAAAATGAAGATAATGAAACCTCTTAAGAATACCAACCACAGTTCGAAGACGTACTTCCTAATCAAGCTGCCACTGATTCTCTCTTACTCAGTTTTAACGTTCACAAATCAACACGCTTTTCCTCACCTTTTAGCTCCAGTGTTTTCCTTACCCCGAAAAACAATTGAACTATTTTGAACCAGTGATAGATAAGGTAGAAAGCATGGTTGTTGTCGACTTAGTGAGCGACAACGATCGGCTGAGAGCCAAGGGGTTTTTTCGAGAAGGTCTTAGTTGCTGCTACCGTTAATACTCTTTAATAATAATGCATCATCATCGCAGCAGCAATAGCAAGTTTGGCTTTATGTGGTTGATGTGCCGCTCAGTCTACGACAGCTCGTTTATGACTATTTGGGTTACTCTTTATTTTCTGTTCACATGGCATGCGTGCATGCCATCGTGTTCTCTTTCTTCAGTCGTGAAACTTATAGGTTATTAGCAACAAAACCTAGCTAAATATTAAAATATAATCACAAATGCTAATTTGCCACAAAAAATAATCGTTGCCTCGATGGTGGCTGAATCTTAGTAGCAAATTAATAATATCTACTACATACTTATGAAATCGTCGCAAAAAAGTTTTGGAAACATAATATTTTCGTAGGTAAAACAAATAATCAACAATAACTAATAACGTCATACATAGGATTTTGAGACGTATTTTTTCGTAGATAAAAGTTTTTACCTACTAAATTAGTGTTGTAAGTAATTATTTTTAGTGACAATTTTTTTGTAGCAGAATAGTTTTAGTTACTAATTTTTTGTTGTAAGTGAATGTTTTTATAAATGTTCTTCTAACATAGATAACAACATTTTGTGACAATTTTTTTTGTACCTAATAGTTTTTAATGACGATTCTTTTTTTGTAGCATAATAGTTTTAGTTACTAATTTCTTGTTGTAGGTAAATGTATCCAAAGACAATCTTGTAAATGAAAGTAATGACTTTTTATGACGATTTCGTTTTGGCAGCTAATATTATTTAGTGACAAAACTTTATTATAAATTTAAATATTATTATAATTGTTAAAAACAATTTTATTTTAATTTATTATAGTTTTTAAGAAAGTTTGAAATATAAATATGATACATTTTATAATTAATGTTGGTGACATGTTTTTGTAATAATAATAAATTGAAATAAAATAAACAAATAAAGTGGAATGCATTTTATATAAAAAGATATTTACACATCATTTGCAAACTAAGAGTCTTCATCGTCATCACTATTACTAACATCTGCAGAACTTAGTAATTATTTAACCATCCTTTTAGGCTTATTCACTTCTTTTATATTATGATCTAGCTTAGTCTTTAGTTATCAAAATTGGAATTGAAATATAATCATTTATTCTAAATCGACATTTGCAGAATATACATCTTAACATTATTAATCAAGGAATGTCGACATGGAGACTAGTTCTAGATGGTACTAATTCATTCCGTTGGGAGGAATGTGATAAAATTGTCTCTATTGAAGAAATAAACAATGCAAAAAAATTCGGCCCTTCATACACTAATGATTGTTTGCCTTCCATGGCTGATCTTCTGATTTAAGGTGTTTAGTATCATTCGATCAATGTCACTTTCCTTATTATGTACATCTCATTTCTTTTTATGAAGCTATTATATATATTCACATTCTATGGTATATATTACATGTTGTTTTAAGCTTCCTTGAATCTTGAATATGACATGTATGCCCATAGAGGCGGGAACAATGTCACAACGGTTTATAAATGGTTTTGAGATCGGTTGTTTTGGAAAATACATCAATTCCACAGTCTTTATTAACTCATTCACGTATGCATGTCACTCTAACACTACAAGAAAATTCAAGAATAGCGGCGAAATTTTTCCGACGGAACAAATATCGACGCTATTCATCGACAGAATTGTCATTTTCGTCGGTAAATTAGACGCAATGGCTACGAAACGAGTCAACCATCGGTACAGAAATTTGGAGTCAATATTTGCGACGGAATATAACGACGACATGAGGTAACCGTCGGAAAAAAATGAGCGAAACGTTCGTGCAATTTATTAGCTATTGGTAAAAACCGACGGACAGCTTACGGTGGGCATATTTACCGACCGACGCAAGCTTTCCATTGGTAAATTAGAAAATCTGAAAGACAAAAATTGTATTACTGATGAACAAAATACTACCGTTGGAACATAAGAACATAACCAACCAGTTCACTGACGGAAACGGCACGTCCGTCGGTGAGTGCGTAAACATATCACCGACGGAGAGATTCATACCATCGGTAAAGGCTCCAGAAGACATGCTTTATCGACGGAGTGGATCAAACCGTCGGTAATTGGGTTTTTCAACAGCTATTGTATCGACGAAAATGACAAATCCGTCGGTGAGTTGTGAACAATATCACCGACGGAAATACCCATTCCGTCGGTAAAGGGTCCAGTCGACGGTTTAGATTGTTCCAGAAGACCTGTTTTACCGACGAAAATTGTATTCCGTCGGTATTTGAGTTTTTTCCGCTTAAATAAGACGTCCATTTACCGACAAAATAGTTATTTTCGTCGGTAACTGCCGGCAAGCAGTCCACGTGTTGTTCCGCGTAACCCTACTTTACCGACGGAACCGTATGTTCGTCGGTAGATACTCGCCTTTATAACCCCGCCGACCCCCCTCCTCCTTCACCCCTCTCATTTGTCTTCTCTCTCTGCGGTTTCACTCTAATTTTCCTTAAGTTTCCGGCTCCTTTTCTGTAGTTTGAGGTAAACTTTATTATTATTGTGTTATTTTTATAAGAAATGCATGCT
>JAOSBN010000005.1:37085607-37122737 GCA_027563595.1 Erythroxylum suave | reverse complement strand
ATAACTTTCGTTCTCTTTAGACTACCCATTCCCCTCCCTATTTTCATGCAGATCATGACTCCCTCACTCACCTCAATAGACTTCACTCACACAAATCTCAGTAACCTCACCCACACGAATCTCACGAAACTCACTCACCTTACTAACGTAGACCTACTTGTGTTAATCTCGAGCCTTATTCTTTACTCTTCATTTCTGAAAGGTATGTTCTTGCCCTTGTCTTTTAGATCTCTACACTCTCACTCTCACTATCTTTATATGATGATTTGGAGGTGATCTTATTATCATTTTATTTGCTGATCCTGCTGCGTAAATCTGATCTGTAGTTATTTCTTTGCGTGTTAATAGAAGTTTCATACTGTTTGGTAATTCTTGAAAAGCTATACACTGGGTTTTTTCTTTTTTCTTTTTTGATTTTGTTGTTGGGTTTTGAAGGGTTTGGAATGTTGCCTTGTGAAGATGTGAATAAGTGACAATATTGGATTTTTGATTTTGTTGTTGGGCTTTTGAATTGTGAATATGCGACATAATTGGAAAATGTGTGCTTCCTTGGCTAGAAAAGTATTTAGCAACATGATATTACATACTATTATACTTGGTCATTTTCCATCATTGCTTTACCAAATGAGTAGTTTCATGTATGTTTGTAGGAGCAAGAAAATTTTATGACGCATTAGAGAGTGTGTATATGTATATGCACAAATCAATCATAAGTCCAGATACAAAGCATTACTACGTCAATATACAACTATGTTAAAGGTTTTTTGTAACTAGAAAATGTAGAGGTTGTAGTGATACTGGTGTTGAAAAACTAGGAAGAATATGGTAAGAAGTAGATAAAGAAAAGGAATGTTAGTCAGCATCTAAACAAAAGTAAGTAAACCAGTAGATAGTGGAGTATAAAGACTTACTTATGCAGTCTCCTATGAAAACAATGGGGTTTTTCCATTCTGAAACACCATCTGCTAGTATTATGCTGGATTGAGAAGGTTGAGTAAGTAAAGATAAGAGAGGTAAGAGTGAGAGAAGCATTGAAAAAGTCTTCATTAGCTATTCGGACTCTTGGCTTTGTTGTTTATGAGAAAATGATTAAATTAGAAAGAAGTATCAAGACTTTTTTTTTTATCTTGATATCCTTGTTGTCTTCATCCTCTTGTGTGTGATGAAACAAAGACTGTGAGGCGAGGTTAGGCTAAGAGTTGCAAGCAGTAGCAACCTGAGAGCAACGAGTGAAACATACGCTATACATAGCGCCACCATTGAAATCAGGGGCAATTATGCATAAGTATATGGTATTGCCTTTCCAACAGAAGCAAGAAGGTTGCAAGCAGTGAGGGATCATTTAAGTAGTTCAGATTTTATAGCTTTTGGACTAGAAAAAATTGCATAATTGGGCCTTAGGATTATTTAACATCCATATTTATGGATAACATTCAATGGTCTAATGTTAAGAAGGATTTGTGATATACAATAACAGAATGGGAAATTGAGTTTTGTTAGTTTAATTGGATGTTGCCTTAGGAATGACTGCATTTTTAGGTTTAAAATAAACTAATATCGTAATGAAAACAAAAATGGGAATTTAAGTTTTTATAATCTATTCTTTTTAGCTCTAGAAATATTATCTTCTTTTTTCTATGTTACTCTACTTTATGTCTTCAACTATTTTGGTTTTTTTCATGGATGTTCTTTTATGCATTATATATTGTTTGAAAATTTTTATGTAAATACATCAGAATTTAATTTTTTTGCAATCATGGCTCATTTCAATTTGAGTTTACGTAGGAATACGGAAATAACAAAAAGGCTTGTGGCTGTCTTGACCACCTGGTTGCAGTTGTGTAATGTTATTAGTGCAGTATTCATTTTTTTTCACATCAGAGGCTTCTTTATATAGTTATAGGCCAAGGTTGAGAAGTTATTTTCTAAATTTTATAGAAATAGAGATTATGTTAGGCGAATTGTGCATGAGAATGATGAATCATGTATTTCAATGGTTAGGATGAATAGGCAAGCTTTTTTAAAACTATGTGAAATGCTAGAAAGTATAGGACGATTAAAATCAACAAAAAAACAGTCTTATTGATGAAAAAGTAGCATTTTCTTACATATTATTGCTCATCATGTCAAAAATCGAGTTATTAGGAAAAATTTTAGAAGGTCAAGTGAGAAAATTAGTCGGTGTGTTCATGATGTTTTAAATGCAGTGATGCATTTGCAAGATCTTTTGTTTAAAAACCCAAAGCCCATACCAACAAACTCTTCAGACCATCGGTGGATCTGGTTTAAGGTACATAATTACCCTATTACTTTTATAAGAAAATTTTGGGAATGTCATTAAGGTTCCTAATTATTTTTTATTTCATTTGAATTGTAGAATTGCTTAGGTGCTCTAGATGGGATATATATCAGGGTCAATGTGCCAATTAAAGATAAGCCTAGATTTCAAACTCATAAGGGCAACATTGCAACAAATATGTTAAGTGTGTGCACACCTGACATGCAATTTGTCTATGTTCTTCCTGGTTGGGAAGGGTCAGTTGCTGATGGTCTAGTTCTTCGTGATGCTATTACTACGAGACATGGACTAAAAGTGCCTCATGGTAAGCTTTCCTATATGATATAGGAAGGTTGTTTGAAATTTTGTGATATAGGAAGGTTGTTTGAAATTTTGTATATGAGATAATGTAAATTGAATAACTTATGTAGTGTTTTTTATATAGGTTGCTATTACCTAGTTGACACAGGTTATACAAATTTTGAGGGCTTCCTTACACCATTTAGGGGTCAAAGGTACCATTTGAATGAATGGCATCAAGGTTACCAACCAAGAACTCCAGAGGAATTCTTTAATATGAAACATACAACTGCTCGTAATGTAATTGAGAGGTGTTTTGAGTTACTAAAAATAAGATGGGCTATTCTTAGGAGTCCTTCATTTTACCCAATAAAGACACAAAATCAAATTATTATAACTTGTTGTTTGTTGCATAATTTTATTAGGCAGGAGATGAGTTTTGATCCTATGGAGAGTAATTTAGGGGATTATTTTCACACTAATCCAGTTGTTGGGGAGGAGCGTATAATTGCTATAGACCAAACAAGTGCTTAGACAAATTGGAGACTTAAATTAGTACACAAAATGTTCAACGAATGGCAAACATCTAGGGAAAATGAGAATTGACATTTTTTAGCTTTTCTACTATGTTTTCAGTGTTAGGAGGTTTGATATAATTGTTTAAGTTGTACTCTTTGTTATTTATATTGGACATTATTAATTTATACTATATTGTTCTTTTTAAAGATGTTGATGTTCATTATTGTTTTGCACTGTGAACTCATTGAACTTGTAGATTGTAATAACTATTTTAGAATGGTAATTATGCTGTAAGCAATTGGATAAGGTCTTTTTCTATCTGTTTTATGTAGCTTGTTACTTTTATTGATTATGTTTTAAAGATGTCAATAAGGTCCTTTTCTTGTGATTGACTATGACAAGATATATTTTTTGTGATTGTCTCGTTGATGTTGTGGATCATGTTTGGCAATTGCCTTCAATTGAGTTGTTTGGTTTTTTATTCCTGATGCTTATTTTTTTATTTATCAATATTTCTTAAATTTGCTAGATAAGTATGTCGATGCATTCGTCATCATCTATTAACGCTCAAACTTTAAAAGGAAAAAAAAAAAGTGGAACTATGATGAGGATGTTGTGCTTGTTTCCTACATGGTTGATTTGCATAATATGGGAACGTACAATGCTAATATTGGATTTAATGCTAGGTATCTCAATGAATTAGAAAGAATGGTAGCAACAAAGTTTCCTTATGCAAACTTAAAAGCCAAATCTCACATAGAGTCTAGGATTAACACTTTAAAGAAAGAGTAGAGCATTGTTTATGATATTGTAAGGAAAGATACAAGTGGATTTGGAAGGGATACCAAAAGGAAGATGGTCACTGCTAAAGATCACTTAATTGTAAGTATTGAACTTTTAACTAGTCTTAAGTTTGTTCTTTAACTACTTTCCTGTCATTTATATAAATTATTGTTTTTTTTGTTTTGTTAGAGTCACAAAAATGCTGCTCAATTTTGAAGGAAAAGCTTTCTTTTCTATAATGAATTGACTGGGATCTATAGAGAAGATCGTGCAACTGGAAATGATGCACAAACTGCTGCAGATATTCTTGAAGAAATGGAAAGGCAAGAAGGTGTAGGTGGGTCCAATGTAGGTGGTGAAGATCAATATGAGCATGGTTTGCATAGATGAGTCCTTTACCCAACCTCAAGCATCAAATTTTGCAAAACAAGCTACAAATATTTCAGAAAGGAGGAAAAAAAAGGAGAAATGATACGGGGGAAGCAAACAGTGCAGGTTCACTTCTTGCCGCAACCAGGATGTTAGGTGATACCATGGACAAGATGAGAGAAATTATGTAAAAGTATTGGCACTAAAATATATATTACGCAAAAAGTTGAACAATTATATAGTGCATTGGGTGAGATAGAAGGGCTCACACATGATGAAATACATACTGCTTTAGGAAAAATTCCTGATCATCCAACACAAATGATTGTGTTTTTCACTATTCCGCCTTTTAAAAAACTTGAGTGTATGAGTAGGTTTCTTACCGCATATTGAAAGATTATGTTAAAGTAGGCCTTTTTGGTCTAATTATTTCAAATAGATTTGAAACTTATTTTTTGTATCCCTAAATAACTTTTTAGGAATTTAAAGCCTTATGTTATATTTATTTTCAATATCGTTACATTCTTATTTTAAATTAAAATTGTGACTATACAATGAATGCTAACATGAATTGGACCTGGAAAAATTAACTACTGCAAAATATTGGAAAGTCATATGATAAGTAGAAAATTAATAATGATAAGAATAATAATAAGTAGAAAATAAATAATAATAATAATAATAACAAGAATAATAAATTTAATAAGAATATTAAAATTAATAATAATAATAATTTTTAATAATAATAATAATAAATTTAATTAATAAATTAATAATTATAATAATAACTTTTAATAAAAAGAACAAAATTAATAACAGTAAGTACAAATAATAATAATAATAACTACAAATAATAAGAATAATAAAATTAAGAAGAAAATTAGTAATAATAAATAATTAATACTAATAATAATAATAAATAGAATTAAGGAATTTATTAATTATAATAAATATAATGGCCATAATTAATAATAATAAGAATAGTAATAAGTAGAAAATTAAAAAATTGTCATTATTAATATTAATAAGAATAATAAATATAATTAGTATAAAATTAATAATAATAATAATTAATTAATTAATTACTTAATATTCATAAGAATAGTAAATTTAATTATAATAAGAAGAAAATTAATAAAGAGGAATTTCATATTGATAATAATAAATATCATTAAGGAATTTAATAATAATATATATAATGGCCAAACTTAATAATAACAACAATAACAATAAGTAGAAAATTAATTAATAATAATAATAATAATAAATTTAATAATAATAATAATTTTATTAATAATAATAGTAATAATAGTAAGGAATTTAATAATAATAATAATTTATATAATTAATAATAATTAAAATAATACTAAGTAGAAATTTAATAATAAAAATAATCAATTTAATAAATATTGTTATATTATTAATAATATAAGGATAATTGGTCTTTTTGTTTGTTGTTCTTTTGTCATTCCAAATTTTTTCAAACAAAAAATTGGCATAGAATTACTTATTTATTCTATCTCTTGGACCAAATAAAATAATACTCAATCAATTCTATGTCTTTTTTATTCCTAAAGAATAACTATTCTATTACTTATTTATTTCATTCCTTAAACTAAACAGCCCATAATATTGCCACATTGGAGCTTTTATGCAATGATGTTTTTCTGTAGTTAGTTTTTTCATTTTTAAAAATTAATTTTACGCGTGATATTAAGAAATATATCACGTATATGACACAAAAGTAATTTAATGTACTTGACGAAAAGTCAAACTAAATATTTTTATACAATACTAAAAATCTGAATATTTTAACGTTATTTTTTAAAACTCAAGTTAATATTATAAAAAAAAGTATAAAGTTTATTTTTTATAATTAACCTTATAAAAATTGTAATGCAAATTAATAAGCTAAAATAAAAATAATTTTGAAGTAAATTAAACAAAATTAATTATTTATATATATTATTAATTATACTCAAAAATACTAACAGATAAAATATTTAAAACCTAAAATTAATAATAAAATAAATCAAACTTAATAAGAATTACAAAAACAAAAAATATTGGAATAAGGTCGAATTGTTTCATAAGAAAACTTATACAAATTTTTAAAGAAAAAATAAAATTGGACAAAAATGAGGTGACGATAAGATCAAACATACACTTCATATAAAGTGTCAAAGAAAATAAGAGTAGCAAGAGCTACGACAATCTTATCCTGACTAAACAGAAGACTGTATCAATTACCGTTCTCCGATCTTTGAGAAATTGAAGTGATTCTGTTAGTACAGTTGTTACAATACGATCTCCAATTCGTATTGTAACAATTAAGACCGGGGAAATGGATAACTTTAATATATTAGATTGACTACCGTGAAAAATTTTAGTGAGCCCCGTCCCTTCTGAATAACCGGGCGCCATGCAATAAACACCGAACCTGCAAGTGCAGCCAATTCAGTGATGAAGTTTAGATTTGAGCTTCCAAGGTGGTGGACCTGATCGAGGTTCTCTTTACTGCACTCCTTTCCGACTGCACATTACTGCTATCATTCAACAACATAATTAGGAGCCACAGCTAAAATCCTGTTGTCTCTAGACGCTGGTCTTCCACCTTCATCCCCAGCGTCCGATGGCCTGCCGTCATCTATCACTATCAAGTAGCCTTCCCTTCTTACCAAACTCTGCAACGAAAATGCTCGAGTTTCATTATTATGTCCAAGAAATCTTCGGTTAATGAAGATTCTTTTCCCCAATAAGAACCTTGTTTTACCTCAATAATAGCTTTGATTTTTGAAGCTTCATCCTTGGCTTCTTCTACAGAGCTGTAACTGTTTTTCTGATTCTGCTGTTCTACATACCATCTTATTAGTTCCCCCTGTCTCATTCCTGCTAGTCCTGACCCTGGAAAAGGATTAAAGCATTCATAGAAGACAATAAGCTCGTTGAGAAAGGATAATATGGCGGAATATGAAGAAATTGTAAAGTCTACTTCATCTAATTCAAAAGATGAATTTTGAAATATGCACAGGGTCCAACATCCAATTATGCGGTAACTATACAAGATACTGTTGGCAGAATCAAAATGATATTTGATAAAGATGTAACTGCGAACAGTTATAGAAAAGGTTCCAATAGCTTACCGTCACGCAATACAGTTTCTTCATGTTGTCTTAAGCGCATTACCAGTGCTTGCGTAACCCTCTGAAAGTATTCTTCACTTATTACCAATTTTTTCCTCTGTTCGCTTTGGCCTCCATTTTCTGGACATCACCACATTTAGAAATAAAAAGGGTCCAATCACAAGAAAACGGTAACAAACAAGAAAAGCCGTAAAGCTCCCACCTGCATTCTCAGTAGCTGACTTAGTGCCTGCATTACCTGGCTGTGTATCACTTTGGTTGAAATGGTCATTCTCATCACCGTTACCACCACTCTGATTTCCTTCTTGAAACTCGGATAAATCAATCTCACTAGACTCAACACTGTTTTGAAAAATAGATAAGACGCATTACAACAAATAAAAAAACATGTTGATAAATCACGATAAAAGCACGATTATAATATTGAAAATGAAAAAAGGTAAGAGCGGCCAATGACGAAGACAGATAGGAACAGAGTAACTTTAAAATGTTTGTCAGTATTCTTGCCTGATTATAGATGTTTTTAGCAATCTCACTGCTAGACGAACATGATGTTGCTGTACCTGGAAAGAAGTCAACAACTTAAGTCTAGAATGAAAATTTAAATAATTGCATAGCAGCTATATTTGCATTTACAAGAAAAGACCTGAAGTTCCAAATAACTACGAGCAATAGCCTCAGACAGTCTGATTAAAGCCTCTAGCTGTCTAACTGTCATGCGATAGGCAACTCTATTTCCTGGAGTCGTATCGCCTCTTCGGAGAGCAACATACGAGTCCACCAACAGTTTCCTTGCTTCTGAATTAAGCTGTTCCAAATTCTAGCTTGTCAAATGATGTAATGAACAGTAGAATATGGCATTCCATTTATAAATCCAGTTTCAGAGATTTAACAGATAGAACAGCCGACCTTTGGTTTCAAAGTTTTTGCATAAGCAATGTAACGCTTTAGTTGTGCTGTTGAGAATGCAGGAGCAAGCGCTTCTTCACGCTTCTGATGAACTCTTACAATATGATGTGCAATGTGATAATCAGTTTGATCATCCGGATCATCAATCATCACGTATACCAGGTCAAACCTTGAAAGAATTGCAGGAGGAAGTGCAACATTATACTGGAATAACAAAATAAAGTAATTAATCAATGAAGAAAAAGGGAAGCGCTCAGTTTACACCAAATCAGTGACTGCCATTAAAAGAGGTAAAATGTTGATGCCATCTAATGCTCAAAGCTTTGAAACCACTGAGAACATTAACCTCACCTTGAGGGGTTTGGACTTGTCATAGCGCCCTCCAGTAGGATTTGCAGCTGCTAAAATCGATGTTCTAGCATTTAATGTTGCTTGTATCCCAGCTTTAGTGATGCTTATTGTCTGCTGTTCCATAGCCTCATGAATTGCTACCTGTCACGTCCATTTTAGTTCATGTTATGACTCGTAACTTTCAAAGTTAAATGCCAAATTATGCTTGCAAATCACGAAAGCTACCTGATCTCTTATGTCCATCTTGTCAAATTCATCAATACAGCAAATGCCATTGTCAGCAAGCATCAGCGCTCCAGCCTGTGAAAAGGGCAAAACAAGAGGCAGAAACCAGATTATGTTCTGAGTGTGCACCAAGATAAGATGAAATTGGTTATGTTCTGAGTGTGCACCAAGATAAGATGAAATTGGTTATGTTCTGAGTGTGGACCAAGATCAGATGAAATTGGTTGGAAATAAGGCAGAAAAGTGTAAAGGAAAGTATACTTGGACATTTGTCATATTCTTTGACGATTTATCATTCCCATTCAAATTATCCTTTTTGAAGTTTTATTCTATATAACTCATTTTCTCTTTTAATTCCTCGATGGAATTTTCTAGTTCATAAAATGTTATGTTAGAATGCTATATCTTCTTTCAAAGCATGTGCTCCATTCTTCAGTGTAAAAATCATCAACAGCCCGCACCTGAAATCAAATTCTAATATTACCTTCGACAAGTGCATTACATAATAAAGGAGATTATGTATTTGATTATATGATCTCAACCAAGGGTTCAAGAAATACGACAATAGAAAGAAATAATGTAGTATCATTAGAATACTCAAGTGCTCAGTAGTGCTCTTGTTTAGTTTCCGAAAGTGTCATAAATTTAATATTCTAAAACAAGAGTTGGAAAAAAACATTTTTAAAAAGATAATTTCAATCATTTATAAGTTTCAGCACAAATTTCTCCCCTAGTGTCTGAATCTGCAGAATCAGAGGACATCGCCAAACTTCCAACAGAAAAAGATACATATGCTCAATTCCCGGGCTATAGCAAAAGAATGGCAAACCTCAATACAAAACTCCCCAGTTTCTGGTTCCTTGGCCACAGTTGCAGTCAACCCAGCAGCAGATGAGGATTTGCCAGATGTATAGACAGATCTGGGAACTATGCCAGAGGTATACCTGTGATCGGACACCAATTCAAATGCATCAGTAATTTCTGTTGCACAAACTAAAGCTAAAATCTGGAACCTAGGAAGAAGGCAGGCATACTTGAGAAACTGAGATTTTGCGCAGCTGGGGTCACCAACAATACAGACATTGATGTCTCCTCTAAGGTTAATGCCCTCATGAGTGAACTTGTGGACCCCACCCAAGAGCATGAGCATTATTGCTCGCTTGATATCTTGGTGACCAAAAACAGTTGGAGCAATGCTATCAACAAGCTTATTAAAGAAATCAGGAGTGTTTCTCATTCTTTGAATTTCTTCCAGCTCCTCATCCTGCCAGTTTAGTTAAGTCAGAACAATGATCTATAAAGCCTCAATCAGACAGGAACTGTTATGAAACTAACAGATACAAGGCATCATGAACTAACAGTAAATTGCTGGCTATCATCTTCATCGATATCCTTCTTTCTGTTTCTGATATCTGTATCCCTTCTACCATCGCAAACCTAATAAACAAACCTTTGCTGAGCATAAACACCAAGACACATCCTTGAACGCAGCCACTGAGAGAAGAGCAAGAAGTATACTGACCTGCACAGAATTAGCAATAAAGGCTAGGCGATAGGAAAGGTCTCTCACTCCCAACGCTCGTAGTCCCCTAACCCCTTCATGTCCAACAACAGAACCCTTACGCTGAGAAGCTTCCCGACGGCACTCTGCTCTCTCACCAGGTGATGCCAATGCCATTATGTCAGGAATTACAACCACAGTACCAGTGAAAATGACCCTGGATGCATACAGATGTAAAATTGCTCACAAGCCAATTTAGGAAAATTACCACTACTCAAAACTGTACATGGATAATAAAAAATGTCTTACGTATCACCAGCTCTGGCCTGTTCTACAATGTCATGGCGAAGAATAACATCCAAAGATCTAGGAAGGGAACCTGCAGGAATCTCTCTGGAAGTCTCTTGCAACCTTACCCTCTGCCAATCAGCAAATTTGCTGTCTTGCCGAAGCAACGCCCATCTGGTTTTGTTGTTGCACATAGCATTCAAGCAGATTGTTGGCTGCAAACTCAGATACAACACAACATATACCAATAAGAAATATCCTAAACAATCACCATAGGGAAATAAGTGAGATGATGAGAAAATGCTAATAAAAACAAACCTCAGTGTATTTGAATTGTTGCTCAACGTTCTTGATGACGGTTCCACATTCAAGGCACTTGAAAGTTCCTTGGAGAAGCTCTGGCCTAACCTCACTTGTGCGTGTCACAACTCCCATGACAGATACTAGTTTACCAATTTCAGCAGTGCTCAGCTCTCTCAATCTATAAGAGAAATAATCAACTACCAACTTTCAGTATCTGGGATCACAACTTCAGCCAAAAAAAGCAATGGGATATGAACTTATCATTCTCCAACTCCATATTTAATTGAGTGAAAAATAACAGGAAAAAGGAAAGAAGGGTAAATACCGTTTGGAGAAAGGGAGATTGAAGAAGGCGACGTTGATATCCTTATTAGGGTTATCATCAGCAATGAAAGTTGGTTTCTGCTCCATCACAAACCTCTTACAAGCATTTTTCAAGTACGGCTCTAACCTATTTTGTAAAAATTAACACATACACATATACTATTAAATCAGGATTCAAAAATCCCAAAATTAAGAAATGGAAAAGAAGCGACCTCAAGTACTCTTCGGCGACAGCTTTTTGGAGAAGATCGTTGAAACGCATAACGTGAGAAAAATCGATAAACATGGTAGTTGATTCGTTGGCTCTCATCACTTCAATCTCACCATCGTAGTACGCTTCTCCGGAATTTTCCAATCTAAAGCTGAACAAATTGAAACAAACAAACAAATCCAATACAATAAAATAAAATGCCGTTTTTTTAGTAGCAAATGAATTGAAAATAGAGAAGAAAGAAACTGAAAAGTGCAAGTACGCACCTCTTGAGAAAGTCTAGAAAAATGTTCTCAACTCGCACCGCCTTCTCGTCGACGAAGAATCCCCCAAAAGAATCCATTTTCTGATACAGTGTTTTCTGGTTCTGTCCTTGTGTTTCGGCGGTGCTCTAAACTAAGTTTTCGCGCTTCTGAGGGTTCCTTTCTCTCTGAAAGTTTGGCGGGAAAATGTCACGGCGGCCAACTGTTCCCGCCAAAAGCATTTACTGATATAAATAAGAAAGCATCGAATTGAAATAGTATTTACCGTTGTGGGCCCTTTTCTTGTGAGTAACTGGCGTCTGGGCGCTAGCGTTGTTTTCCCAGGTAAAAGTAAGCATGTTAATGGCTCGAGTAAGGTCGGGTCTAAATTGTCTTCAGCTCGGGTTAATCATTGTGGCCCCTAGATTGGGATGAGTCGACTTGCAGCTCGGCTTTTGGTGGATTAATCAGCTTGTGGCTCACCCTATAACCTACCGGCTGATTTTTTAAAGTTAAGAAATTTAAAAAGATGTCATTTTAAAAACAATAATTAATCATGGCCTACGTGGGCCGATCAAGATCGGACCGGATCAGATGGATCAAAAATGGGCCGGAGTGAGCCATAATTGTGATATCTAAGTAAAAGTTTGTTTAAAGGTATATTTGTTTCTAGTTGTTATTTTATTATTGTTTTCAAATTTAGTTAAAACAAATATTTGGTAAGATTTTAGCCTTGATTTTTTCAGTTTTTAAAATTTATGGAAACCAAAAAAGGAGTTTTGGACTTCTGTTTACTTTTTCTATTTTTTTCATAATATGATATGAATAATTTGATTTTATTTAATAATTTATTTAATTTTTAATTAAATTTAATATATCATCAAAATATGTAAATTTTAAATAAATTTTGATTTAGTTATTAAAATATATTTAAAATAAATATAAATTTATAAATAAATTTAACTTTAAAATTATTTATTTTAATAAATAAAACAATTTCTATTGATATTTTATTAATAAATATTATATAAGATATTAAAATTAATTAATTAAAAATAATTTATCTTTAAATTTTATCTAATATGTAATTATTATTAATAATAAAAATATAACTATGCTAATAGTAACCATTAAATAGGTTTTTATTTAATAAATAAATAAAAACAGGCAACGAAATTTAAATATTTCCATTGTTTAGAAGGAAAATGTAACTTTCATATATGAAACCGTATAAATTTGGAATTCATTTGCAAACAATGAATTTGATTCTTTCTATGTCCAATAGAGTCTCGTGTTGGATGTATAAAATCATAAAATCCTAAGATTCTTGTTGATTAAATTTATTTATTCTTTTCATTTCATGACCTATCAACACAAGCTTTACTTTTTTATTTCTTGGATTGGATATAAATTAGGTTATATTTGTATCACTTTTATCTTTTATTTTGTTTTAAATTTTAATAAAGAAACTAATTGCTAATAATAATTATGAATGGTATTATTTTTAGTTATTTAATTTGAAATATAAAATTATGTTTAATTATTATATTACTATATTGACATTAACTAATAAATATATATTGATTTTAATAATAAAATAAATTAGAAAAATAAAATTTACAATCAAAATAGAAGGTGAAGATTAATGTCATCTTCCTAATTAGTTATGTTCCGATTCGATTATTGAAACACGTATAATGTTCACATTTGTCAATCTTGATTTCTACATAATTGACATAGGAAATATTGTTTCTAAATTCAAAATTAACATAATTAAGAAATCAATACTTGATGAGACTCATATATATACCTTTAATCGTGAAAACTTCATGAATGGAGAACTACTTGTTCATTGTGGCATTTGTTTAACGTTTGTTCCTTGTGGCATTTGTTTAATGCCTAACTTGTTTATATACTATAAAGGTTGATAGAGAAAAAATTGCTTAGAGAAGTAAAAGAAGATAGTTTTGATTCTAATATTTATTCCAAATATTGATGTATCCAAAGCTTCTTTGAAAGAGTGCACTCATTAATAATGACAGATAATAAATAAAGAATCTGCCAGACGCGAAGAAGAAAAGTAATAGAATATAGATATGTTATGAGCAATTAAACGAGAACAAAGCATTCTTTATTTTTGACAAATTAGGGCAATAGTGTAATACACCTATAACAAATTAGAGAACCTATTTATAGACTTGAAATATAACATAATTTCTACAACTATAATAGAAGAATCTCAACAAATGTCTATTAAGATTAATATCATCTTAATAGGCATTGACTATTTCAACATAAATAAAATATTAGAGAAGACTATTTCAGCTGAAACAAAAAATAGAAAAGAACCTAGTTTAATATCAATATCCCCGAGTAATCTTGATTATATAATTTACTTATAACAAGCACACGCCTTAACTTGGCAAAACTTTTATACTTTAATGGCTTGGTTACAATATCTGTTTTGCAGCCTAGTTTTTAGGCTTAAATATTTTCTTTGCAATTTAGTCCTTGCATAAATGAAAGTGTATATCAATATGCTTGCTTTTTGATGTAGCGTGTCATAACGCCATACAAAATAACTAGACATACAACTCTAGCAATGGTGAATCTAGGTCGATCCCATAGAGAGTGTGTGTAAAGCTTTTGAAATAAAAATAATCGATGTTTAGGTTATAAAGAGTTTTAGTTTAATAACAAAATAAAGTAAATCTATAATAATGAAAACAAAATAAAGAAACATTTAAAAATGACAAAGTGATGAAATTGTTAGAGACCCAATCATCAGTTCAAACTCGGCCTACTTCTAGTTCGATATACTTCATTAATTTGTTACTCTCTTACCTCTCCTAGCAACTATTAACTGTGGGTTAATGATAAGCTCTATTAAACCTAGTTTTTCCTTAGGTTGTTTAATTAAAAGACGCTCGTTAATTAAAACTAACTATCAAATAACCTAGGATATGGTCTCTATATTCGATTAGACAATCGCATTACGAATTAGGAAAACCGATTAATCAAAGCAACAATCACATAAGCTCGAGACATTTAACCTAGGTTATGTTATCCCTAATGATTTGAAATCAATGAAAAACACAACAATTACAAATTGTATCCTTAATAGTTCGATATCCTTAGTAGCTACAAACAAATTTCAACATAACAATTACCGATTATATTGAATATTAGTGATGAGTTTGTAATAAAATAATCCAATAAACGCATTAAAATCATCTTTTCACAATACTCAAACAATAAACATATTATAACATAATCAATTCCTAAACATAGTAAGAATAACAAACACACAAAAAATGCTTAACCGAATTCTTCGGCGTCAATATCACCTCCGAACCAACATCGAGAAGGTTAGCTCTCCATCTTCTACAAGGGTCTCTGATGGTGTCTGCTCCTCATTCTTCTCTTGAAACCTTTGGAGCATTTTCCCTAAACGAAAGCATGCTCTCTTTTTAGCCATCAAACGACGCTTTTATATTAAAAACGTAAAGTTTTGGGTGAGATGTGTTTATACCGAAAAATGGGTTCGGCCCATTTTTACTATTTTGGGTTGAAAATCCGAAGCCTAAAGAAAATCCATGGTTTGAAGTCCACACACTGGCCTTGGCCCATTGGAATTCAGTGTCCAACAGAAGAGGACGTGGTAGAGTTTGAGTTGGAGTGGGAGACTGGGAGTCTAAATTTAAAGAGGAGATAAGAGGATAAGATGATAGACACCAGCCAAACTCTATCGGATAAGATGAGGTTTATTTAAACTTTAGCTCTATCTCGTGGGATAAGATTCTATCAAAATTGCAAGTTTAATTGGAGTAGGACACTCAACATCTTTGACTATAAATAGGAGCTCTGAAGAAGAAAAAAGCATGGAACCTCTAATAAATCAAAAGCCTGGCATCCCAGCAAGTCTTCACACTTTGAGCTCATTTCTTTTTTAGCAATCATTTATTTTTCCTAGCCTAGCATTTTTCTTTCCAATTGTCATTAGCTATTTCTTCAACTTTCTTAGTCATTGCATCTCTGCCAATTTGTTTATTAATAAAGCAAAGTACTTTTTGTTAGATTTTTGTCCCTTTTCTAGTAATACACAGTCGTTTTGATTTTCAGTCAGTTTATAAGACGCAACAATCTGTTTTCCTGTTTTCCTAGTTTGGAAACACTTTATTTTCCTGGCACGCTCGAAATTTATTCACAAACCGAACAAAGGGCTATGTGTTGTCCTTTAGTCAAATAAAGGCCAAACATATTTTTGGCATGCCCGATGGAACACACGCAATGACGAGAACAAAATCTAGTAAGAGTACTGACGTTTCCCCCAGTGGAGGCGATGATATAGAAAACATTGCAACAATAACGCTGGAAAACCAACCTCAGCCTCTTGAGTTGAGTCAATCAAGCAACATTGAGATCCTTTTAACAAAGGTTCTGGAGGTCATAGAAAAATCGACAGCTCTCTTAAACACTATGGGGAGCAACCAAAAAGAGATTTTGGTTGCAATCACTGGATCTGTTATGCCAGGAAAAGACCAAGGCATAGGCAGAGGAGAATCCAGTAAGACGTTGCACCATACCAAATCACAGGCCAGTAAGTTACCAGTGGCCGCGGAGCACCAGCTAATGGCATCTACGATCACCCCAACCGGAGTTGAAGGGTCACCAACCAAGGCGACCAGGTTCAGAGAAATTTCTCCCATGAAAGTGCTCGAGGGGTAGTCCACCATGATTGACTGCCCCAACAAGGAGAAAGAGCTGGTGACCACTTACTAGCCACTGAACAGAAGAAATGAGACACCAAGCGCTGCCATGCCTCCGGTGTCCATTAACCACAAGACCCCTGTCCAGCTCCACAGCCACACTGGACCAGTAACTCAGCCTCACCTCTATGAAGAAGGAATGAGCTCAGGGGGCAATGGGAGTCTGGTGACCAACCAGATGCAAACATTCCCAAGGAGTACAGGTCACCAGACTGTTCAGCAACCGGTGACCATGGGCCAAGCAATGCACGGGCAACACACCCAGGTGATCGATCCTGTGATCAGGGACTCACTTTACGAGATCACTCAGGAATTGTATGGCCCCTGGTTCAATCAGATTGTCCGACCCGAGTTTAGGAAACTGTATCTTGAATTCATAGATAGAGCAGCCTTCACCAGGGGTGTAAAAATCCCGAATTTCACTTTGTTTTATGGGGAAGACGGGCAGTCTTCCATCGAGCACATGGCAAGATTCACTACTCAATGCTCAGAATTTTCTAGCTATGACAACTACCAGTATCTATTGTTGAAGTTGTTCCTGAATTCGTTAACTGGAGCGGCTTTCTCTTGGTATATGTCACTGCCAAGGGACTCCGTGTTCGGCTAGGCAAATATGACAAGAGTCTTCCACGTTCAGTTTTACAGAAGTGAGCCCGAATTCAATATTATGGACTTGTCTAGGCTCACTCAGTGCGCTGGAGAAAGAGCGGATGACTTCATTGCCAGGTTCAAGAGAATGAGAAACAAGTGTAGGATTAACATTCCAGAGACCAAATTTGTAAAGATGGCACAAAAGGGTTTAGACCTGGAGTTGAGGAAAAAGTTTCAAGGGATGAACTTTAGAGACTTTTTCGAGTTGGCTATGAAGGTGACAGAATACGAAAAGCTACTTAAAGAAGACCATAAGCTTAAAAAGCAGGCTATGGGGACCTATTTCAAGGAAGTCCACACTGTTGAAGTAGAGGTTGCTATAACTGTTGTATCCGATACTAGAAACATAATATGCCCACACCTAGCAAAGATGCCTCCTGGAGGGCAACAAAACAGTGACAAGAGGGGAAATAGGTATATGTTCGATGTAAGTAAGACATCGGAAATTTTCAATTATCTCATGAAGATTGACTTTATTGCCTTGTCAGAAGACCACGTTCTCCCCACTAAGGAGGAGATGAAGGCCAAAGATTATTGCAAATACCACAATGCATGGACTCATTCTACCAACATGTGTTGGGCCTTTAGGAACGTGATTCAAGATCGCATCAACGGAAAGATTCTCAAGTTCCCAGAAGAGGCAATGCACATTGACAAGAATCCATTTCTGGTGGGGTCAGTAAATGTAGCAAGTAACGATATGAGAAGTTGGCTTAACCAAAAAAGGAGGGAAGAGCATACGAATCAACTGTGGAGGCCTAAAAAGTCGAACACGTGGAAGAGGGAAGACGGCCCCACCATTGCACCCAAAGGAAGAATCAGTGCACTGGAAAGGCTCGGTAGCTAGGTCACCAGAAATAACAATGAAACTGGTGACCAGGTAGCCATCAATACTGGTGGTCACCTGAAATTTGTCAAGCCACCGATGCCCAGAACAACTGGAGAGCGGATTCGAGTGGAGAGCACAAGGAAGGACAAGAAGGAAATACCTACCGCTGTACAGAAAAACGCTAGAACAAGAAAAAGAAGGTCGCAGCGCAAGAAGTTGGCCGAGAGACTGTTTCGAGAAAAAGAAGAACTGAAGGCGAGACTTCAGATGCAGACCATGGCTCACTTTGTGGAAGAATAAGAGATACTTATCAGAGGGAAGGAGTTAGTCAACATGACTAAGCAGATGGTTGAGCACTGTGAAGGAGAGATTCAAAGGAACAAGTTCAAAAGAAAAGCAACTGAGGATGTTAATATCGAAGACCAGGAAGACGGCTACGTCAATGTTGGTGAGGTTCCTGTGTATTACTTGGGAGCCACTTCAGTGTTATTACCAGCCATCTTTTACCGGGTCGATCTTGATAACGAGGCAGAAAACAGGCCGACCGCGGAAAGGAAGGTGTAGGCTGCAAAAGAAGAACAAAGTCCAGCAGAGAAGCTCTCAAAGGAAACGCAGGACACTGAAAGGAGTAAAGCTCTGACGTTCGACAAGCCCTTGACTGTGAATCACACTAAACCACTGTACATAATGGCCTGCGTCAATGGAAAATCGTTGAACAGTCCTGGTGGACAATGGAGCAGTAGTGAACGTGATTCTCTTGAAACTGTTGTTAGGACTTGGGAAAAGAGAAGAAGACATCATCACTACAAACCTAGTGGTGACTGCGGTGACTGGGGACGTAGCAAGGACTTTGGGAGTAGTTCCACTACAAATCACGGTGGGCACTAAAACGTGCGTGTCTGCTTTCTTTGTAATCAACATCAACGCGAGTTACAAGTTGCTTCTTGGTAGAGACTGGATTCATGCAAACATGTGTGTGTCGTCTTCTCTTCACCAATTCTTATTGTTCTGGAATGGTGACAATATGGAAATGGTTAAGGCAGATAGTAACCCGTTCAGTGCTAAAGTCAATTTGATGGACGCCTGTTATTACCACGGAGACATCACACCAATTACCTTTGAAGGGTTGGACAAAGAAGGTAGGCCTACGCTGATGAAGTTTGCCAAAGATAAGCAGTTGCTGCTCCAAGCAAGTAGTATCAGCGAGAAAGACAAAAGCATCAGGCCTTGTAGGCTGATGGAAGAGGACGCTGGCCAGTCAGGCCAATGATAGTCCAAGGAAATAAAGATGGGTGGCCAATGGTTGCAAGGGTCACCCAGGAAGCAATCTTGCAGCAAATCAGGAAACAACTGGTAGTCAATCACGAAATCGAGATGCTCGGGACAGAGTTAGTGTATGAAGGAGAAATCCCAGAAATAGTAAGAGATGAAATAAACCTAAAGGAGCTACAAGATGCACCACCCAAAATGGAAGATGAGAGACTCCAAGTGAAGGACACTCTAGAGGAACTCAACTTGAGTACTGCTGAGGACCCTAAAGTGACATACATCAGTGGCCTTATTAGTAAAGAACTACATGAGGAGATAATCGAGCTGCATTATAAGTACAAAACTTGTTTTGCATGGGATTAAAAGGATATGCCAGGGTTAAGTCGGAGTTTAGTGGAACACCGACTACCCATCAAACCTAAATTTTGTCCTTTTTAACAGCCACCTAAGAGGATGTCCAAGGAGGTTGAGATGAAGGTGAAGGAAGAAATAGAGAGGCTCCTCAAAGTAGGTTTTATTAGACCAGCTAAGTATACCGAGTGGTTGGCAAACATAGTTCCCGTAGTCAAGAAAAACGAAAAAATTAGGGTATGTGTAGATTTCCGGGACTTAAATGCCGCCGCACCCAAGGATGTGTATGTAATGTCGGTTTGCCGCCACACCCAAGGATGTGTATGTAATACCGGTCAGTGACATGCTCATTGATGCCACGGCCAACCATGAAATATTAACATTTTGGGATTGTTTTGCTGGCTATAATCAAATCAAAATTGTTGAGGAGGATATTCATAAGACAGTGTTTCGGTGTCCAGGAGCAATTGGTACATTCGAGTGGGTGATGATGCCTTTCGGGCTAAAGAATGTTGGAACTACTTACCAAAGAGCCATGAACCTCATTTTCCATGATATTATTAGGAAAATTGTCGAAGTCTACATTGATGACGTGGTCATCAAATCCAAAAAACAGGGTGACCATGTAGAACATCTCAGGCGGGGGATTCGAGAGACTAAAGAGACACCAGCTCAAGCTTAATCCACTGAAGTGTGCCTTCGGAGTTAGAGCTAGAAATTTTCTCAGATTTTTGGTCCATTAAAGGGGCGTGGAGGTGGATGATAACAAGGCTAAAGCGATTGCACAGGCAAAACCTCTTAAAAACAAAAAGGAGCTACAAAGGTTCCTGGGTTAGGTTAATTACCTAAGGAGGTTCATTTCTAACTTGGCAGGCAAGACAAAGATCTTTTCAGAGTTGCTCTAATTGAAGAAAGAAGAAGATTTTCTGTGGGAAGACAAACACTAGCAAGCATTTAACAAGATAAAGAAATATTTGTCTTCACCACTAGTGCTCATGCCGCCAAGGAAAGACCATCCCCTCCGTTTATACTTAGCAGCGTCAGAAACTTCAATTGGATGCATTTTAGCTCAGAACAACACTAAAGGTAACGAGCAAGCTATTTATTACTTGAGTAGGACTCTCAAAGATGCCGAAGTTAGGTATTTTTCGATTGAAAAAGTGTGCCTGACCTTATATTTTGCGTGCACTAAGTTAAGGCACTACATGATGGGAAATTTGGTCTTTTTGGTGTCCAACACTGACATGATCAAGTATATGTTGACAAGGCCGATTATCACTGGGAGGATCGAAAAATGGGCTATCGCTTTGGCCAAATTTACTCTCCAATTCCTACCTCAAAGGTCTGCGAAAGGACAAGCCATCGCAAATTTCCTGGCTAACCATCCGAGTGTAGAGGTCCCCGACACTAGAGAACCAGATCTGAAAGTGTTCTATTTAGAAAAAGGCCCATGGATTTTAAAGTTCGATGGGTCTAGTACAACTAATGTCGTTGACGCAGGAGTCATTATCATATCCCCAGCAGGTATCAAAACCACGCTCTTTTTCAATCTCAATTTTTCATGCACCAACAATCAAGCTGAGTATGAAGCTCTAATAATTAGGTTGGAGATCCTCAAAAAATTCGGTGCTAAAGACTTAGCCATATATGGGGATTCACAACTGATCATCAGACAATTAAACGATGAATACAAATATAGTAGCTTTTCTCTGGCACCGTATTTTGCTGCTGTGGTTCAGTTGTTAGACGATTTTGAGAGCGTGGATCTATTCTACGTTCCACGAGAAGACAATTGGGAGGCAGATTCGATAGCTAGGATGGCTTTCGGAATAAAGATGTCCGATGAGTTGATGCATAAGTTCGTCCTTATCTAGAAGAAAAATCATCTTGCCATCGAAGGCCGAGGATGCCAGTGGACGTGTTTAATACTAATATAAAGTGTGCTGGTGACTGGAGGAGCTTTATTAGAGAATACCTGGAAAATCCTAAAGGAAGGACACCTTATAAAATCAAGATGCAGGGACTGAACTATCTCCTAGTCGAAGGCAATCTGTACAAGAAAAGTGTCGATGGCCTCCTCCTCAGATGTTTAGGCCCAGTAAAGTCAATAGAAGTCTTTAAACAAGTGCATGAAGGTGTTTGTGGTGCTCATCAGTCCGGAGAGAAAATACGTTGGTTGATTTGTAGACATGGTTACTACTAGCCTCGAATATTCGATGATTGTTTCAGGTATGCTAAGGGCTGTAAGCAGTGTCAAAGACATGGGAAAATCCAGAGACTACCAGCTGCGGAATTGACAAGTATAATCAAGCCTTAGCCCTTTCGTGGGTGAGCCATTGACCTGATTGGAAAAATTTACCTAGCGTCATCCAAAGGCCATTCTTTCATCATAGTGGCCACGGATTTTTTCACCAAGTGGGTGGAGGCTCTACCGATGAGGAAAGTCTAGCAGAAAAAAGTCATTCAATTCATCAAGGAAAATTTGATCCACAGATTTGGGATCCTTGAGTCAATTACCACTGACCAAGGGATGATGTTCACGGGAGAATTAGTCAGAGAATTCGCAGAGGATTACGGTATTAAATTACTGAGGTCAAGTTCATATTATCCTCAGGCAAATGGACAAGTCAAAGCCTCAAACAAAGTCATAATTAACATTATACAAAAGATGATGGCAACCCTAGGGACTGGCACAACCTTCTCTCAGAGACTCTATGGGCATACAGGACATAGAAACGAAGCGCAACTGAGGTGACCCCATTTTCATTGACTTTCGGGCACGATGTTGTATTACCTATGGAAGTAGTGATGCCCTCTTTAAGAGTTGCATGGCAAAATAATTTGACACCAGAGGACTACTCACAAGCTATGATGATAGAACTAGAGGAGTTGGACCATGTGAGGATGGATGCTCTCAATAAGATGGTTCTATAGAAAAAGAAGGTGACTAGAGCCTACAACAAGACAGTAAGAAGAAAATGTTTTGACGAAGGCGATCTGGTCTGGAAGTTGGTGTTGCCCATTGAAAGCAAAGATCGGGTGTACAAGAAATGGTCATCGAACTGGAAAGGACCATTTAGAGTCCACAAAGTATTGCCTGGGAACGCCTACTGGTTATCAAGCCTATCCGGAGAAGCTCACAGCAAATACATCAATGGCAAGTATTTGAAGAGATAGTATCCCACCATGTGGGAAAACATTCAAAACGAGTAAGGTTTAAATGTTCGCACCGATGGGTGGCCACTGAGAAAATTGTTGTGGAGTGGGCTACCCGCGTTTGTGTAAGAGTAATCGGTTTAGCATAAATAAATGAAATGAAAATTTGCGCGTCAGTCATTTATTCAAGTTCAAATAGTGTGAAGCCAAATACAAAAAGCTTTCCAAAATAGGCCGCTTCTAGAGCAGGCTACATGTACAATCCGCAAAGGTTACAGAAAGGAATACTGAGTATGACGGATCTCGTCCCACTGGACCAGGTAGTCATGAATTGTTCTTTCAGTGCCCCTCAAATTGGAGGAGAATGCCATAATGGAGGGATAGAGCTTCTTTAGCTCTTCACCACTTTCCGTGGCCTCCGGCTTCTGCACCTTCAAGGTTTCCTTTTTGCCCATTAAGGAGGCCTAATGCCCTGATACTTCTTATCGAGCGGCAACGACCTTTCCCTGAAGTACTACAATCTCTTCCTCCCAAGCTTTTATTTGGGCAATGAGGTTGTTAGCTACTAGTTTGGATTACTTGATATCCTCAGCAAAGGTCTCCACCACCTTCTTCTGAAGACCGTAGGAAGCATTCAGAGCCTGGAAGTGACTCATTTGGTGATTGACGTCTTCTCTCTGGCTGGAGTAGGTTGTGAACTGGGCTCACAGGCTACTGATTCTACCATTCAAAGAGTTCGGGACTACCTTTTCAGTGGCCAAGAGATCCAAGGACAGCAGAACCTCTATAGCTTGAAGCGATTCCTGTACAGTAGACTCATCCAACGAGTCAAAATCAGAAGAAAAGAAAACCTTCACCTTTTCCTTAGCGACGGCTGCTTCCTCCGGAGACACGACAATGGGGACAGCGGGAAGAGGGTCGAAGACATTTAGGTTCATCGCAGCCAAGGGGTCCTCCCAAGATAACTCTTCCTCTACTGTAGCACTAATGGACACCAGAGCCTGCGAAGGATAAACACAAGTCAATAAGGATGTATCCTAATAAAGAGCGATTGGCACGACAAAGTCCATACCGCTGTGGGAGAAAGGGCCTGGTCATTGAGGATCCTGGTGCAAACGATGTCCTCGATGACCACAGGTTCAGTGTCTCGTTGACCGCCAGCAACTTCCAAACCCCAGACGACCTCATGGAAGCTCAGGACTTCCTCCTCTTCACCTGCTTTCTCTGAACCCTCATCGCTGGAGACCTCCAGAGTACCAGTTATCCAGTGACTTTTTAGCTTTAACACTGGAGGAGGCCTTAGGTTGCTTAGGTGTTTTTTCACCTAAGGGAGCTGCAAACCACAGACAAAATCAGGGAGAAACAGAGGAAGGAAGAAATAGAAGAGAAGGGAGGTTACCTTGATCAGCCTTCCGGACCTTGCTTTTGCCTGAGGTAGCAAACAACTTTCCTCTAGAAGCCAAGGGAGAAAGAACACCTGAAAGCAAAAGAAAGGGTCAAATATCGACATGAAGCCCTAGGCAAATAGAAAATTACCGAACATACCTTGATCAGGCAGAGAAAGAATGAAGGTCTGAGAGACATACCCCCACCAGGAATCGAAAGAGTCGATCATCGAGGTCGGATCCCTCTCAACACAAACGATTGGCATTATTTTAGTATCCGATAGTTTCTCCCAGCGCTTCTCAATGAACTCCCTAATTTCGGCCTCTAACAAAGAGACCCTACTACCATCCGGTTTAGAAAGACGCTGGATAACGTCCGGACAACCTTGCATCAAACCAAACTAACGGCACCACAGCTGAGGCATATAAATCTCACAGCAGACCCCCAACTGCTTACCACCCCCTTTCAACATAACAGAGGTCCACTCAAAACGTGCCGAGCTTCGCAAACCAAACGCCAATCTCTTTTATGCTCCTCAAGCATGCCAGACATATACCATTGTAAATGTACTGGGAGGACATCCCATTCCTCCCCGCGATAAAAAGGAAACATAGTAGGGGCACTCTGTCCCCTTAAGTTTAGAAAATACTTTACTACCTCTACTTGATATAGGGAGCAGGGGCAGTAAGAAGCTGCAATCCTAGGGGTGACCTCATCCCTCCAAGGCGAAGCCGAAGAGCGTAGAGCTGGGAAGTATAGAAGGAGCCACAATTGGAGAAGCCAAGCCGATGGTGGTAGCTCCTTAAAGGGCTCTGAGGTGACAGCCACATATAGTCCCCGGTAACAGTGATCGAGGAAAAGGCTGACTAGAGAGACCTGCTGACCCTGGTGGAGCGCGAGGGCCAAGTTCTTGGTCTCCTTGGTGAGCCACCCAGCCGGGGAACAAGTAATGTACTTGGCAATCAAGTACCACATTAGGGCCAAAATTTGACTCTACAGGTCCAAATCCTTGGCCTACCTTATTACCTACGAAAGAGGAAAACAAGTGGTTAGGAATGCTGGAAAACAGAGGGAAAGCAGGCAGCAACCAAGCTAAGAGACACTCACCCCACTGAAAGAAAAGGCAGTGGGCAGAGAAACCAATGCCTCCTCCAAAGAGCTGTCTTCCTCTGGGAAAATAGCAGAAGCAACTTCTTCTACTTGTAATGGGAGGCCAGTAATCGCCACTACGTCCCGCAAAGTCACCGACATTGGACCATGTGGGAAGAGGAAAGAATTGCAACTGTGGCTCCAAAAGCGCAGGGCTCCAATGATTAGATCCCTGTCAAAATATTGCTGATGCAGAGACAATTCGATAAGGTCAGCCACACCAACCTGCCTCCAGCGACTTTTGAAATGTAATCGCAGCGTGGCCACCCAAGCAACATACTCCGACTCATTGGGAATCCACGTCTGTTGTTTGCTAGGAGTGGCGAAGGAATCACGGTGGAGGAGAAGGGAGCGAAAAGGATATGCTCGGAGGAGTTGGAGAGTACGGAGAAATGGTTAGGCATTGTTGAAGGTCGCCCTGAATAATAAATAGATGCGTTTAGACCAGAGGAAAGTCATGAAGGACAAAGAGATGCAAAAGTGGGGTCTATACCTGCTTGGTGACTAAGGCTGTAGAAGTAGAAAGAGCCAGAGAGACTTTCGAATCTGCAAAATAGGAATGGGAGGTCAGTGTCCAAAGAAAATTTGACAGAGTTTCCCCTGCAAATGGGAGATCCCAGAAATTACCTGTAAGCAAGTACACTCCTAAAACACACCACAGTACCCATTACACCAAACAAGCAACCATCATCCAAACTTTAAATTGCAAAGACACCTGAAACCTCAGAGGTCACCAGAAATACAGTAGTCACCCAAAATTGAAATGAGAGTGGTCAAGAAGATTCATACCTGACATTCTGTGGAGCAATTCGCGGGGCTTTCGACGGTAGAGAGAAGAAGGATGGTATTCCTGGAGAAAGGCGCGATTTCAGAGAGTTAAATAGAAGTCATAAGAATGGAAATAGGAGAAAGGAGCGTATGCGTACTAATGGGTGTCGACGGTGACGGAACAGTTTCAGGCGAGTAGACTTCAACGATGTTAGGAGACGAAGCACCGAGGTATCATGCGACGGTAGTAACGACGGCGGAGGGGCAGAAGCTTGAGTAGCAGGGGAGAGGAAGTTTTGGGCAGATTTCGAAAACCGTTCTTTGAGTGATTAATAGGGAACGAGAAACAACCTTTATATATTGACGGTACGAGTGTTCCTGGAAAACTAAAGAGATTACATTTTAAAGGGGTACAGCGAATGGGGTTGCTTCGGGTGGGCTATTTGGCAGATTTTTGTCAGAAAGTCCTTTGAAATTTTGATGTCCATAATTTATGTTCAGATGGCCAGTATAGGGATGACTAGAGTTATTACTAGATGACCTTTGGGTATAACCTTGTGGGGAATCGGGGGCAGACACAATGTCTAGTGTATGTAACCAGATATCCAAGAGTCACCATAGGGCTCATTCTTCTAAGCCCAATGGTGCAGGGGGCAAATGTTTACACTGAAAAATAGATTCGGCCCATTTTTATTGTTTTGGGTCGAAAACTCGAAGCCTAAAGAAAATCCATGGTTTGAAGTCCAGACGCTAGCCTTGGCCCATTAGAATTCGGTGTCCAGTAGAAGAGGACGTGGTAGAGTTTGAGTTGGAGTGGGAGACTGGGAGTCCAAATTTAAAGAGGAGATAAGAGAATAAGATGATGGACACCAGCCAAACTCTATCGGATAAGAGGAGGTTTATTTAAACTTTAGCTCTATCTCGTGGGATAAGATTCTATCAAGATTGCAAGTTCAATTGAAGTAAGACACTCAACATCTTTGGCTATAAATAGGAGCTTTGAAGAAGAAAAAAGCGTGAAATCTCTGACAAATCAAAAGCCTGGCATCCCAGCAAGTCTTCGCACTTTTAGCTTATTTCTTTTTCAGCAGTACTTTATTTTTCCTAGCCTAGCATTTTTTTTTCCAATTGTCATTAGCTATTTCTTCAACTTCTTAGTCATTGCGTCTTTGCCAATTTGTTTATCAATAAAGCAAAGTACTTTCTGTTAGATTTTTGTCCCTTTTCTAGCAATACATAGTCGTTTTGATTTTCAGTCAGTTTATAAGGCGCAATAATCTGTTTTCCTATTTTCCTAGTTTGAAAACACTTTAATTTCTTGGCACGCTCGAAATTTGTTCACAAATCGAACAAAGGGCTACGTGTTGTTCTTTAATCAAATAAAGGCCAAACAAGATGTTAAAAACTCAAGGGGATAAGTGGTTGGCTCACAACTGTGAGAGGTGTCTCACGGTTGTGAGCCACCTTGCATGGGCAAGAGAGGTGTCTCACACCGATGCAAGGTGTGCATAAGTGTGAAACATGTCTCAAACCCATGACACTTCCATGCATGGTTATAAGCCATGTTTTACACTCTTCACTATTCTTGTTCTTCATTTTATGTATTTTCTTGTCTTCTTCTTGTTCTAGTTCTTCTTCTTCTTATTCCATAAAGACAAGTGAGCGTGAATTTTATGAAAATGGCTCAAATATAATACTTTTGACTCACTTTGGCTCCTTCACTTTCTAATCGCACCTAAAATCAAATATGAAACAAAGTTAGTGTTTTAAGCATGCTAAAGCATTAATCACTAAGTGTCATGGATTAAATGTAACAACAATTAAGCACATATCACTTGCTCCTTATACTATTGGGTTCTTAACTAAATTTATTATTGAAATACTATCAACAAAAATCTTAAGAAACTATGTGTTGTTTCTTTCAATCACTTTAATCTTCTCACATATCTACTACCTATTTAAGATTTTTGAATGCTACTTCCAATGCTATGGGTTCAAAATCTGTAAAGAAAGTAGGGTATTCTAATTCTCCGTCATCATTATTTTCATCATCAAGATTTACCTCATAATCTTGTAAACATATTGGTTACTGATCATGTCATTAAGGTCTTCCAAATTTTGTCAGAAAATATAGCAAAAATGACTATTGAGAAGATTTTTATAAGGTTTATCCATTTGCATTGGGCACTACTGCTTCTTAAAGAAGAGAAATAACATTTTTTTATTAGTATCCTTATTTTATTCCCAACCTTCTTCTTCATTAAAAATTACATCTTAGGTAATAATTATTTTCATTATGATAAGATTAAATAATTATACCCTCCAAATTTGTAGCCAATATAGTTTTCTCTACTTGATCATCTAATTTTTCCCTCATCTCTTCTAAAATATAAACATAGGCAATAACATTAAACACCTTTAAATGCTTCACACTTGAAATGGCACACTCCAAATTTTTAAAGGGGTAAGATTGGGACCCTTTTTATTAAGATCTATTTAAAATATAAACAAAACATAAGATGACTTTGACCTAAATTTTTTTTCTTTTGTTTGTCCATTAGCATGTTTCTTGCTATATCTATAATTGTTATGTTCCTCTATTTGGCAATTTTACTGTATTGAGAAGTGTAAGGACAAGTGACTATATGATGTATCCACTGTCCTTCTCAAAACTTTTTAAAGTCATTAGAGGTATATTCACCCATTAGTGTGCAATTCCTTTTAAGATAATTTCTTTATTTTCTAATATATATCTTAAACTTCTTAAAGTAATAAAAAATTCAAACTTTCTTTGTAAAAAATAAACTCATATTTTACAAGTAAAGTCATCAATAAAAGTCAGGAAGTACCAATTAGTACTTTTTGATACAATACTCATCGGGCCATATACATCAAAGTGAACAAGCTCAAGTAATTAAGATACTTGTTGACATTATTCTATTACAAAAGGCATTCGATGATGTTTTCCAATAGTGCATACTTCACATAATTGTTCAAGATGACATATATTTGAAAGTCTTTTGACCATATTTTCTAAAGCAAGAATTTTTAAACTATGAAAGTTTAAATGTCCAAACTATAAATGTTTTAGTCAAGATTCTTCTTTTATAATTTCATTAAGATATTTATAAACACCACTAGAGATATTAACTTGAAATATACAATTTTTTGTTAAAGAAGCCTTAAGGTTACCTTGTCAATAAAAAACAAATAGTTTACCATTATAAGGAGTCATCATATACCTCTTTTTTAGCAATTAATCCACACTCAACAAATTTGTGTTTATTCATTGCATATAAAAACCTATGAAATATAGTTGTAGTCTCCATTCTTTAAGTTTATAAGGATTTGTCCTTTTTCTATTACTAGAATGGTGTTGTCATTTACAAATTTAATTTTGGTGTTAAAGAATTCATCACGATTTGCAAACATCGCCTTTTTATTGCTTATATGGTTAGTACATATAGTATTAAAGAATTGTGTATGATAATTTATGGTTCCACTAGCTATAATGACCATTAAAAAAGTATGACCACCATTGTCCTCATCATCATTATCTTGTACATAATAAGCCATATGAGCATTCCTTTATTTATACATTCATTTGAATAATGATGACATTTATGACAAATATAATATTCATCATTAGATTTATTATACATTCACGATCTCTTGTGTGCTTTTGGTGGTTAGATTATGCATTTTCTTGATCACTATCTTGATTACCTTCAATCTTATAATTCTTAATATAACTGCATGATTTTTATTATTCAAGAAATCGCCTCCTCTTTATCCTCTCCTATGGGAGTTACCATGTTTTTTCGTTTATCCCTTTACTTTGATCACCTTTAGTAGGGATTTTGAGTTATAAAGCTTGTTCTATTGGCTTCTTAGCCTTTTTCTCATTACATGTGTTGCTTATAGGCTTGCAAGATGCCAAATGCATCATCAACATTCATTAAGGATAAATTATAGGTTTCTCCAATCGCCATTATAATATGTTCAAATTTGAAAGTTAATAATTATAGGATACCCTCTAATATAGTTATTCTTTGTAATTTTCTCTGTTTATTTTCATTTGATTTGTCAAAACAAGAAGACAACTTACATAATTAACCACTACCTCAGAGGATTCCATTTGCAAAATCTTACATTGGCATCTTAAGGTTTAAAGTCTCACCTTCTTGACTCTATTTGTACATTTTTTCTTTATCGTTAAGTATCCGATAAGTTGACGTGATAGCATTTATAATCTTCTCGTTGATCTCATTCCCTCTTTGATTCTCGTTGATCTCATTCCCTCTTTGATGAATGAAATATGTCCTTCTTGTCCCTTCTCTTATTCTCATAATAGGTATCCATTACTTACACTATCATTCTCAGCTACATCAATAACACCATTCTCCATAATACTTAACCACTCGTGGTTGAAAAGCACCCTCATTTGAATAATCCACTTATTATATTATTTTCCATTTAAGATAGGAATTGAAATTTAGGATGAGCTACTTAAAGTTATAGCTATGACATCATTGATAGTGATTAATAAGAAACAAAGAACGTAGCAAAAATGGAGAAGAAAAGAAATACAAAACGTTGTTAAGCAATAAAAAAACAAAGCATTTTTTATTTATAAAAACTAGAGCAATATTATAATAAACTTATAACAAATTAGATTACTTATTTATCTAATTGAAACAAAACATAATCATAATTATTGTATAATTATAGTTGAAGAATCCTAACAAATTTGGAATAAATAAATATTATTAATCTCATCAAATATTAAAATTAAAGTTACTATAAGAAACATTAACGATTTCATCATAAACACAATAATGAATAAGGCAATTTCAACAAAAAAAATATTGAATAAGATTATTTCAACTAAAAAAAACTAAAGAGGAATATGGATTTATATTTAATGCTCTCTCTAAAATTTCTCAAAAGTTATCTTGTGTTTACATTTTGTTTATTTTAACATGACATTTAGATTAATTCTTTTATTTTGAATGCCAAAACTTATGTAAGTAAGAGTATCTTGTCGTTTGGATCGTACAGCAACATTCCTACTGTTTTCAGTCTTCATTCTCACAATATTGTTTGTTCTCATACCTCATTATTATCTTCAAGCTAGGTCTATTATAGGACAAAACATTTCCTTTATTTTTTGTTCAAATAAAAATCAAAAGTGTATGCATAATTTGTTTGATGGCTGAGATAATTATAAAAATATATAGGATTTTTGCCTATAATTAATTCTTGTTTTAGAACAAAGTTTAAGAGAAATAATATTAAACATGATTTAGACTAACAATGCACTAGAACTCAATAAAGTCCAAAAAATGTCAAAAACTCAAAGTCATACAGGAAAACTAGTATCTTTTGTTAAGTTCAAATCATATAATTAATTATCGTCCTTTAATTCAACTTTTCAGCCAAGCCTTTCATAATAAGTAGAATAATTATTCTTGTGAAGCTTTTTTACCAATTCATTGATATAAATAAAATGAGCTTTGTTATAATCCTGACTTGAAGTCTTTTATGAAGATTTTTACAATATTTAACTAACTTGTTATTGTTAGTTGCAGATTTCTTTTTTTTAAATTAGGTACGTTCACATCTTTCTTAGTCATAATATTTATCATAAGTGGTCATTTCTAAATAGTCTCTTTACTAATTAGGGGTAAGACTATGTACTACTAGGGGTAAGACTACGTACTACTAGACCTCCTCAGACTCTGTGTGTCAGTGAAATTTATACTGGGTATTGTTATTATTGTAATAATTCTCAAACATTTTTTTATGCTAAGTTTTTTTGACATAACATTTTTAATGTATTAATATATCTTCCGTCAATGACTTATGATAAAAAAAAATATAAAAGAAAGAAAAACAATTATATTGTTTCATGCAAACCTAAGACTCAAAAGCAATATGTAAACATGTATTTTGAAGACGTAGAGAATTGTATTGTATTTTTCACTATGTTTAACTTACTATACATAATTTGAGATACATAAGATAAGGTATTATATAAACTGAAAAGATTAAAGCATATTGACTATAATGTTTATTTCTAAGTAACATAGCTCATCTCTAGTTAATAGAAAAATAAGATCGTTGTGATTGGGAGATAGTTATATGTTATCAGCCTCCCTCAAACTCAGGGTGAAACTTAATCATGATTTTGTCTCAAAGATGTTAGAGTGTGTCACAACATCAACAATTTGATCAGTAGAGGAGATATGTCAGATGTAGAATGATTTGTTTGCTACCAAATCTTGAATGAAGCGAATGTCAATCTTAACGTGCTTCATGTGAGCATGACAAACTGAATCAAAAGTAAGAAAAGTAGCAATAAAGTTATCACACCAAAAAGTAGGTTTTATGTAAGAGAAATATTTTTAACCAAGAAGTGAAGTGATCCAATAAAGTTCTGCTACTATAATAGCAATACGTTTTCATTTTGCCTCAATACTAGATAAAGCAATTGTTATTTGTTTCTTATCATTCCAAGAGATGAGATTGGAACCAAGAAAGATGCAGTAGGTAGATGTAGAGTGATGATCATCAAATAGCCATCTTAATTAGCATCATTATAAGCATGGAGATTGAGGGAGATGATTCAGTAAAGTGAATGACATGAGAAACTACAGAGTGAAGACATCGAAGAATCCATTTGACTATAAATGAGTGACCATTGGCAGGAGAGTGTTAGAATTAAGAGACTTTATTGGTAGTAAACTAGGTGTCAAGGCAAGTGAGGCAAAGATATTGTAAAGCATCACCAGTGCTACAGTACTCAATAGCATCAAGAAGAGAATGACCATGACTTTTAGATAAAGGAAAGGTAGGGGCAATGGGTGAGTTAGTAGGTTTAAACTTATAGAGACCAGTTCAAAGAGAAGATCTTTGATGTATGAAGTTTGAGTGAGTAAAAGAACAGTAGGCAAGGTATGGACTCAATACTAACAAAGATATAAAGTGGACCTAAGTCTTTAATAGAAAAATTGGTGTTGAGATCATAAATAAGAGATGTAATGAATGATGATAAAGAACCTATAACCAAGATATCTTCCATATAAACCAAGGAAAAGGTTGTGTGATTTGATGTAAAACTTGCTTTATTTAGATCAAGAAAATCATACGCTTTATAAAACCATATATTATGGCTCGAATTTATAGTCAAGATAAATTCAACTCGTATTTTTACCAATATATACTATGACTCGAAATGCGGTATAAGTAGGTATTGTTGGTGCAGAGGAAACAATAAATGTGATATGAATAAACAGAGAAGTTTCAAATTTGGATGAGATAACTTATAAAATCAAGCTCGGGGAGCTTATTTTAAGCCATATATAGCTTTATGGAGATGACAGATATGATGAGGATAGTGGAGGTCTATGAACCCAGGAGGTTGAGACATAAGGACTTGTTCTTGAAGTTGACTATGAAGGAAGGCATTGTTAACATTAAGTTGGTGAATAACATTATGATATAAGGCAAGAGTGAGAACAATGCAAATGGTGGTGGGTTTGACAACATAACTAAAGGTACCAGTGTAATTGATGCTTGAAGTTTAATGATAACCTTTGGTCACTAGTCAAGCCTTATGACACTAAATGGAACCATCAGGTTTCCCTTGGTATAAAACACCCATTTACAAACAATAATGTTTGCATTTGGCAATGGAGGAATAAGAGTCCAAATATGATTGTGATGGAGAACAATTAACTCATCAAGCATGACATGACACTAATATGGAAATTTGTTGGCTTGAATGAAAGATGTGGGTTAGAAGTGGTAACAAGTATGGAATAGGAGATATAATCTTGAAAAGAGAGAGGATGTAGCTATGATCACATATGCAGGTGATTATAGGATGAGAGGATAGTGGTGAACGAGTACGTAAAGATGGAGAAGCAATGTGAGGAAGGGAATGGTTAAAAGGTGAAGGTAAGAAGAGAAAAAAAGAAGTAGAAGTCGAATGGGAAGCATTAAGAAAGAGGGGGGAATAGTAAAATTCATGTTTAAGGAATTGCACATGATGAGAGATATAAAGTTTAAAGGTTTGAGGATTAAAATGACAGTCTTCTTTGTATTTGGAGCAGTAGCCTAAAAAAACATACGGAGTAGATTTAGGTGTAAGTTTATTCGCACATGTAGAGCCTAGAAAGGGAAAACATATGCATCCAAAGACTCGAAGGCGAGAAAGAGTAGGCTTAGTATGAAAAGTGTTTTATAAACGGACTGATAATTAAGAATCGATGTAGGTAAGAGGTTGATGAAATAAAAGGCTTCAAACAAAAAATATTTAGGAAGAGAGGCATGTAAAAGAAGGGTAAGGCCTATTTAAGTGATATGGCAAATTTTACGTTCTACAAGGCCATTTTGTTGAGAAGGATAGAGAGATACAATAAGTGATGCCAAGGGAAGTAAGATATTAAGTGAAGATGCCATTGATGAGTTCAAGAGCTACATCTCATTGAAAAGTTTTTTCAATGGCTTAAAAAAGGTTTTCACTTGTTGTTTTAAAGGTTTGAAAATAAAGTAGAGTATGAGACTTTTGAACTAAAGGAAAAAGCTAAGTAAATCAACTGAAGTCATCAACAAAGATAATAAAGTATTGATACCTAGATTAAAAAAAGACAAGGAAGGTCCCCAAATATCACAATGAATGAGTTGTAAGCGTTTCATAGAGATACGAGATGATAATAGAAATGAAAGATGAACAATTTTCCTTTAAGATAAGAAGTACAAGATTTAATGACATTTGATTTAACAAGTAAAATAGAAGATAATCTAGATAACGTAGAGTGACATGAATAACTAATAAGATGATGCCATTGATCCAAGGAAGTAGTGGGACCACTAAGGGAAACATAAGTGCAAAAATGTGATGAAATCTTCAAAGGATAATGGTTACTGTGGATAGAACCCGTGAGGAGCGATATCATGGTTTAAAGGTCCTTCATAATGTAACCAAATAAATTAAATTCAATAAGATACAAATTATCATAAAAAAAATTACAGATGACAAATTTGTGACGAGATTAGGAACAATCAACATATCATGAAGTTGAAGAAGGTTAAGAGAATTAGATATTATTAATATACCATTAGACGAAATGAGAAGAGTTTATCCATTTACAACGACAACTTGGTTGGGTCTGTCATACGGTGAAACAGATTCCACAATGTGAGAACTAGGAGTCATATGGGTAGTGGTGCCAGTATTCGGTACCATTTAGAAACAGTATTAGAGTTTAAGTGTGAAATATCTACTTCAAGTTGAATGTTCATGATAGTAAATGCTACAGAAAGATTGTTATTAATATGTTGAGAATCATTAAGACAATTACGAGACTCAAAATATTGAAAACGATAGTGGGCGATAATATGGCCCCATTTTTTTATAGATTTGAAAATATGTGGTGGTTTATTGTACCTGGTAAATGAAACAATATTTGATTCTTAGATGGATTTGTAGAATAAGCTTGAAGTTACTAGGAATTAGGGAGTCCATAAGGCTGACTATCATGACAGATGGGCCCCAAGGAATGAGGAGGTCCAAAATAATATTTAGTATGCCAGTGTTAAGATTCAATAAAATTAAGGTTGACCCATGAGGTAGATAGGGAGTTGTCGTGCCTCCCTCTGCAAGTTCTACCACCTCATCTATCGTATGTGCCTTTTGAGTGACAACCACCATTATGAGAGATAAAGAGAGTTGCGTATGGTGGTAAAGGTGAATGATATAAAAGCAATTGAATAAAAAGCTTTGTTTGAAGCTCAGAAAATGTCATTGGGATATCATGATGCTCAATGGTGGCGTTAAAAGACTCATAATCAACTAGATGTCCACTCAAGGTGAAGAGAACCAAATCTTTGTCACTAATAATTGTTAACTGATCTGCAATTGTGGAGATAAGGGAAAGAAAGAAAATTAGTGATGGTGCTTGAACCTTTCTTCACTGTGTGGAGTCTGCAGTAGAGAAGAAAGCATTATGAAGCCGACTGTTGCAAGAAGTGATTAGCAAGTCCATGCCAGAGTTCACAGGCTGTGTGATAGCTAAGGGTTAATTGCACGATTAAGGATGAAGGAGATGTAGGGAGAAAGCATTAGACTAGTTGATTGAATATTTGCCATTTCATGTACTCTGAGGACAAGGATTCCAAGCTTAAGGCTTCATCTAGTGGGGATGTAGTGATATCTACATAATCAATAAGGTCAGAGGTAATTAAAATAACTTGAATTTGATTTTTCCTAACAAGATTTTTGTAGAATCTAGTGGTATTGTGGGAAAGCTTGTAACTTGGTTGACTAGTAATGTAGGTATGTTGGTGTCTATCATTCATGATACTGTTGCATTGTTGTGGGTGCCTCATGTGAATAATTTGAATGATGCCTATTGAATTGTTGTTGTTTGCCATCTGGGAATAGTGTATGTTAGTGTTGTTTGTGGTAAAAAGGAAAAAAATCATATGCTTGATGTGGGCTTTGATACTATGAAGATGTAGAGAAATGTACTGTATTTTTCACTATATTTATAGAAGGTTTAAGAACCTTAATATACATAATTTGAGATATATGAGATAAGGTACAAATAAACTGATAAGATTAAAGCATATTGAATCTAATGTTATCTCTTAGTAACATAGTTTATCTATAGTTAACAGAAAATTATAATAGATTCATAGCATTTTGAAATGTAAAATCTGACACCATGCCTAAAGTTCATATTTAAATATATATCAAAGGGCAGCAACCTTGAAATGAACTACGTCCACTATGGAGCTATTGATACCTAGGAAAAATTACGTAGAAAAGTTATAATAATTGTTTACACCTAAAAATGGATTCGGCCCATTTTTACTATTTTGGGTCGAAAATCCAAAGCCTAAAGAAAAGCCTATGGTTCGAAGTCCAAAAGGAGCCCATCAAGTGTAACCCGTCAAATTCCAGTGTCCAACAAAGAAGGGAGTAGTAGAATTTGAGTTGGAGTGGGAGTCTTGAAATCCAAGATAATGAAGAGATAAGGATAAAGTT
>JAOSBN010000005.1:37059959-37073765 GCA_027563595.1 Erythroxylum suave | reverse complement strand
TTGAAGCAAAGTACTTCTTCGTTAGTTTTTGTCCCTTTCTAATGAAAACACAGTCGTTTTGATTTCTAGTCAGTTTATAAGGCGCAATAATTCCTTTTCTCTTATTTTTCTTTAGTTCGGAAACACCTAAAATTCCTGGCACACTCGCAACATTCATCCAAAGGGCTACATGTTGTCCTTTAACAAATTAAAGACCAAACAATAAAACAATAACTCGAGTCCAGCAGCAAATCGTTTTTGCCAATCCGAGAAAAAAGATGATGACACAATGATGAAGCCTAAATCCAACCATAGTTATAAGAGAATATTCAGTACACTGTTTTATCTTATTAATTAGCCAAATCAGAATTAAGAAAAAAAAAACAGCTCTCCATATCTAAAAACGGCATATCCAATGTTTCATTTGAACTATGTCTTCTTAGCTCTCACATTAATAACAAGAACTGAACATGCTCTTGAAGCAATTAAGTCGTACAAACTTAACATGATTAATAATATGATATATAGGGGGAAAAAAAGGAATGTAGAAAATAAAGTGAGAAACGCCAAAATTAATATGACACATAGACCCTAATGGACCAATTATGCTCGGTCTTGATCACTGCATATCAAATGCATTGGGTAGTTTAGCTTGAGCAAGCATTTGAACAACTTCTCTCATTGTTGGTCTTTCCACACTGCGCTCTTGAACGCATAGCATGGCCACAAAGAAGACCTGCATTGCTTCAACTAACGGGACATTGTTTAATCTCTGATCTAAGATCTTTACCACCCCTTCTTTGCTTAAGTTGCTCTGTATCTTGCTCCATTGCACAATGTCCAAAGCTTCTTCCCCAAAATCACCAACTGGTTTTTTTCCCGTTATTAACTCTAAAAGAACAACTCCAAAGCTGTAAACGTCACTCTTCTCATCCACCTTTAAGGTATAAGCATATTCTGCCGCCACAAATAGCAAAGGGGTAAGAAGATTGTTTATTTGATGTATAAGTTTTGTTTTGTTTTTTTAAAATATGGAGGATTAAAGTTTGTCTTTCTATGGTTACTAATGGTAAAACTTGGATTGATTTTTGGAAGCAACCTTAGCTCCGCTGATGACTGACTTACGGCACTATTCACATGGACAGAATAAAGTTAGTTCGACTCATTTCCCAAGTGACAGACTCCCAAGTCTGAAAACAACACACAAAAGTATTTCCGTTTCTAGGGTTTAGGGAAAGTAAACATTAGATCTCAATCAGACGATTAAAGCTGATATGTATGTGTTTGGATTTAAGTGGATTTTGTTATTGCACTATAATTTGGGTTTGGGTCAGAAAGGGTTGGTTCTGATTGGTGTGTATGGATATGGGTTTTAGTTTTCAAGACATGCATAAAAAGCTCAACAACCCCTGCAGGGTTCGATAAAGCAAAAAGAAGCATTTCCTATGCGGTAGTGGAGCCTTTTTATCTTTCCCGAACTCCCCCCATGGCTCAGGTTTCCATTTCTTTTTCTTTTTCAATTTTTGGTTAGACTTGAGACCATTAGTACATTTAATAATAGATGTTACCTATGTCTACAAAATTATACGCTTGGACCCTAAAAACGTTAAAGACAAGCCGTTTGGAATCAATGATTAAATATGTTTCTCAGGAGACTAAATCATTACTCCAGGTCAAAGGGAAAACACAAGTCTCTGCCACCAATCAAGTATACGGAGTCAAAAGTTGGTCTGAGGTTGAGGTCTACTGGAATTGAATTGGAAGCGGTGTAGTCAGATCATGAATTTTGGTTTCCTCTTGGAATGTAAACACACATTAAATTAATGTAGAAAATAACATACCTGGAGCAATATAGCCATAAGAACCCGCAATTGCAGACATACATTGTGATGTTCCAGTGTCCTGCAAGAACTTGGCCAGACCGAAATCTGCCACATGAGCCTCGAAGTCAGAGTTGAGCAAGATGTTATTGGACTTAACATCCCTGTGTATAATTAGAGGAGAACAGTCATGGTGCAGGTAGCATAAGCCCCTCGCAGCTTCAATGGCGATTTTCAGCCTCGTTTCCCACTTAAGGAAACCACCTCTCTTTCCATGTAATACTTCACCTAAGCTACCATGTGGCATGTACTCATAAACAAGCAAATTGGTCTCTTTGTTGGAAACAAATGCCAATAATCTCACGATGTTCCTGTGTCGAATTCGACCTAGTGTTTGTATTTCTGCAGAAAGACCATTGTCATGTGAAGATCCTTTGCTTATTCCCAACAATTTTTTAACAGCTACTTGCTCCCCATTAGGCATTAACGCTCTGTACACAGTTCCCGCTCCACCTCTTCCTATAATGTTGGTTTCCTTCACACATTCTAAAACGTCTTCAGTTCCAAAATCCAAATTCTGGAATGCCGTCAATTTCCAGCCATTCGAATTGCTTCTTATCTTTTGAGTCTTGATGATCGCCAATGCAGCAAACACTAACGAGCAAACTAGTAGTCCCAAAGCAAAAAGAAGCTTGAATTTCCCAGGAACCTGAGATTTGGAGCCATTTTGGTTATGTAATTGCAGAGGGGAAGATGAAAAGTTGCATAAGTTGAGGAAAGAACCACAAAGTTGAGGATTGCCAATAAAAGATGAGACATTGAAGAATGTATATTGTCCAAATTCGGGTATGGAACCAGAGAAATTATTGTGAGAGAAGTCTGCCGAGGTTAGACTTCTCATAGACCCAATTTCCTTGGGCAGGCTCCGGCTCAAGTTGTTCCATGATACGTTAAGATAATTCAACATGTGAATTTGACTAATCTGAACTGGGATTGGACCTGAGAGTTGGTTTTTGCTGAAATCTAAATAAGTCAACATATGACAACTGCCGATCTCAGATGGGATGGTGCCAGACAAGTTGTTTCTACTAATATCCAATGTTAGGACATTTTTCAGTTGACCTATTTCGGGTGGAATTTTACCAGTTAACTGATTTCCACTTAGGAGAAGAATCTGCAAGCTGGAGAAATTTCCAATAGAGGCAGGAAGTGACCCAGTCAAGCGATTTTCTGATAGATTTAGTTGCTCAAGTTTCGACGGCCAGCCACTTCTCTGCTCAGGAACTAGTCCACTGAAGTAGTTATTTTGCAGCTCCATTAGAGACAACTCAGGCAAATAAAGAAAACCGCTAGGAATGGATCCTGTAAGATAGTTCTGCCCCAGTCTAACTCTCCACAATGTGTCACAATTGCCAAGATCATCAGGTAAAGAGCCAAAGAGAAAGTTGATACGCAAAATTAAAATCCTCAACCTCCTGCCTGAGCAGAGTGATTTGGGGACTAATCCTGTCAGCTTGTTGCTTGAGAGATCAAGTTCACTTAGTTTCCCATTTTCTCCAAGCTTTGCTGGAATTGCCCCGGTCAGATTGTTATGCCAGAGTTTTAAGACTTCCAACTCAGGTAACTCTGCAACAAAATGAGGTATGTCACCATGCAACTTATTGAGAAACAAGTTCAATAAGATGAGCTGACCAAGCCTTGATAACTCCAATGGTATGCGTCCCGTTAGACCATTATTTGACAGATCGAGATACTTGATGCTGCTTAAATTCCCCAACTGTGGAGGGATTGAACCACTTAGCTCATTAATTTGCAAGAAAAGAGTGTCTAACTTGTTGAGGTTGCCCAACTCTGGAGGTATTGGACCCTCCAAACTACAATTTGCCAGGTCTAGATGAACAAGATTGATCAACTTCCCCAACTCAGGTGGGATTCCACTGTCGAATTCATTGTAATAACCCAAGTAAAGCTGCAGAAGGTTAGTAAGATTACCGAGCTCACTGGGAATTCTACCATGCAAACTGTTTCCTTTCAGAGACAGATAGTTGAGCTGCTCCAGACTTCCATAGCTCGAAGGAATGGTACCTGAAAAGTAGTTCCCGCCAAAATCCAAATGCCTCAATTTTGCAAGTTGAGTTACACCTAAAGGAAGCGAACCTTTAAAACTGTTGTCATAAGCATCAAGTACTTCAAGCTCTTTCATTTGAGAGAAATCTAAGTCCAGCTCTCCATTGAATAGATTGTCAGATATGTTGAGGAACCTAAGCCTTGCAAGCTTGTGAACTTCACGAGGGAAATCGCCCGAAAAGCTGTTTCCAGCAAGTGAAAGATTGACAAGGCTCCGGAGTTCAGTGATCACCAGTGAGAGAGAGCCAGAAATGTTTAAGTTGGATATGTCAACTGAGACTACTGATACATTCATGTGATCGCATTGTATCCCACTCCATGAGCAGAGAAGGAGGGAGTTGGACATATTCCAGCTATCCAGAGAAGGATCAAACGACTCAAAAGATTGTTTTACAGTTACTAGAATCGAAGCTTGCCTTCTTAGGTTGAGTTTATGTGAAGAAAGTGACTGAGATGTACTGAAGCAGACCATAACTAGAATGGGTAAGAAGGCACACCTGACATAAAAAACAGCCATGGTTGATGTAAGAGGAAATGGGATCTCGAGAGGCCTCACCTATTTATCGGATTAGATTGGATAAAACCAGTGACCATTTCAACAAAGCTGAGTTGAGTTTTACAAACATAGACGGAGACAGAGGGAGAGGGAGAGAAGGGTTTAATGAATCCTAAAGGCAATGTTGTAGCACAATAAGCATCCAAAGTGGTCCTTATCTTTCTCTTTACCTCTGTACATTTTGGTGCCAAGCCATCTTTTGCTTTTGAAAAAAGAAAAGAAAAGAAAGAAAAGCAAAAGCAAATTGCTTTGCATAAAGATGAGTAACAAGTAGCGAACACAGCGTTTCATCAGCCATTATTTGAATCTTCCCTCAACTTTTTCGAGGCCAAAGTTACCCGTATGTCCCTTCGGCCACTTCACTTTTCTTTCAATAGAATCCATCTCAGCGTCATGAATCTGCATCACCTCAGTTTAGTTAGTAGGATTTGACAGGATTGGCAAATCCTAAAATATCAAGAAATCCCAATCAACACTCATAGTTGACTCGTACCTTAGTGTAGTGATAATGAAAGACTAAAGTGTGACCCAACACTTCTTTACAAAAAAAGTAACAAAGAAAATCATGTAGCATTTTGTAAATCCAAAACCCTGACCATTTTATTAAATATAATATCATCCCCCAGATTTGAGTGATGCGATATCCATATCCATATTCATATCCAAGGTAATGATTTATATTTGGTCTTTGAAGTGATCTTTTACTATGTGCTGATGGTTACCAACACCCAAATAAGAAGAATCATTTATAAGAAATTGCATTCCACCTAATCTACAAGGCAATGATACTGATTAATCAATTAGATAATAATCTCATACTAATGTTGCCTTATTACTTCATATAACAAAAGAAAAGTAAACAACACGTTGACTTTCTTGTCGTTTGTACTTTTCCTCCAAATTCCCACTTCCTACAGACGTCGAATTAAGCACGTGAAGAAAGTTTTATTTCTTTGGAGATTTCAAGTTTTAACTTCTAACATGAATCTGTTGTATCGTATTTCCATATGTTTACCCAACTAAGAAATCTAACACGTAGTGATTTAGAGGTCACCATCGAATTTATTCCGCGTGATTGCAACAAGCCATGGAGGTATTTATCGAAAATGCTTCATTAGTGTGTAACTTCATTATTGACTTTGAAATTAAATGTATATTTAGTTGCACTTTTTTTAAAAAAATTTCTTCTCAAATTTACTTTAAAAACTTATTAATTGGTTTGATATCGATGGAACCTTTAAAATATTGAAAACTACAACAATTGTCTGCTTGAGAAGAGTTTCGTCTCCAAAACCTCTTATTCATTTGTAGTTATTAATTTTCCTTCCGCAACTCATGAAAAAACGACCATATCCCCATACATTAGAGTATGAATGAATTTACGAGTAGGAATTAGAAATTTTATTCCTTGTCTTTTTTTATTTACTAAAAATTTGTCATACACTATGCTTAATGGTCAAGGTTCCAAAATAAAAAAGATTTATTTGCACTAGAAAATTCGAATAGAGTAAAAAGTAAGAATAATATATTTTATGTTTTATGTAAAAATAAAACAAGTTAATTGCAAACTAAATTATTATCGAATGTTATATTAAACATCTGTAATAAGGAGAGCTTAATAATTTTTGACGGAAAATTAAGAAATGTTTCAAAATTTTTTGTTGATTTTAATGAAATTCCGTCAACATAAAGTTCATAAAAATTTTTCTAAAATCAATCAATTTATTAGGAAACTTTCATTCAAGTTTTTGTTTACAAGAAAACAAACCATCAATTTAACTCACATAGTGACAAACTAATATTAAGACATTTGAAGGTTCACTCAAAATAAGAAACAAGTCAACAATAAGCCTTCAAGTAATAAGTTTGTTATTTATCTAATTTCAAATTATTAACTCCCAACTTTCACATAAATAACTACATATTCACATGTGTAGTTCAAAACATCATAGTCATACATGTGAAGATGGAATAGAAGATTACATTAAGAGCTAAAATCAACACCTTGTAATTTTACTCAACTATTTAAATAGTTTTAATTATATAGAATATAAAAAAAAGGTTAACATATCATATGTTCAAATTTGTAATACAATTTTTTTGAAAATATAAATTAATAAATTAATAAAATTTAAGGGATCAAGCCTTATAGATAATCTCAATGTCATTGCTATGAAAACCAAGGACTTTTAAACATTACAAGATGAGGACATATGGGAGTTGATTAAAAATAAGCTAACAATTGTATCCCCACACACTATAATATATAATAGTTACATGCAAGTGATTATCTATTAGTCCTTAAAGTAAGAGGAAGCTTTACTCCACAGTCAACTCCTAGCTAATCTTTCCACTTGTTTCACCTTGTATGTCAGCAGGTCGAAGAGAGACATACTGTTACGTTACCATCACATTTGGTTCTTCTTGATTTCCTCTTTGTATGTTTTTTTTTAGAGGATCTAAACTAACTTATTATCATGTCTTCCAAGTGGTACCTGACAGTAGGGATGGAAGGATAAAGGCAAAAGGTTTTGGGCATCTACCTCTCACACTTATTTCTCCTTTAGATTTTATCCTTTAGTTACAATGGAAGCTCTTTGTAGGTGCAACTCTTGATTAACTTTAAAGGCGTTACATACTCTACTTTTGGTTAGAGATTTCAAAGTTTAGTCTAGGGTTACCTATTTCAGTGCCAACTCACCTTTCATAAGAGATGGGATTTCCTTACTTAGTTGGTTAGCATCTATATTGTAATATCCGGTTTCCGAAACATACTAAGGGTTAGAACCCTATACCATTGCAAATGAGTGATAGTATTGAGAATTTAAGAAAATGCATTTCATTCGCATGCATATCATTATCATTCACACACGAATTATAATTTGTACAAATTACGATAATAGTATATGCACTCAATTGATATATTCCAGGGTATGAAATATTTAAAATGAACATGAGGTCAATTGTAAATTGTTATGTCTTGCATTTTGGTTTAACTGGATTCCAATTAGTAATTTGGAATTAGTTGTTATTAGTTGGAAGAGTAATGAATTAATATACACATTTGGACTAGGAAAAATGCCAAGTGGTAAGATAAATTGATACATGAAAAATTAGGTTGACTAAGCATATAATTAAGTGACATTTGACATAGTTAAATGAGTGACAAATGGATCAATTATAGAGTGGCAAGTGGATCAATAATTGGGAGACATATGGCAGCTTAAGGAGTCGACAAATGGCAGTTATTGAAAGAGAAAAATGGCAGCATATTAAGTGGGTAAATGGCTTCCATACCTTAAGACATATGTCTAGGTTTATATGAAGACATCTAGAACCTTATGAAGCAAGTTTCTGTAGTAAAGTTTATGTTGTCTTCATTCTTCTTCTCCACCGAAACTTGCATGAATCTCTTCTCTCTGAATTATAGTTTAACCCTAGCTAAATTTCGACACCAACACCATATGTACATCCTTCATAAAACAGCCAAGAAAAACCAGCTTATTGTTACCTTCACCTTGTTGTAAAAAACCAACTCATTTTCATCTTGGAATTGTGTTGGTCTTGCTTGCTTGAGGGCTATATTACCTTAATTTTTTGAGCTGAAATTTGGAAGCTTAATAAGTAAGTAGAAATTTGATCTTTATGGCATGTTTAATAGAAAGAGAATGATGATTGAATTGGAATTAAATGTATATGATGTAGATGATGAAATGTGCTAGAATACGTTGGACAAATTTGGATGTTTTTCTGCTTTGTTCTTAGTAAATGAAAATCGTGAGTTATAGATTGATATATGGATGAATTGGACTGGAACTTGAAGTATAAATATAAGGCCCAAATTGTACGTTAGTTGAAATGTCACATGTTCATGAAAGTATATGTATGGTAGGTGTTAAAAATTGTGATATGAGTGAGAATTGCATATGACCTAAATTTTGGTTTAATGGATCATACTTAGTGAACTGGAATTAATTAATATCATTTTAATCTTAATTTAGTTTATTTGTTTAGCTTTATTTTCAATTAAAAATAAAAATCCAATTTTTAGGCTAGATATTAGAAAAGGGTAACTACTAGTAATTATCGTCTTCATTGGATCAAAGTGGTAATTTTAATATGGGTATAGAAAAATAACCAATCAATTAAGCACATTTGTCATTGACTTACATAATAATACACATCTAATTGAAAGAGTGACTGAGATTTAATTGTCAATCAAAACATGTCACCTATCTAATGAAAATAATAAAAAATACTTAATAGAAACATAACTAAAAGATCTCAAATTAGAAAATAAGCTTGAAAATTTGAATGCATAATGAAAAAGATATTGAGCACCTTACGCTCTCTTCCTAAGTAATTGCATAACTTTATTACATATTCTATAATTTAAGAGAGGAATTATAAAGGACAAAAACGTTTATAATTTATGGAATCTCTTATTAATAAGTGAAAGGACCCATCTTAGAGTTTCCCTTCTGGAACCCGAGTGGAGGTCTCCTGGTGATCCCACGGTAGACCTCCAATCAATATCTGACTCAACCGAAGGGTTCCCGCAAAACCATGCCATTCAACTATTTAAAACCTTTTACACTTTAATAATTAAAACAACAGAAAATGGTGAGAAGTTTTTTACTATCATTTTATTGAAAATTTTAGCAACATAACGACTGCATTTTGAAATTCTCAAAATTTTTAAAAACCCTGTAAAATTTGAAAACACTTCTATATTCACACCAATTTCTCAACTACAAAATTTGGACTTTAAGTCCACTCACAAGCAACCTAAATAAATAGTTCTCAATAGTCACTACAATAAACTTTTAAAAGTTAAAACATATTCCTGCATTTCATTTACAAGGTTTTATAAACATCCATTCTTTACACAAATATACATAGAAAAATGACAGAAGCATAGCAGCACCTAACAATACAACTAATCTTGACGTAGAGTCCCAATTACTTCAGCACCTATATGCATACCTGAGGTGGTTTGTTTAAAAACATAAAAATAAGGGTGAGTTAAACGAGCTCAGTGAGTATAATCATTTTACAAGAAAAGTGAACTTTTCATAACAATATAACTGCAATATTCCATACAATCATAAAGCTCACGGTAAAACATTTTCCATAACAATTTATTGTGCATCATCAAATCTGGTAATAACATAACATTTCGTAAAACACAATTTCAATTTTTATGAAAACTATTTTGAAATGCTTTTCAAAATTAAACTCATCATATAAAAGTTTCCATTTCCCATTTTCCTTAATCAATAAACAGTAGTAGCAATAAGTTTTCTGAAAACTTTAATACTGAAAAATATGTCAACTACTAGCATTGGTATCATACGGTACCTCTCAAATCACTTTTAACATAAATAGCGGCAGCATTACTATTTTCATGACTTTCCTTACTCAACATAGCCCACCATAAGTTTCTTTATCATACGGTACCTTAGGCATAAATTTACAGAACTGATGTTGCATTGCTTACTTGTGACTAGTTAACCAATATTTACGGAGCTGGTTCTATATCGCTTACCCGTAACGGGAAAACTACTATAGACCGATAGTTAAGGAGCTGGTTTTGCATCACTTACCTATCACAAGTCACGAAGCTAGTTCTACATTACTTACCTATGATTGGTTAACCATTGTTTATGGGGTTGGTTCTACATCACTTACCCATAATAGGTTAACCGCTATAAATATATCAGTATAATAACATGTATAAAACAATGTAACATAAGCAAAAGCAACTCTTACATTTACGACTCGTCTTATTTTCTAAATTAATTATGACAGGATTCGTAATTGAATTACTTCAGTGTAACTCCCAATCATATAAAATTTAACTTTCAATTTAAAACTCATATATTGCCAAAGCTGGCACTTATGCTAGCAATATTCCCTTGTAAATGATCATTTGCATAAAGCTCAGTATAAATATTCATTTAATAACCAAATGAAAACCATTTATATAAACTCAATTTAAAGAACAGTCATATATCATCAATTCTTTTACAAAGAATTGAGTCATAAAAATAGTTAAAATACACTCACAACTTGCTAGTTTCCTTTTCAACACTTAAAAACCCTTTAGTTGGCTTAATTTTTCAATTCGAAAACCTAATACCAATACATTAAACTCCTTAATACATTTTTCAATTAAATATACCATAAACCATGCTAACTTCATTACTTTCCACATACACTCCACATCCTTAATTACATTAACATGGTTATTACTTCATAACCATATTTTAATACTAAAAATGCCCTTAAGGCTAAACTTAACATATTATACATTAAACTCTTCCAATTCAATTTCATTTGATTTCTAGCACTTAAAACCAATCCAAATTCACTCTCATGACATTTTGATACACACATTTAAGCCATAACATTTGATTAACAATTTTTTTACAAAATTAAGCTCTCTATGCCAAATTTCAACCAAAACCAATTCCAAATCAATTATTTTTCATTTCTTTACTTCATTAGCATCAAAATAATGCTTGAACATCATAAAACATCAAAATAGAATTTTGGATCATAACACAGTAAAAACCTTAACCTTGGCCGAAAACTCATATAATCATTTTCATAGTTTTTCTTTCATTTTTTCATCATTAAACTAACTTCCTAATGCCATTCATTAATCTTAAATTGTCAAATGACAAAATAAAACACTTTAGGCAATAGATCTCACCTTTGACATAGTTGGACCAAGGCTTCATTTAGGTTTTCTTGATTTTCTTCTCCCAATTGCTTCCAATGAAATAAAACCTTGATATTACATCAAAAGGCTGTAAGGGTGTAAATCATACCATCAAAACCAAATCTAACCTATAACCTAATAAATCAGATTTTTCAACAAGATTAGTAAGATTATCAACCCATTTTCTTCTTCTTCACTTGAATGACTATGGAATTTTATTGGATGCTTGATTAGAGGTAGAAGTGCATGAAAAATGGTTTAGATCACTTCACTTTGGCTTAGCCATAGTTGTCTCTTCTCCTCTCTCTTCTCTTTTCTTTTTTCTCTCTTTCTCTAAGTTTCTCTCATAAATAGCCATCCACCAACGTTTAAAAAAGATAAGGCTTTGTAGAATTACAATTTTGCCCCCATTTCTATTATAATTACACCTTTATCCTTAATAACATCTTGTAATATCAACTTTACCAAAATGTCTCATATTTACACTTTTACCCATGCCATTTGTCACCATTTAATTGGTTCTTCTAATGACTTATCATTCCACTAAATGCTTGTAAAAAAATCAAATTGCCCTTTAATAAATAAAAAAAGACCAAATTGCCCTTTAATGCATTTAATTCACCAACTAACCATATTAAATTCTGAAAAATTCCACAATCGTCTTATCATCAAATTGACCATAAAATATTCGAGTTAGGGTCAATAATTATTGATTAGATCCTTTTAAAAAATTTCGAATGGGTTTAAAATCCTCAATACCTATTATTTTCCAAAAAGGGCATTTTAACCATAAACTTCAAAACTTTCGAAATTCATCCGATTGAGCTTATTTTTGAATCATTTTAGTATCATAAAACCCTAATACATACTTCGGGTATGTTTTAAATTTTCGTAGTTAGGTCTTCAAAATCACTATTCAAGCGGATTCACTATTCATCCAAAAATACTATTCACCTGGATTCACTATTCATCCAGAAATCATTTGGATTTCATTGAAAAGTATCACCTAAATCCTCAAAGTACAATTCGAGGATTTTAAAGTTCGTTCAGAATCATTCCATAGCCTTTCAGAGTTTTTAAAAATTTTCTAAGAAATTTTTGGTTGAATCCAAAACCATTTCCGATCTATCTGTGATCTTTGTTATAACCTCAATAATACATTTAAACAATTAAATTACTATAATACACTATAAATAGAGTATACTTTATAAACTGGACGTACAACACATTACACAGTACAATTGTCGAACTAGAATATTACAATAAGAGATAAAAACAAACTCATTTATTGATGGCGAATACAAGGAAAGTGAAATGCGAATGTGAATTTTCTTAAAAGACGTGATAATTTAAAAAGAAATTTAATTTTGAATAAATGGGAAATGTTTTTTAAAACGTATTTTGATTATAAACGATAGACTTTCATTTACATGAAAAATGAAATTTTATCAACTACAAATTTAATATATTTTAGAGAAAAAAGTGTTTTTAACCAGCTAAATTTTAATGCCTTTCAACTTCAATTTTCTTTAAAACAATCTTTAAATTTTTTTAATTTACACGCCATAAAATTTGATATTGCCTTGGGACACATTATTTACAAATTAAAAAATATATACATTTTTTTAAAGAAAATACAAAAATTCTCTTCATTTAAACACGCACCTTCAATATCTGCGTAAAACAAACCCCATTCATCCGCATCTTAACTAAAACCCAAATTCATAATCCTTACACATAACCATTTTTTCTCTAATCCTTGAATCCAAATTTTGTTTTTCGTGGAAAAAATTGTTTGGGTATGTACATATTAGTTTATTAGATTATTTTGATTTGATGTGATATGATCTTGAACCTAAAATGCTTGAGGATATGTATCATCGCATCAAGAAAGTTGTTGATGTTAGACTAAATTAATTAAGAGCATCATCACGTAGATCATGTTAAAACAAGATATTTGCATACGTATAAATAACAAATAATCACAAACTTGGACTATTGTTGTATTTCCACCGGTTAAAGACACACTTTTTTGCAGATCTTTTTTTTTTTCTATTCTTGTTCTTCGCATGAAAAAGCTATGCAGAAGAAGAATCACAGGCAGATAACTTCTTCATATAAAAAACGTTTTAACGAAGAAACTTACGTCCTTTGCTTTTTACATTAAAAAAAGTTAACTACCTTTGGTAGTTATTTAAAGAACAATAACCAAAATACCCCTTATGGGTGTATAATGATTCATTATCTCCCACTCACACATGATGGGTTTTAATCTAATTAAAAAATACTGTGCAATGCTCATACTTTTTCAATAACCGGTGTGACTAGCATACGCCGAGAGCTCATTGCTATATATCTGTTAGGAGTATATGACATTTCGATTAACAAATTGATCCTAGGACTTATGTGTCCTTGAGTAGACATTGTATGCTATACCCTAGGTCATATCTTGCATTTGCAATTTCCTTTGATCTCATTTAGTTTCTTGTGTCATGGTTGTATCCAAGTTCTTTATTAAAGATGTTGGACCCCAAACTTTTCTTAGAAGATTAGAATTAATAAATGAGAAAAGTGGAGAGGTTCATATATATTCTTTG
>JAOSBN010000005.1:37040498-37058905 GCA_027563595.1 Erythroxylum suave | reverse complement strand
TCGAGGCATCATTCCAAGCTTGTTTATGTCGTATTTTGGAAAAGATTTTTGGAAGATGCAAGGATTTAGTCATTTTTTTGAAATTTGTAGTTCATGTACTTTTGTATTTTGGAGATTTCAGATTATGTTGTATTGTGACTTGAAAGGCCATTATGACTTTGTAAAATCCTTTGTTATAAGGGAATTGAAATGTGAGTGATGAAAATTTGTTGTAAGTAATGTACTAAAGAGTATGATGAAGTAAAGATTAGAGAGTATTGTGATATTTCCGATAAAATGTTGGGTTATGATATATGTATTCCGATTAAGAGTTGGGTCCCGAAAACGGGATCCAACATTTGTGGTATCAGAGCAAGAAGATGAATCGATAATGATCAAGAGTTGGACTTCGAAAACGAGGTCCAACAAAAGAGACAATGGCCATTTATGAATATTTTTCATGCGAGTCAATGATCTAAATAAATCACCTTCCTCTTTTCTCAATTCTCTTTTGAATTAATTCTAATTTGCTTTCCTAGAATTATTCCATAGGATAACAACTTGTATGATCTTTTGGCAATAATCTAAAGTAGCAAACCTTAAACTCAATTCTCAAGAATGAGACAAGAGTCATAAAGGTCTATGACGAGGTTCTTTTGAACCTCAAGGGTCTCACACAATGTAAGATGAGATCTGGAGACCTACATTAATCCCTTTTATGGTTAGTTTTGCACACATAGTATGAGTCATGTGCTATGGTATTTACCCACTTGGTTTAACTTGAACATCTTTCATTCAAGAAATACTGTACAGATGATAGTTCAAACATGCTTGACGTTTAACTTGAGTTCACTTATCTACTTAAAACTTGTTCAGAACTCATATCTAGCAACGTAAGACATATATATTGATCATTAAATCACTTTGAACTAATTTCCTTGTAACATTTATGGCTTAAGTTTCTTGCTCTCAATTATCACTTAGATAAGAAACTTTAAACATGTCTCATCTCTAGTGAACATAAACACTAGAGGTGATTTCCCGTGTGAGAGGGCCAATTTCTGTGATTCATACCAAAATATATTTGTGCAAAATATATATATTTATGAATCAAATGATAACAATGTATAATCTTCATCATACATTATATCCAAAATTTGACATTATTGTGAGTGAACATACACAGAGAAATGTTTATCAGTACATGTCAACATCTACATAGTCCTAGTGACTTTACATGCCAAATGTATACATCTCTAGAAATTGGCTTTGTCATTGGGCCTGCGATCATATCTCGTGTAGATATATATTTTATATTCACTTCTCTTCGTGCAACTATATCTTTCACATAATTATGTTTGGTATCTATGTGCTTTGTCTTACACTGATTGCAGCTTGACTATCACAGTTAATGGTCACTGGATCAATTTCACTTTTAGTGACTCCCTAATGCACTAAAAATCGATGAAACTACACAACCTTTTGTACTGCAGTTGAGAATGCTATAAATTCACCTTCCATTGTGGATAGTGCAACACAAAATTGTTTCTTATTCTTCTATGATATTGCTCCTTGGTTTAGTAAGAATACATATCTTGAGGTAGATTTTCTTTCATTTAAATCTCCTAACCAATCTGCATATGTATAGTCTTATATACATAGATCATTGCCTTGATAACATAATGCATACTCTACAGTTCTCTTTAGATACCTCAATATTCTCTTTACTATTCCAATGTGCTTAGCCTGAATTTGATTGATATCTACTCACCATTCTAACAAAATAACAAATATCTGGTCTTGTACACATAATTGCATACATTAGACTTCCAACTGCACTGGAATAGGGGACATTCTTCATTTTTCCCGTTCTTGTGGTGTTGACGGGCAATTTCTCTTACTAAGGCCTTCACCTTTAGTAATAGGATTATCAATTGGTTTGGAATCTTGCATATGAAATTGTTCAAGAATTCTTTGAATGTACATCGCTTGTGAAAGCGATAACAATCTCTTTGAACGATCTCTTGAAATCTTGACTCCAAAAATGTATGCCACTTCACCTATGTCTTTCATTTCATATTTAGATGATAACCAATTTTTGATTTGTGTAAGGAACACACAGTCATTATAAACAATCAATATATCATCCACATATAAAGATAAAATCATGAATTTATCTTTGGATCACTTAACGTACACACAATGGTCTTCATCAATCATTTGAAAATCATACAAAATGATTACATTATCAAAATGAATGTACCGTTGTCTTAAAGACTTCTTCAGGCCATAAATCGATTTTAGTAACTAACATACCTTATTTTCTTGACCTGCCTTGATGAAACCTTCACGTTGTTCCATATAGATTAGTTCTTTTAATTCTGCATTGAGAAAAGCAGTTTTTACGTTTATTTGATGTAATTCAAGACCCATACTAGCTACTATAGCCAAAATAAGACAAATTGAAGCAAACTTCACAACAGGTGAAAAGGTTTCCTCATAATTGTTTCCTTCCTATTATATATATCCTTTTGCTACAAGGCGTGTCTTGTATCTTTCGATACTGCCATCAGCTTTTTGCTTTATTTTGAGAACTCACTTGTTCCCAATTTCTTTGTGCCCTTCAGGGAGTTCAACCAAGTCCCATACTTGATTGGAGCTTAAAGAAGTCATTTCCTCTTTTATTGCTTTCATCCATTCTTCTTTAGCAGGGCCAGTAAGAGCCTCATTTACATTCCTTAGCTCTTCTTCCTCTTGCGGAACAATCATATTAATTTCTCCTTTAATCTCGAAACAATGTCAGGAAATTATTCCTCGATTACTTCATCTTAAACGAGGTTCATCATAAACAAATTCATGATTGATTTGATTGCTCCCACTTGGATCAGTCATCATAGAGAACTTATAAGTGGAATTACTCCCACTTGGTTAAAGTTCCTCATCTTGATTCTTCATAACAGAATCATTTTGATCAGATGTCTCATATAATAATAGGTCTTTACCTATTTCACCTTGCTTGGGAAAATCATTCTCCAAGAATGTTACATCTCATAATTCAAATTCAGTTAAACCTCCATTACCTTGTTCACCAATGAACACGTATCCTTTTGAGTGTTTTTAATTACTAATAAAAATACTACTTCTCCCTTTTGGGCTTAATTTCCCGTGTTTGTGAGAGAGATCATGAACATAGGCTGCACACTCCCAAGGTCTGAGACTTGACATGTCAGGTCTCCTACTAGTCCCAACTCATATGATGTGCTAATAATTGATTTTGTGGGAACATAATTAAATATATAGGTGGCTATTAGCAACGAATCACCCTAAAAGGTGATTGGTAAATTTACTTGTGTCATCATGGATTTAATCATATCTAATAGTGTCCTATTTCATTTTACAGTGACGGCATTTTGTTGTGGGGTTCTAGGAATTGTTAACTGTCTTTTTATTCCTTTCTCATCACATAAAGCCTTGAACTTATCTGACAAGTATTCTTATCCACGATCATTTCGTAATGATTTTATTTTCTTATCTAATTGATTCTCAACCAAGTTCATATGTTTTATGAAACAGTCGAATGTATCTGATTTGTGAGAAATCAAATCAACATGACCATACCAACTATAGTCATCTATAAAGGTGATGAAATAAACTGCCTTGCATCTAGCTCTTACATTTATTGGACCACAGAAGTCAGAATGAATTAATTGCAATGGATATAAAGCTCATGTTCCCTTTCCAAATGGCTTTCTTACAATTTTACCAATTAAATAATGTTTACATGTAGGTAGATCTACTTGATTTAGATTACCTAAAAGTCCTTCTTTAGCTAATTGAATTATTCGATTTTGACCAAATGACATAGCCTAGCATACCACAAAGTTGCATCATTATTGGAATTACTAGAAGTAAATAATGAATAACTAATATTATTATTTTCCTTAAACATATCAAGTACTGTAAAACCATCACATAAAAAACCATAACTATAATAAGTAGATCCAAGATACAAATCCATTCCGCCACCATGGAAATTTATATTAAAATCAAGTATAACTAATATTAACATAGATAAAAGATTCCTACAAATCTGTGGAGCATATAATACTTTATGCAGGATAAGGGGTTGCCCTCCACGCATATCCAATTTACATGTACCAATTCCTTGTACAGTAACTCTGGAATTGTCACCTACATAAAGCCTTTGACTACCATATGGGAGTTTACAAAACTTAACGAAGGAATCTCGATCCTTCGCTATATGGTTGGTTGGTCCTGAGTTTGCAATCCACAAAGGATGTGATTTAGTTATAAAAACATAATAAGAAACATTCACAAAACAAATGTTTGTACTTTAAAGTTGTACCTTTTTGAGCTCGGTATAATCTTGAGCAAAGTGACCCTTATTACCATAATTATAGCGTTTCATATGTTTCATATTCTTCTTCTAGAAGGGACACTTTCCCTTTCCGCGTTAGTTCCATTTTTTCTTCTTGGAATCTTGAGGAGAGTGGTTGAATTTCTTATTCTTCTTCCACTTGTGTCCACTATGATGCTTACATTTCTTGTTCATAGCTCCTTGTGAGCTAGAACTAATTGCATATGCCTCAAAAGACATTTTTTAGGCTTCAAGACACTCTTCCTCCAAAATGAGATGCCTCGTAGCATCCTCCATTGTCTTGATGTTCTCATTATGAGTTAGGTTCATCTTTGTATGATCCCAACTCTGAGATAGAGAATGAATCACGGTTTGTACTTGTTACTCATCAGAAAGCTCATGGCTAACATCATGTAACTTAGTTACCATGTTAGACATTTGCCTCAGATGCTTTTGTATTGTATCATGTGGGCACTTCTTATAAATATCAAACTTAATTGTAAGTGACCTCACCTTGGTCACTGAAGCACCTCCAAAACGCGCAACTAATGCGAACCATATGTCCTTTACAGTTTCGAATTTACGGAACTCGCATGATATCATTATCAATGCTACTTAGCAACGTGATGTGAGCTAAACAGTTCTTCTTTTTCCATAATTCATATACATCGCGGTCCCTCCTATGTTGGGTCATAGTGCCCTCCTTAGGAACTTCCATGGTTAGGTTTAAGGGTTCAAGGGCCTCTTGCTTCTCTTGCACATATTGGATTTTCATACTCCATATTTCATAATTGTCACCATTGAGTTTCTCACCCCTATTGAGTTCAACAAAAATATTCTTTGAAGCAGTATTCATTTTGAAACATTAAGTTTCTACAATAAGAAAGAAATATATATACACGTTAATGTCATATTAATCTTCATAAAGTAAATAATTCGATAACAATTGTTTATGAAATCAAAAGTCCACCAATGTGTTCAATCATCATTCATACAACAATCGAATCCTAATTACCTTACTATAAACAAATTCCTATATGATATACATGTAAACATATTACATAAATATCAAGACTTTGTTCTTATAAAACTACATATTATATGTAACTGTACTACAACCTACGAATAATCTATAGGTAACAAACCCTACGCGAAAATGAGTTCATGAGTTCGCGTGACACAGTTCGCGAAGCTCGATATACAATGGCTTTTACTATTTCCATTAGAAGACTTATAGGATACAAAGTCCTAATCAACTTCCTTCGACTCATCTCTTTAATAAATGTCATCACTAACAAATTATAAGTCTTCTTGTTAGGCATATTATTCCAGAGCATTCGTAACATTTCGCCTTGAGGTTGAGGTAATGTTGCAATCAAAGTCATATACTTTACTTCAACATCTGCATAAGCTAGACAACGTCCAAAGTATAACTCTTGCATCATGTTTTTAGCTGACATAACATGCTGTGTTATATCCTCTCCAAGCATTAAACGCTTGTTAACTAACTGTACATACATGTTGCCAATACGTCTCTTTTATGCTTCACATCGAATAAGCTTAGGTGTCTGCTTAATAATAGGCATCTTCCTGAAAAACAAAATTTCAAGAATCAGAAGAGTGCACAAAATAAACAAATTATTTTGTCTAACACATAGCAAACTCATGCATACAAAATGGAAATAATTTAATTCTATTCGCAATTTATTGAACCAATCAAATCAATTAGAAACTTATTTCTAATCTAATCATTTGCAAATATGAATAAGTCAAATTGAATTAGAAACTTATTTCTAATTTAAATTATAATTAAACTGATCAATTTATCTTAGTTTAATTAGAAACTAATTTCTAATAAAACTCCTATCTATTTTAACTAAACAAATTAGTATTGATTTAATTAGAAAATAAACCAATGAAATTAGTTTATTTCTAAGTGTAATCTAATTTTAACTAAACAAATTAGTATTGATTTAATTAGAAAATAAACCAACGAAATTAGTTTATTTCTAAGTTTAACCTAATTCCAACTAAACAAATTAGCATTGATTTAATTAGAAAATAAACCAACGAAATTAGTTTATTTTAACTAAACAAATTAGTTTATTTTAATTAGCAACTAATTTAACTAAATTAATTAGTTTATGTAAGCCAAAATAACTATCACATTTGACATTTTAGTCCTCATTGTTTGGACTTTGAATGATGGTAGATTTGTTCATATGGGACAAAACATAAAAGACATTTGTTTAAGTTATTCTTTAACAAAAACATTTAACTCTTAAAAGGCCACGTGCCTTTTGTTGGGTTTGAAGAAGAGTTGTCTTGTTCTTCCTTCTCTACTCTTCCCTGTGCATTTCGTTCTTTGTTTCATTTTTTTTCTTTTTCTTTTCTGTCCACTTGGAGACCAAGTTTATAGCAGTTCCCATATAAGACCACAACAACAGAATTTATGTACTTTACTATTCTTAACAAGAAACAAGATCTCATCTTGTCTTGTGCAGGAAAAAAAAACAACCTTCTAGAGAGAGAAGTAATGAGAGAAGGAGAGAGAATACAAAAAATTTAGCATATCCAATAACATAGCCAACACAATCACAAGTTCAGAAATAGTATATCTTAAAACTAACGTGAAGCATAACATGCATATTTCATAAGTCCAAAAACAGTATATCTAAAACCAACGTGAAGCATAGCATGCATATTTCATAAGTCCAGAAACAATGTATCTAAAACCAACATTTAGATATGTATATAAACAAACCTATGCTTTGATACCAATGTTAAACTAAATTAATCAAGAACATCAACATGTACATCATGTTAAAACAGGATCTTTGCATATGCATAAATAACAAATAATCACATGCTTGCACTATTGTTGTATTTCCACCAGTTAAAGACACACTTTTCTGCAGATTTGTTTTTCTATTCTTGTTCTTCATGTGAAAAAACAACTCAAAAGAAAAAACACTCACAGATAGCTTTTTCGTATTAAAAAAATGTTTTAAAGAACAATAACCAAAATAACCCTCATGGTTGTATAATGATTCATTATTTATATTAGAAAGCATTTAGGAAGTGATGGGAAGAATAAGAATTCTAAGTTTTCATTGATACTTGTAGAAAGCTTGATTCACAGATTGGCTCGCTAATACAAGTAAACAAAGGAGCTTTCACTTGTCTAGAAATAATAAGCCTGTAATTTAGTATTTTTCATTCAATAAATTAGTAATGATCACATCAATGCACATTTAGAGAGTATTTACTGCCCTTTAGGTATGTTTATAAGTACTCTACTTCCTCTTTCTAATTAGAATGCATTCAGAGTATTTAAAGTGATCAAATCTTAAATTTTATTTTATTTGCCAAGTCTATTAATTTTATTTTCATTTTTCTCTTCTCCATTTTATCATTTAATCATATTAAAATTAAAAGATAAAAAAGAAAAGAAATTGATCAATTACATTATATGCAATCATATTGAAATAAAAAGACATAAAAAAGAAAAGAAAAGGGTTAATTATATCAAATCCTTTTTTTCATTTTAGCTATCGTGCTTTGAAAATTATTATTTATCCGATGTTATATTGTTTAGTGATGAAGCATCTATTTCCGTTATATTCTATTAAACTTTTGCCTTTTCGTAACTCCAAAATAATTTATATTGGAATATAAAATTTTCAATATTAAATTACTTTTTATAAAAAAATAGATGGAAAACTAATATAATAAGGAGGGCTCTGTGGTACCTAAAGAAAGAATATTATAATTCCCAACGTATTTAATCTAAAAGAAAAGTTTTATTTTTTAAAATTAGCCTTAAGGTTGGCCTTTTATATTGAGTGCATTTATAATAAATATGTAACCTAATTTATTTTTAAATCACCACTTTAGCTTAAGTTTATCTAAACCAAATATCAAATAACTTTTATCTTAAACATACTCATAAAAGAAGTGAATGTATTTATTAATTCCAAAAGCAAAATAAAATATAAAATTGTACATGTCACACAAATATAAATGATAAAATTTGGGTTTGACCATTTAACCTTCTCCTTGGCCTAGACATCTTTGATTGTTTCATTTTGTGCTTATTAAACTTAGATGCTAACTTAATCTTATAGTAAATTCCTAATTCAACTTGCCTTTTGAAATCAAACAAAAAGAATGATCAAAATATTTATAATATTTTACTTAGGAAGCTAGATGGAAAGTAAAGTAAAACATAACCAAATAAAATGATTTACTTGAATTATAGCTATATAAAATATGCCCACGAAAAATATTAAGACTAGAAATGAACATTTAATTGAAATAAAACCTATAAACTAACTCTAACCATAAATAAAGATTACAATAAGACTTGAAATTAAAAAATGTTTAGGGTGCTAACTCTCTAAGAAAGCAATGGACCATAAGGAAAAATAACAATAAAAAAGGGGATCAACATATTTAAAAGAAAGAATATAAGATGCAATAGGCAAATCATAGTAACATGAACACCAACAAAGGCATCGATCCATGATTAATGAACCAAGAAAAGGAATAAACCCTAAAATAAAAGCTGGATTAATTCAGGGCCAAAACAATGAAGGAAACTTGACAATTGTATATGCAAGATATGAAGAAACAAATTCAAACTCTCACATAAAAGGAAAGAAAAAAGGACCTAACAAGTAGTGAAGCCCGATAGTAGTGAATCATTTCAAAAGTTGATAATAGGTTATTAGTAAAATTAATATACATATTTCCTATAATTGAAACCTCTAGTATTGCAAGTGTTTATAATTTTACAAATTAGCTCTCTTCTATCATTGGTTTGAGAGAAAAGGAAACCCATTTACTTATTAGGCATTCTTGTCTCATTCAAGAGACCATTCCTTGTAGTTTCTTCCTTTAATTATAAGGTTAAGTGAAGAATAGATAATTATTGCAACAAGGCATTATCCTTTACTGGAAGAGTCCAATTAATTAATGTTGTTTTAAACTCTTTTCACACTTATTAGGCAGCCCACATTGCTCTTCCATCTCTAATCAAGATTATAAAAAGGATTCTTATAAATTTCTTATGGGTAGGCAATTCTAACTCTCCCTGCACAATTAATGTTGCTTGGAAACAATTTTCCAACCAAGGAAAGGAGTGCTGAGAGTAATCCCTCTCAAAAAACTAAGGAATATAGTGCTTCTAATCAAAAGTATTTGGATATTGTTAAGTGATAATGAAAAACTATGAGTTAAATGGATGCATTCTTACAAAAAAACAACAAGATTTCTAGACTTGCAAGCCAAAACAAGATGTTTTACGGATAATGAAACAAGTGATATTGGACAATGATTTCAACTTTGATCAACTAACCAAAAAGGTATTGACAATGTTTTTATAAGGAAATATGAGCCTTTTCTATAGGTGATCCTACTCTATATGCCAAGAACTCCACTAAAATATACATTAATGAATCATACAGAGATTCCTTAAAGGAAAGGAACCTGATAGTACTATGGCTCAAGCTAGTATGGTTCCCTCAAGCAATTCCACAAATAAGTTCCATTGTATGGTTTGGCAATTCATAGGAGGCTATTTACTAAAGGCAGAATAATCCATAAAATTTATGTTTTGTAACTCTTTAATGAAGACACACAATCTCTTTTCTTCAATTATAAGTCCTCAGGATGGCTATGAAGGAGACTACTTAACCTATTCTCCTTAATCTTCTCACCCTTAATTTGAAAGGAGATGCACCGGTTATTACAAAAAAAGTGAAGTGACCTTAAAAAACAATCTTATTCAAGATTTGTTCACTAGTCTAGTTTATGAAGTTTAGAAGTAGAGAACTAAAGACTACTCCTGCTTCACACCAGATAGTAAGAAATTCTTTATTAACAGCTCCTTTACTGGAAAAGAATGTGTATAAACCTAGTTAATCAACAATGGTTAGACAATTAGCAAGTCCTTTTGTAATTTCTCTAGAAGAATCATGGCTATTAGAATGTTGACCAAAGAAGAATCATGGCTATTAGAATGTTGACCAATTTAGTGGTAAATAAGCAAAAGGAATACAAAACAGGTTATTGGGAAACAAAGAACAACTCAAGATTCTTTTAAGGATACTAGTAGATTGCCTACATGGGATTAAATACCATTAGAATGATATTCAGAATAAATTAACCCTATAATTAAGGCATTAAATTTACTTTATTCATATGATCTCTTTCATAGCTACCTCAAGAAATCATAAACTAGCTTTCCATATTCATAACCCATTTAGATATCGATCGATAAATAGCATTAGCTACAACTAAAAATATAGAGACAAACTATAGTCTAATTCATATTTTAACCACATGTATGTATATGTAACACCCCACTACCATAGAGTACATACCCGAACATCTAGAGGACGTTCAAGAACATATCTTATGACAACATGTTAGAACAATCACAATCACTTAATATGGCATTATAAATAAATCATAAATATACTAAAGATCAATTCCTCATTCCATTTACAAAACATAATTTATAGTGTCACTTTTCGCTCCATAATCCATATATACAATGTATCAAAAGCAAATGAGAGTCTATTGCTCTTTACAATATATTTTACATGGAATGAGAAACTAAAAAAAAACATTCTATCTAACTCCTCAGTCTCGGCTGACCAAGTCATTTCTTGAGTCCAAAATGTAATTACAAGACTTCTTCTAGAATGTCTTAGAAGCTAAGTCTCCTCTCTCATGCCAGAAAATCAACGTTGCAATTTTGATGAGTTTTGTGAACTCAGTGAGTGAACCATCGTTGATGTGCTCACTCATATCATTCTCAAAACAATTCACCATTCAATTCATAGATAAATCATTTAATCAAATATTGCATATCACTTTACATTTCATCATATTTCAACAAATACACCTTATGTGCACATTTTACATTTCAATTTCAGAATAAATAATTCACTTCAATTTTTCATATAATACATATCAAGTTGTATATGCAATGCATATATGACTCACTTTCAACTGTTCCTTTGTTCTAACCGAGTGCCTTTTTAAACTGTCCCATATTCGTTGTATTTGTCGGGCTCATTGATGACTGTCTTGTATCTATTGTGGATATCGGGTTCATTTTATATATTGAGCCTATGGCTCTTTATGCACATTTCTGAGCTTTAAACTCTTTTTCACTAGCCGCTCCAATCACAAATTCGTTATCTGATCATGCATGTCAATATGATGCATCAAATCATAGAATATGCCATCAATAGCATTTATTCATGATGCATAATTAGTTTCACATGTTCATCAGACCTAAGTCCGACATTCAACATTTTTGTTGAGTACATATATTTCTTTCACATTCATATATAATCAGAACACTCACAATACGTTCTCAATTATCAAACTCCTCAGACAATTAATGTTTGGAATTATCAATCATATTAACTAAAATGCAGTAGCTGACATTTAGACAGAAATAAATCAATCAAAGTGACAATCATCTAGGTTGACTCATAGTATACTCCAGATAGTTATTGTCTCGACGAACTGACAATGTCTAGATGCTGGTATTCCACTTGAGCATCTAAACCATGCAATACACACATTTACACATTACTAAGTTGCTTAATCATATTAGTACTCAATCATACACATATGTATATGTATTATGTTCAATGCATGCTAATGACTTTCTTAGATATGTGTCCTTAATCATAAGTTTTGATCATTCAAACCATTCATTCATTAGCCCTTTTCTAACAATATACATTCTCATAATTTCCCAATTTTCATTCATTCATACCTAATACATTATTCATATTCGTTCGATCACATTTACATTTATAAGAACATCTTCATTCCTGTAACACTTTTAAAATCCAAACTTAGATACATAACAATCATTCTTTTCCTTAAGGTACATCATCATTTAACAAGCTTAACTTATTAAACATTTAACCAACTTATTCAAGCAACAATTTAGATTTATTCCAAGCCTCAATCAAGTCCATATATACCATAGTAAAGTGCCTTATCCTTAATTGGTTCAACAATTACACAAAACTGAAGTTCGTAAACAATCTAGAAGGGGGGGGGGGGGGTTAATAGATCTTTTAATCTTTTCTTGAAATGCTACAAAACAAATAATTAGAACACACAAAACAACCAAAAACAAATTGAAATGTAAAAGAGTAGAGAAGAGAGGAACACAATTTTTATAGAGGTTCGGTGCTAAGACCTACATCCTCTACCTAAGCTCCCACTTAGGATTTTGTCAAAGCTTTTTACTACTCACTTTATAGTTCAGTGTGAACTCTTCTAATCAACTTGACTTCCAGCTCAAGCTATGCCTTACAGATGATTTGTTTTCTGGAACAAATCCTACCTTCCAAGCGATTCTCCTCTAATCACTCAACTCACAATAGTAACAATGATAAAGATGAAGTAGTAAAGTTCAGTACAGCTGAATACAATCAATATAAGCTATGAAGCAATTTAAGATCAATGTGAGGATAATTTTTGAACTATAGCAAGTATGCTTCACTTTTTAACTTCTGTAATCAATCCTCTGAAGTAAAGCAATTTATTTGTAAACTCCCAAATGTTTATGAACATTGCAGACTTCTCATAGCCATTGTAGAATGCTTCTAGCCGTTGTATAAAGATTTTCTCCTGTTTGAAATCAATTGACAAAGTCAAATTTTGTTCAGCTGTAATTGATAGTCGACTAGTGCATTATAGTCAACATGTACTCCAAGTGATAGTCGACTAGCACTAACGTTTTTCATGAAACTTTCAGCTCCGCTCTTCGAATAGTCGACTAGTACCATGATAGTCGACTAGTTCATTTATTCAACTCACAGGTCTGATTGTTGATAGTTGACTTATCCAATGCTCCAACTAACAGATCTCACAAAATCTCCAATCTTTGACTGTTGAGATACTTATTTGAATTCTTCATATCAGATCTTCTCATCAATTACACGTTGTTAATTCTACTTATCCAAATCTTGATCTTTATAAATCAACTTATCCAATTTTCTTCTGACTTGTAACACATTGCATCAACTTGTGCTAGTGTTCCATCAACTTCATCTTAATCCAATTATCCTGAAATTATTACTTAACCAATTCTTTAAGTTTTATTATTATCAAAACAAAGAAGGATTTAATTTGGCAACCTCCATTGGTCCAACAAAGTTAACTTTCCAGAACTAGGGCCATGATCGTGAGGGACCATGCTATGCTTGTGATAGAAGCTTTTGCAATAGGCCACGACTGTGGGGACTATGCCACAATCGTGAAAGAACCCAAATAACCAAGCCACAATCATACACTACATTGTTTCCTCCAATTTTGCATGAATGTATCAAAATTAGACACATAACAAACATTGGAATTTTCCATATTACAAACCCCTTAAACCGACTTCACTATATGATCATCTAGCTTCCATCTTGATTACACTAAGGTTCATTAAACTTTGCTCTTTTTTTTTATATTAACAATCACTTCTTACACACACACATTCATTTCCAATTCAAGAACACTATATCAACATCTTTCATTAGCATAAATTCAACTTCTTTATTGTAACACCCACATACCCCCTGGGAAGATAAGTAAATGCTACACAGAATAGAACCAAAGTAATCCAATACATACTAAAGCATTTCTAGAAACTCAAGTAGCATTCTTTTCATTCATCATTGGTTAGGTCATATTTAGAACATAACATACATATGATACTTATAATATACAAGCCTTAAATCCAAATCCAAACTATATTAAGGTTTTTTTTACAAAACATTAAACAAAACACAAAATACAACATATCTTATTACATTGACAAACAACTCAAAACAAATTGAACATTTCCAGAATAAAACACAATCTTCTTAGTCATTGCGGTTGTCTTTGTCCTAGTCTTAAGTCTTCTTATCAGAACATACACGGGGTAAAACCATCGTGCTAAGCATAAAGCTTAGTGGGGAATAACTAAATAACATAAAAACTAGCGACTGTTGCATATTCACGCACTGAATCTTAAAAAATCTCAGAAAAACTTTAATTATTCAAATTACTAGACATTTCAATATCATTTGCATCAGAATAGAATAGCACATATTAGAACAGAATATACTTGTGTCAAACTTATAAATATTTGAACAGAATATCAGAATTACAAAATAGAATTTTAAAGTATCTAAACAAATCTTGCTTACATTAGAACAACATTTAGCTGTGTCAAAATTGAACTTAGCTTATATCATAATTGAACATTTATCATAACACAAAACTAGTTAGCTTGCTAATCTTTTTTACAGAAGTGGGTAATGGGACTAGAACAAGAGATACCTATTGGTATCACAGAACAAGAGAGACTTATGTCTCGACACCGAAGTGTCCTTATTAGGAGACACTGAAGTGTCAATATCAGGAGAGACTTATGTCTCAGACACCGAAGTGTCATTATCAGGAGATACCGAAGTGTCGACACCTTAAATGTGTTCAAGATCTTTACATATTTATAGAGACTTACACAATCTTTATACATTATTGTGTAGGTCCTTATTTGCTTTAAATCTTCGTTCCATGCCACGATTTCATCCGAATTCATTTCCTTTGGTTCCTTGAAGGCAATTATGACCATAAATGTAATTAGACCAAATTAAGTACCAAATATACAATAAAACTATGAAATAACAAGCAAACATGTTAAATATGGGTATATAATTATATTCAAATATGCATTTATCATTAATCCTATTTTGAACATTTTATTCTTACTTAACTGTGTAACATTTTGATTATCACAATAAACAAATATAACCACATTTATTTGAAAGCTTTTACATTAATATACACTCGACCTTTATTATAAAAAGTGCACTTTGGAACTTGGAGAGAAAACTAGAAATAGGAAACAAATTATTGATAGGGGACCTCGTACTATTAAGATTACTTATATAACTGTGAGTCAACTTAACCAAGTTAAACATACAATTGCTAATAACATTAATAATATGTAAAATACTAATACGAGCACGCACCATATGACATATAATGATACTCATGACATTAAAGAATATAAGACATATAATTTGTTTATCTATTTACAGTAAGTTGATAATTAAAAGTTTGACATAAGATGTGAGTAAAGTATTAATCAATGTTTTAAAAATCGGATCAGACCGACCTATTCTGCCCAAAATAGTATGAAACAACTGGTTGTCCAATTCAATTTAGTTTAATAACTAGTTTGTATAAAAACTAACAATTTATCAGTGAACTGATCGGTTTACTAATTAACCGGTTGGAATTGGTTAGTTTTTCAAACTTCCCTACTTTTCCTCTTTACCATCTTCTCTTCTCAGTTCTAATTGTTCCCTTTTCTGGAAACTGTTACTCCCTCCATAACCCACAATCAAACTTTACTACCATCACTCAACAAAAGCAATAAATGTAACTAATCATGAATCACTAAGAGTCAGCCAACAACACAGAACACGACAATATAACTATGGCCACTAATTATTGTTTTGAGTATGAATATATGTAACAACATACATAACTATGGCCATCTTCACTACAAGAGTATTTATGAGGAATATGGGGCTCCACGGGAGGCTGAATACTCAACTGGGGGAGAAGAGAAATCCATAAGGTCATAACTCTTAAAGCAATTCTTGGAAGCTCTCGGTAAAAAGGCGTGAAAGAAGATGAGATGAGTTTGGGAGGAAGCAGTCGTGAAGAAAAGTAGAAAACTCTAGAATAAATCAACTTTCCCTTTTGATCATGCACGTGTTTAGACTTCAGAGCATTACTTTTAATGAATTGGTTGTAAGAATTTATTATTCATCTTCCGTAGAGATTTTTATGTAAATTGCAAATAGTTATTCCACCTTTTAAAACCATTTCAAGAATTGAGTTTACCCGAAAATGATAAATCCAAAAAGATAATAGAATAACTAATATATCATTTAGCCTTAACCACTTTTAATGTAATTATGTTATGGAGTCCACATAATTATCAACTTTCAAAAGAAAAACATCACTACTTATTAAAGCTGTTTGATATAGAATTGTTGATTAATTTAATACTTTTACGAAATAATAGGAATATTTTATTTTCGTCTTTTATACATTTAAAGATCATAACCAAACTTATTATTTAGGATAATTTAAGAATGTGTTAAAGAGTGACATTTTAAATTTAAATAAGGACACTAAAAATTTATTAATTAATAATTTAGTATAGATAAGTAATTTTGTTTAGGATAGTTTAAGAATGTGTTAAGGAGTGATATTTACAATTTAAAGAAGTATATTTAAATAAGGAAACTAAAAAATTTATTGATTAGTAATTTAGTATAGATAAGTAATTTTGTTTAGGATAATTTAAGAATTTGTTCAAGAGTAATATTTAAAATTTAAAGAAGAATATTTAAAGGACACTAAAATAGTTATTAATTAGTAATTAAGTATAGATAAGTAATTTTGTTTAGTATAATTTAAGAATGAGTTAAAGAGTGATATTTAAACTTTAAATAAGTATATTAAAATAAGAATATTAAAAACTTTATTAATTAACAATTTAGTATAGATAAGTAATTTTGTTTAGGATAATTTAAGAATGTGTTAAGGAGTGATATTTAAACTTTAAAGAAGTATATCTAAAGAAGGAAACTAAAAAATTTATTACTTAGTAATCTAGTATAGATAAATTGAGTTTTAAAGAAGTATGTTCAACGAAGAACTTTGAAATTTAAACATACTTAAACTTTTTGAGTGACTTTTTAGATTTAATCTTTAAAAAGATTTTGATTTCAATTTCCTATTCAATTGATTTTCTTTAATGTTTCAGTTCGTTTTCAACCTCTTTTCTATTTCTTCTATATGTACTTCGACTCCTTGTGTCGAGATCAAAATTTAATTATCCTTTTTATTGTTATTTTTGTTGTTGGTTGTGATGATTGGAGTCAACTTATATAAAAGACGCAAGATTCAAGAAGTTAAAGTTAAGGGATATTTTTGTTTTTAGACTGTCATCTTTTATCTTTTTGATTCATCTTTCTTCTTTGGTTATTTTGTGACTTATTTTTCTTTTAATTATTATTATGACTTATTTTTATACAAAACTATCAAATTGTTTCTCTCATATTTTTAGGTTAAAATTATCATGGAGAATACATAATCATCAGAAAAAGATTTGATGAATATAGCATCCTCTACTCGTGGTAAGTTCGATCTAGCATTGATTAATTTTCTTCTTCTAAAGCATCTGATGGAAATATCCAATATAATTGTATGTTGTATGGTATAATATTTAAAGGGGGAGATTTATAGAATGAAAGAATATCTTGTTAGTGTTAAAGGTAATACTGCTTCTTGCAAAAAGTATCATTTGATGTACGTGAGATGATTGGATAAAGGAAAAAGAAAGCTACTTTTGGGGATGATGAAGCACTATAAGTATTAGATAAAGGAAAAAGAAAGCTACTATTGACATAGATTCTTATTTTTCTTTAAGAACTACTTCTGGTTCTTAACCTAGTTTAAAGAGTGTTTTGTTTAATAAGGATGTGGTCTTACGATATAAAAGAGCATCGATAGGATGGCTATATCGTTCATGTATTCCTTTAAATGCTTTAAATTCACCATATTTTCAAGAAGCAATAGATCTAGGATTTAAGGTACGTTCTTATTATAAGATGCTTGTGCCTTTGCTTTAAGATTTTAAAAAATAATGTAAATTAATTGTGGATACATATAAATCTACTTAGGAATGAACAAGATGCATTATTATGACAAATGAGTGGACGGATTAAAGACAAAGAGCCGTAATCAATTTCTTCATTTATTATAATATTGGAACAACTTTTATTTTCACTTTAAAGAGACGTACTATCAAAATAGACCTGTTTATGAAACTTTTTATCTAGATGGGAATCAAGAAAATTCGAAGTTAGAAGTATTGATAGATAAAGATCTCTTCTGGTTTGAAAAACCTCTTGTAACTATTCTTTTCGACTCTAAATGTTGGAATCGT
>JAOSBN010000005.1:36971704-37012145 GCA_027563595.1 Erythroxylum suave | reverse complement strand
AGAAGATGATTTTTCTTTACAATTAAGTGAAGATAGCGATTAATTTGTGTTTGTAATTGAATATTGTATGAACAAAACGTTTTCAATATATTATATAAATTATTAAAACAAAAATGTATTATTTCTATAAACTTCAATCAAAATTTGATTTCAGGTTGAAATATGGCACCAAGGAGAAGACAAGATACTGGAAGACCTCCATATTTTAGACCACGATACGAAGGTTTATACTATAGAGGTGATGGGTCTCATGCTGCAGCACCTACTGATAATTCACCTCCACCCCTTCCACCTACTACACTGGCAGATGAGGCTACACCATCTACCACTCCTTCATCATTTAGTCCCCCTATATCGACAAAGATATCAGGAGTAAATAATGCGGATGAAGGAGATGGCCGCCAGCCGGAAGTTGAGGGACCCAATGGAAGAAAATACATCACAGTAGTTAATAATATGTAAGTGAAAATACATTTACCATTATATGTTATAATTAAGTTATAGGTTACAATTTTTAAAATGGTATAAATTTATTTGTTTTTATATTATAGGTTTGTTCCATCTGGACCCTGTTTGAGGAATATGACATCAAAATTTAAGGAGAAGATTGATCCTGAGGGCTATTGTTGGAAGAATATCTCTCAGGCCACAAAGGAATTTTACTATCATGAGTTTGAGGTACGATAGAATTAATTATTTCCTTTTTTAATATTAATTTTTTTACATTAATTTGATAACTATTATTACTTCAACAGTATTTATCAAATATATTTCCTTTTGTTACAAAAAGAATTTTTTTGGGATTCTCCATTGGACGAGATCGTATATAGAGTATGAGAGTCGAGAGCACGTACACGTTATCGCGACTTTGTTGGTGAGGTACGTAGGGCGGCTGTACGATCGCCTTTCATTTGTGAAGAAATTTGGAGTTATTAGCTAACGTATTGGACATCACCTGTGGCGATGTTGATTTCACAACATAATTCGGCTAACAGGCGTGGAGGATCCGAGGGAGAGAGTCTTCCTGTACATACGAGATGATCTATTACCCACCAAGAGCATGCACAAAAACTTGTAAGTATCTACAATTAACAATTATAGTCTCATCTCTTTTCTTTGCTTTATTTTAATTGAATTTGCTTTATAAAATCTATTTTAGTTATAATTAACATTTTATTCCTATGCAGGAAAAGTCTTTGGGTGTGACACCTACACCCCATCAACTATTTCTGCATACTCATACTAAGAAGCATGGTGGGATGCCATTCGTCAACATACGTTATAGAGAAGTAAATGTAAGTGAAATTTATAATTTAATATTAATAATATGCTTAACAATTATCACTTACTAATATATAAACATTGCTTTCCGATAGGACTAAATACAGCAAACCATTGAGCGACGGTCTTAGCAATCCAAAAATGTTGATGAGGCCGACGCTTACTTGGAAGCAGTTGGTGGTAGGGATCGTCGTGGGAAGATATTCAGACTATGATCATTTGCGAATACTTGTTATTCGCAATCCTCCACATCTAGTACAACAGCATCTACTAGGCGGTCCAATAACAATAAAGTGGAGGCGTTTGAGAGCATAGTGTAGACATTGTTGGAACAAATGCAGCAGATGCAACAGACGATAGTAGTGCAACAACAGTTGTTGGACATATTCGCTCAGCTACACCGGGAGATTGATGAATTGAAGGGTAATGGTAGCAGGTCACCGCACCAACCAGACGATCCACCATCTCCAGATCAGTAGTGTAGTATTAGCCATTTACTTTGTATTACAGATATTATTATTTACAATATAACGTTTTTATTATCAATTAAGATATTTTAATTTTTAATCATTAATCAAAATTTCTATTTAATTATTTCTATCAAATTAAATATATATTATAAATATTTAATTATTAAATATTTTTCGATGGTTATAATTTAAATATAATAAAAATATATATTTAAAAAATTTTAATCAAATTTTTTACTGACAAAAAATCCATAATTTCCGTTAGTAACTATCAATACTATACCGACGAAAACCACTATACCGTCGATATTAAAAATATTCTGATGCTAAATTTACATACGGTTTAGAAACCTACCGTCCATAAATTTAGCGTTGGAAAATTGTAGCCCATTGGTAATTTACGGAAGGAAAAAGTGTGACGGTCGACAACTTTTTCGTTGAAATTACCGACGGTAATTTTTTTTCATCGGTAAAGTTACCGACGGAAATTTCTTAACTGTTGGTAAGGTTAGCTATGGCCAAATCTACAATATTTTTATCTGTCGGTATATTCTGTCGATAATGTCTAATACCGATATCTATTCCGTCAGTATTTCCGTCGCTAACTGACTATTTTCTTGTAGTGTTATACTTGGAATATCTATAAATGCATGTACAATTATTTTCATGTGCAAAAATTCAATATTCAAGAGTATGAGCATGGAATGCATTTTCTAATTTCTTACTAATCTCTCATATTTGCAAATCTAGCCTCAACTTAGATAAAGGGATGTTACAAAATAAATAAATAAATAAAGCCCCTTTTCTCATTTATGTTCTTAAGATAGAAGGTTCTATATGGAACAGACTATAAACTTATTGCTTGTTGTTTTACTTTATATAAAGGTATTTCTAAACTCCTCTATAAAAGAGTAAAACCTTTTCTACCTCACCTAGTATTTGAAAATCAAACAGCCTTTATAGAATGGAGATTCATCCTTCATAATGTAATGATGACTCAGGAGCTCATCAAATTGTATATAGGAAAAAAGTTTCCCCCTATGCCTTTTAAAAATCGATACGAAAAAAGGAGTATGATATTGTTGAATTGGAATTTATTAAAGAGATGTTGACATGAATTCAAGTTTTATACAATGTTTATAAAGTGGCTCATAATTTGCATCACTACTAATTCCTACTATTTGTCTATTAATAGAGAGATTCATGGTTACTTTTTAGGTGGAAAGGGTTGAGGTAAGGTGACTCATTGTCCTTTTTAGTATTTACTCTGGTAACATAGTATCTCACCAAAGAATTAAGACTTGTCACTTAAAGTTAGGGTTTTAAATTTCATCTCCGTTGAAAAAGAATCTCAGCTTACTAACCTTTACTTCACATATGACTTAATGATTGGTTACAAGTTTGATAAGTTTTGTATGGATTCTAGTGCGAGGTTTTAACAAGTTTTCATAAAAAACTAGCCTATAAGTTAATCTTGCTAAATCTCATGTATATCTAGGGGTGTGAATGATTAGGTGAAACAAAAAATTTTTGTAATTAACTAGATTCTCTATTAATTCTTTTATGATAAAATATTTAGGAGTGTCATTATCACCTACTAAATAAAATAGTAGTGATTGTTAGAGCTTAATAGAAAACATTACAAAATAGTTAAATTCCTAGATTAATAAAACTCTCTCATATTTATTCAAGTTGAGCGCATCTCAACAATTTAGTTATTTTATCTCTACATGTTTATTGGTCCTCTATTTTCATGCTCCCTCAACAAATTATCAAACAAGTGGAGAAATTATGTAGAGAGATCCAATGGGAGAAAAAGAAATGGTAGCAGATCTAGTTAAATGGGAACAAGTGTATGCAACAAAGAATAAAAGAGAATTAGGTTTAAAAGATTGTAGGTTTGGGATGTAGCTTCAAAAGTAGATAGCTTATGAGTTAGGTGGATTAGTGTAGTTTATTTTAAAGGTTTTGGCTTTTGGTCCTAGACTCTTGGATCAAATGTAAGTTGGCACTGGAAGAAATTTCACCTACTAAAGATGAAGCTCACACTTGGTTCTATAAATGGAAATGGATAGGAGCACTTGATGGCATTTATGCAGAAAAAATAAGTTATAAATGGCTAAAGGATGAATAACTTGACTTTGTGAAAGTAAGATTCATTTGGAGAAGATTTAATTCACCTAAATATTCATTTATTTTGTGGATTGCTTTCCTTAAAAGGCTACTAACAAAAAATAGACTTCTACATTTGCATATTAATGTTATTAATCAATTGTGTGTATTATGTGATGTTAAAGCTGAAAGCATTACACAACTTTTTTTCAGTGTTCTTGGTCTCATAATATGTTAAAACTAGTATATGATTAGAGATACATCCTATTTTTCTTATAGATTTTAGTTGTGGACACATTGGCTTGCTTATGCTTTCAGAAAGCAAAGAGTTAGATAACATACAGTATTTGTTGTAATTGTTGCTACTGAAACCCATATATGGATTGAGAGAAATTGTAAGATATTCAAAGACAAGCATCAAATAGTGACTACTATATTTATTTTGGTGAAAATGGAATTAACACTTAGGATTATGTATTATTGTCCTAGAAATGTTCCTCCTAACAGTTATATAATCATGGATAGGATTTGATCAAATCTCCTTTACTTGATGTATATTTTTTTGTATTCTTTTGGACTATGAGCCTTTAGGTAGGATAAGAGGAAATCCTTCTTTAAAGGTGGCCGCCTTATCTTATTCTCCCTTGTAGTTTTTTTTTTTGTAAAGAGACCATATGTTTTTACGTAGTATATAAGTATTCTTACTTTTTACTAAAAAAAATATCTGGTTATCGAATGCAACCACCATTTTGAAATAAAGACAATAAAGCTTATAATGAAATTTCTTGAACTAGTTCTGAGTTTGAACATATTATTACTGCTCGTATGTTCTTGCAAGCTTTCCTTTACTCTTACATTATGTTTATAAGATTATAGCAAGCTTACATGCAACCATCATTATAAAATAAAGATAATGAAGCATATAATGTTATCATTCTTTATAATAGCACCTTATCACTCTTTTTTTAATTTTAATTATACATGATTAACTTTTAGTGGTACAAAATTTAAACAATATGAACAATTCTAATAACTGTGTAAAAAAAATAAAAAGGTGTGAATTGAAACCATAAGTATGGATTTAATCCCAGTGATGTTTAAAAAAGTAAACTAGGATAATCAAATAACTACTACCTTTTACAAATATCAGTAGAATATTAAGGCGGGTTTTTAAACAAATTCAAAAGTAGTCTATTGATATTTAATTAAAGCACAAGTACAATGTATTGAAGGCCATATTGAAGAATTTTAAGAACTTACTAAAGAAACATGAATTAGTTACATTTCCTTGACTAGTGAAGTTAATGTTATAAATGAAGGTCTATTTAAGGTAAAATATATCTTTCTTATTGATATATCATATTATAACTTTTTTTTTATATATAATTTCAGCACTATAGGTTCATAAAATGACTCACAAAATTAAGAAAAAAAAGATGCAATGAGTTTTCAGACTTATTTCACATTTTTAAAGATGCTACTGCAACTATTTTGCATGCCATAAATCAAATAAATCTTCATCAAATAGTATAGAAGAGGAATATAAAATTGATTAATGAAGTTTGTTTATTCTGAGATCAAGTTACAAGATTTCTTTTTAAGAAAAAGAAATGTCCTAAGAAGAAGAAGGCAAAAAAGACATACTTTAACACTCTAAAAGAGGCTAAAAGCCCAAATTGGGGCTTAACCTTTTTGAGTTTGATTAGTTTAGGACTTAAACTTGTAACTTGCTTAAAAAAGGTCTAAAATTTCCTGAGTCTGCTAAATTTAAGGCTTTTTTGGACCAAAATTAGGGCGTGTTTTATACGCACCATTACAATGTACAACGTGGAACAATTACTATTTTTTTAAATTCCGCGTTTAAAAGATTACAAGCTTGCTTGGTTTTAACCCTAAATTCTGTAAATTCCTTCAAGTGAAAAAAGAGAAACCCTAAATTCCCTAAAAGTAAAAGTTACAGAAAGCCCTAAATTCCCATCGTCTTCCCTCTTTGACTTATCTTCACCGTCGGTCAATCGAAACTCCAGTATTTGTGCAAGAGTTGTCTTGCTTGGTTCACGCATCTTCACCGTTGCCTGATCTGCGCTTCTTCCTTTGATGAAGGGGTTATTTTGCCTAGTTGATGCATCTTCACCGTCACTCGATCCATGCTCCAATTTTTGTTGAAGGGGTTGACTTGCTTGGTTCACGCATCATCTTTTGAAACTAAAGTAAGTCCTAGAATCAAGTATTAGCCATTAGACTTAAGAGTGGTAAAACATTTGATTATAATATTGGTAAAAAGAAGAAAGTTCAAAGGTTAGAGAAGTCTGAGGAAGATAGTATGAATGATATGGGTAGAAGCAAACTGGTGTTAGTTTCATCTTCAACCGAAAATAGTCAGGAGCATACACCTTGAACCACCATCAAACCATAAAAGCTATCCATCTACATAGAAAACTTCAAGTTCGAAATATTTTTAAGAAGTTGTATATTAATATACCTTTCACATACCAAGTTTTTGAAGAAGATTATCTCTAAAAAAAATAAACTTGAGGATTATACCATCATTCCTTTAACCAAGGAGTGTAGTGTAACTTACATAACCAATTACCTGTAAAGATAAAAGATCTTGGGGGGTTTTATGATTCCATGCCATTTTACTGCTTCTAATGTTACTAATTGTTTATGTTTGCTAGTGTTAATACAATGACTTATATCTTTTTAAGTAGCTTAGAATAGGTGAGCTAAAGCATATTATAATGTCATTCTAACTTGTGTATTGGTTTATAACGTACCTAACTAGGGTAATGGAAGAATCTAAAGTAGAAAAATTAATCTTTCCTACGAATTGGAGCACAATAGAAAAGCAATTGGTCCCATTAAATCTTAATTTGATGCTTTGTAATGGATAAAATTCCTTGCCCTCCTATATCCTTTTTCTACAAATATTAAGTGGTTGTTCTATTAAAGGAAAAGTTAATATGTGACACTTCCAACTTTAATTTTATTGCTAAAAATAAGAAAAAATATTCATCTTAAAGAAACAAAATGTTTAACATTTTAGGGGTGACTTATTGATTAATGTCCAACATTATTAATGCATAAGTCTAACACGTAGTCCTTTATTTCAATTAAGGGTTTTATCAAGGGAAGAAATATTATTAGGGAAAAAAGAAAACATCAAGTAAGAAGGAAATGAAATGTGATCATATAGAGAAATAATCTTTTTTAGAGTTACTCTTAGATCCTTGTGTATATATACAAACCATATGGTAATCATTTAGTCAAAAGTTTGATGAAATTGTACAATAGAAATAAAAATATCTTCTTATTATATAAAGAAGCGTTATCAGATCATTACCATCTACTATTTTCATTATAATGGATGTATAGTCATTGCCTATGATCTAAATAGAATTAAGGTCTTAATCATTTTGTCTACAAACTAAATTATTAATCTCTCGATAAACTTGCTTCAAGAGAGGGCTAATTTTTTTATACTTATTTTATAAATCTAATTATGTACTCCAAAGAAATTCCTTATAGTAAAACAATCATAGATATCCATTATTGAATTGACTATCTATAAATTATTCTAAGTGACTTTAATATAGTGCTCCTTTATACTTTAAACATAAAGGGAATATGTTTTTAAAATAATTTAATGAAGATTTTAGGATTTGTTCTAATCACATAGAAGCTACTGATCTAAAGTATAAAGAAAATTTCTTTACTTTGAGGAATTTAAAAAAACAGAAATTGGCACTTAAGAAAAAATCTAGATGGGTTTTGAACACTAATTGTCGATTGTATGAATTTCTATAAAGCAAAATAATCCTTAGCAGCCCCCCTCTTCTTATATCATTCTCCAATTATCATTAAGTACTTAACCACAAGTTAGTATAGGAAAGCTCCCTTTCACTTGATTGAATATCTAACAAAAGTTGACCTAAAGGATTACAAGAATTAGTAATCAGAGGTATTTTTTAGATTTTCTGGTTGTATATCATTTATCTGTCTAAGGAAGGTTTAAATGGTGAAAAAGAACCTTAAAAAGATGAACAAAAAAAGGTTATGCAACCCTCATCTTATAATTATAAATGCTAAAAAAAGCTAATTCATATTCAAAAAGAGAGTTACCTAAATCTAAGAGACTCTACTAAGAAAATGTGAGAGTGAGCAACCTTGATTGTATATTCAAGAGCTCTGAAGGTCCACAATTTATTTCTTAGGCAAAAATTAAGAGTCAAATGGCTTAGAGAAGGAAATAAGAGCTTTAAGTTCTTTTATAAGACCATCCTCTTTAAGAGAAACTTCAATCGAATATCAAATTATATAAACAAAATGGAAGATTAATTCAAACTCATAATAAGATCAAGCAAGAGGCTTATAGATACCTCTAAAATTCACTTGGATCACAAACTAATAGGTTCCCATTTTGTAGGTAAAAAAAATCATTTATAACAAATCAAATTATATTAAAGGAAGAGCATGCTCTGAGAAAACCTTTTAGTGTCATTGATATGGAGAAAGATGGGTTTAAACTCAATCCTAGAAAAACACTTGGCTGTAATGGGTTAAATTCCCTTCTCTTTTGAAAATCTTAGAAGAATTTCAAGGTGGAAGTATTGATGTAGTAATGGCATTCTTTGAGAATGGGAAAATGATTTGGGAGATTAATAAAAACTTTATTAGTCTTATCCCTAAAATTCTCAATCCAAGTTCCCTTAAATACTTTAGGCTAATCTCTTATTGTGACATATTTTATATCACCATAGCCAAACTTTTTATTTCAATATTGAAAGAAGCATTAATGTCTTACATCAATGTATCCTAAGGTGTTTTTATTCAAGGCATACAAATTGGTGATAACATCTTATTGGTGGAAGAATAAGTCAAGAGTTAAAATAAGAAATAATCATACAAGAGTTATGTTATTAAAATATATGTTTATAATGCATTTGATTAAATAAATTATGAATTTATTTTGCACATGATGGATTGTTTTGGTTTCTTTAAATAAATCATAACATGGATTAAGCAATGCATTTTTACTACTTATTCTATCTTGGTAAATGGAGAACTATCCAACATAACGATAGGGGGAGAAAGGTTGAGACAAAGGATCCAATCTCTCTTTATTTTTTCACATTATGCATTGAGACCCTAACTATGTAGAATGATCATAATATTAGGCTTGAAGCCAGTTTCAAGTTTCATATCAAATGCTGGAAGCTAAGATTAGCTTATCTTTTGTTTATGATTTACTTCTTCTTTCTAAAGTTAATGATAAAGCATATTGATGATAACTCTCCACACTTTTAAGGAACTATTTTCTCTCAAATAATAGAGATAAAAGCCATTTGTTTGTTTCTATTGTTTTCAGGCTTTGTTTTGTGTTAAAGAGCATCCATAATCGTTAGATGTCCTCCTTTTTTGTAGATTGCAATTGTCCATCTATCCAAGTAAGTCGTCCAACTAATGTCTCCAATATGTTTTGCTTTACTAGTGGGAGTATTTGTGAGGAAATTTTTTTTAATTGCAAATGAGTTATTGTTTTTATGTTGTTGTTTGCAATACTCTAAGTATCATTGATGATAACATAAAGTTATGATTTAACAGTCTAGTATTAACTTAAATATAAAAGAGTCTAATTACTAGTAACTTAAAGTTAATGTAACAATTGAACAAGTATTGCATTTAATATGGGTATTTTTGAAACATTGAGGCATAATAAACCCATAGGATGGTACATAGGTTAGAAACTGGTGATGTAGCTCCAATGAGGCTTATAGGTGAAAGCTTTCATGAGCCTAAAAGCCACAGCGAGAAGTCCCTTTCTCAATTCACAGGTGTAAACAATGCCACATACCTTAGACTTTCTTGGCTTTCAAAATTTGTCAACAAAATTCAATTTAAAAGACTCTAATTACTAGTAATTTAAAGTTGACGTAACAATTGAACGAGGATTGCATTTAATATGGGTATTTTTTAAATATTGAGGCACAATAAACCATTATGATGGTATATATGCTGGAAACTAGTGATGTGGCTCCCAAGAGGCCTATAGGTGAAAAATTTCATAAGCCTAGGGGTCACAGCAAGAAGTCCCTTTATTGATTCATAGGTATAAATAATGTCATGTACCTTAATTAATAGAACTTAGTAAGTTCTTATAAGAGTGTATATATATAAAGAAATGCCAATAACTTTCATGTGTTGTGTTGTGTTTCAATTTGTCACTTTCACTTCAGTATTTCCTTTCACCATCCCACTTAGGCTAAGTCATTTTGTCATATTTATTCTTTTAACATATTTTACATTCCTTACGTGTTTTATCTCTGATTTCCTTTTTATTCTATCTTTTTTTCCTTTTCTTTCTTATTTGTTTGCTTTTTATATAAGTCCCTGATCTTAATATCATAATTGAAATATGCACAAGAAGAATAACATTTAAGAAGAAGGTATAAAGAAATCCTCTCAATCTTAATAGCTTCATTTGTTTATTTTCTATATCATATATGACTACATTAACCATAATTTATTCAAGTATAGGAGAGTAATAACTACCTTGAGCCTTTGATTATTTATTAGGATCAAATCTATTTTTTTGTTTGATAAATATTTTGTTTTTGAAAATGAAACATTGAGGTGAGCCATAAAAGATCGAAATTCAAAATGTCTTACAACAAAATCTGAATAAGAGAATGGTCAACCAAACAAACTAACCAAGCAGGTAAGTGTAGAGACATTTTCAAAAATAGACATTAGAAACAACTTCATCACCACTTGCCAAAGTAATTTGAAGTTATGCTCAAATAATAGATCCTAGTATTAAGGTGATGTGCTATGCTTTTATTTTCACTTTCACTTCAGTGTTTCTTGTCACTTTTCACCATTCTGAATTAGTTAGTTAATGGAATTGTTATGAATATGTTAAACATGAAATGTCAATTACTTACTTTTACTTAAGTATTTTCTTTCAACATTCTTAGTCTCTTCCTTTCTTGGAGTTGGTCATTTTGGTTTGACATAATGACATTTGATGAGGTAACTTTGTGCTTTCACCATATGGGATGTTTTATTAAAGTGACTGATAATGTTTGGTATGAGGGTGGTTTTTTGGATGAAATTTAATTTGACCCTGACTTACTGAACTATTTTGAACTAGTTGATGTATGTAAGAGAAATGGGTATAACAATGTGAAAAAGATATTTTATCTTATGCCTAGTTTTGAACTATGTAATGGTTTGAGGGTTGAATAAGATGATGCTAGTATGTTACATATGGTTAGTCAGATGATGGGTACAGGTGGTATTGATATTTTTATTAAACATAGTGTAGATACCTCCGTTGAAATGATTGAGGATGAATGTAATGAGGTTAATCAGGGTAATGTAGTTGAAGAAAATGGTGAGGATGTGAATAATGAAGGGTGTAGAGGTAATGTGGGTAATTTAGATGATATGTCAAATGTGGAGGATGAAAATGATGAAATATAGAGAATGAAGATAATAAAAATATGGAGGTTGAAGAAGATGAAGATGATTTAGAGCAAGAAGATAAAGGTAATGGTCTGGATGAAGATGATGGAGATAATGGACAATATGAAGTTGATGCAGGTGATACAAATGAGGTAGTTTTGTCTAAATATTATGACAATGATGAATATGGAGAACTTATTAGTGATGCAGATGATATGGTAGATGATGCTACTAGGAAGAAAAGGAAATACCTAGTTTATGATGAAAATACAACTGAGTCTTACATTGAAGTGGCGATGATTTTTTTTAATCATTTGCAACTTAAGTGTGAAGTGAGTATGTTGTCCATCAAAACAGAGAGGGCTATCATGTTTACCAAAAATAAGCCCAAATTTGTCCAAGGTAAATTTAGGACAGAGATGTTAGCCCCCGAATTTTTTCATTGAGTTAAGCATGATATTTTCCAGAATAAACATGGAATTTAAAATTTTGCCTTTGAATGAATTATGAGGTCATGATAGAATAAATATTGGAGGTTAATTATTTATTTCAATGATAGTAGGATTTTATCTGACTAGTTAGTGAAATTAATGCATTCAGAATGTATTGAGGGCAATTGTGGCATGTCACTTAAGATTAAAGGCATGAAGTATTAAAGGAAGTGTAGGATTGAATTTTAGAACTCATTAAGGTTGAAATTGGAAAAGGGATAAGTGTGTCTTGTATATTAGAAGAAAAAAAACATGATTGAAGGGAGGAAGAAGTGAGAAAAACATGAAAAGAGAGAGAGAAGTGAGGGAGTCAGCAATTAGAGAGAAAAAGGAATAAGCAAGTTAAGATTTCATCTTTTCTTAGCTTTTAAGAGTAATTTTAAGGGTATTCAAGAAGAGAAAAAGAAAGAGGAAAATAAGAGCTTCCATTTGAGCCAAACATCTCTTTGTTTGGTGAAGATTCAAGCTAAGCCCAATTTTAATTCTTTGGAATTTTGGAAGGGCTTTGGTTCATAAAACTTAGGGAATACATGGGTTTAAGTATTCTAAAATCAATTTTTAGTGAATATGTTTGTTGGGTTCTAAATTTGGATTCTTATTGAATTGGAATTTTGCCAATGTTAAAGGGAATCAAGTAAGGCAAGAGGAGCAAGAGGAAAGGGATTTTAAAGCAAGTTTCTAAGCAAGGAATTCAGGTGGGATGCATGTTTACAATTGAGTTATAAGCCATGAGTATTTTTCCGAATCAAAAGATTTAAATGATTTCAATTGCTTTATAAATGTTACAGTTATTGCTTCTTGAATGATTGAAGTATTTGCTATATGTTTGGTACATGAATATTGATGATGATTTATGAAATGATGATGAAAATTGTATTTGAAAAATATCGTGCTTATGGAAATCATGATTTCGAAATGTAAAAGATGTTACAAATATGAAATTCATGTTTGCGTGGGATTAAGGTGGTCCATTCTGTTATGTCACGTGCACATTGACCATGTTAAAGGCTTCTCTCGCCTGCCTGCTAGTGGCATAGAGCTCCTTCATGGACTCCCTCATGTTTATGGACTACCCAAAGTGGTCCAGTCTGTTATTACTGGAGATTCGCAAGAGCTTCCTCATGTTTATAGACTACCCAAACCATTATGATTGCTTATGTTGTGTCTGAATTTATTAACAATTTTGAGAATTTGAGAAATACATGTCTTATGTTGTTTATGATGCGTTTGACAAGTTTGAGAATTTGGGAAATACATGTTTTATGGTTGCAAAGCATTTTACTATGATCATGAATATTTTCAATGGTTTGCTTGTTTCTCCGCTATAAACTTGTTACCCGCGAGCTTTTTAACTCACCCCCTTCCTCCCTATCTCCAGGTGAAGAGCAAGAGACCGAGTGATAGAGAGTTAGGCATCACTTTAAGATTTCATTTTTTTTATTTAAGTTAGTATAGGAAAAACTCAAGACTTTAGCTGCATTTTAGGTAACACTCGTTCATGTATATTTGTATTTTGGATTATTAGATCAATGATGTATTTGGGTCTTGAAATGCCCATTAAAGCTTTGTAAAACTCTTTTCTTTTGATGTTAATGAAATATATATATGTTTTGCTTGAAATATATATATGTTTTGATGTTATAAAGCTTTGTAAATCTCTCTTATGCGTTTTCATAGAAGTTGTAGAACTCGAAGTTCTCCTTGAAACTATGCTTGAATGACCTTAATCCGACATCTATGGTAAAAGTTATGCTAATTGTCCCAAATCATGTACATATATAAATTATGGACTTATCAATGCTTTTCTCTGATAAATTTAGCCTTGAATGGAGCTTGAAATGTATTTAGTTTAATGTGAAAATAAAGGTTAAAAATGAGTGATGTGTTTGGGTGATGATTGAGGATATAAACATAAGATTGGATTGTCGTATATTATGTGTTCAAATACAAAATTTTGGGATGTTATGAGAATGGAGATGATCCTATCTTGGCTAATGAGATTCCATTAAAAGGACCTTACAAAGCGATGCACGTATGTTTGACTCACAAGACTTCATTTGGGGATCAAGGAGAGAGTATTGATCTACAACTTTTGTGACTACCAGCTGTTGGTAGATGTTGCACTCCAAGCTGAGAAACTAAAGAACATAAAGTATGAAGTAAACAGGAAGAGGAAGAACCGGGAACAGTCTTCTAAAAAGGGAATAAGTGCCCCCATGCTTGAGAGGAGTATGAGGACTTTCCACAATTAGAGTGAAGTGGGAAGTAGTGGCTCTGATAAGAACAAGCAAGCCAAGGCAGCTTCAGTGCAAGCCTCAACTGTAGGAGGCAACAGAAGGATAGACAGGAGTAGGTATATGAATTCCCAATGTGAGCATTGTGGGAAGTTTCACAGAGGAGAGTGCTTCAAGTTACTTGGAGTATGTTTCCAATGTGGGGAGAAGGGACACACGGTTAGGGAATGTCCCCAAGCACCAAGGCAAGATGGGTTGCAGAAATACCAAACAGAGCACCAAGGCAAGATGGGTCACAGAAATACCAAACAGAGCTGAAACAGTAGGAACCAAGCCAACCACTGAGGTGGGAAGCTCTGGAGAAATAAAGAAGGTTATTCCTCCAGGAAGGCCAAGGGTTTAGGCACAGGCAAGGGTGTTTGTCATGACCAGAGATGAAGTTGCACCTGCACCTGAAGTTGTTACAGGTATGACTCAGTTATTTGATTCAGAAGTATATTTATTGATTGATTCTGGCTCTACACATTCTTTTGTTTCTGCAAGCATGGCATTAAATGGTGTTAATTTGTTACCATTGGATAGTCCATTGATTATTAGTACTCTTGTAAGGAGGAATGTGATAATAAGTCAAGCACATAGAGATTGTGAACTCTTTATTGATAATACTAGACTGGTAGTGGACTTAACACCTTTAGATTTAAAGGGCCTAGATGTGATACTTGGAATGGATACCTCGGAGAAATATCATGCAAAGTTAGACTGCAATCTCAAAGAGGCAGAATTTGATCTTGGCAAGGGTGAGAAGGTGACTTTTAAGGGAGACAGAAAAGCACTATCACTAAAAATTATTTTATCTTTGCTCGCTGACAAGATGATGAGAAAAGGGTGTGAAGCCTTCTTGGCACATGATGTGGACACCGAAGTGAACGAAGGAAAGCTAGAAGATTTTCCAATTGTGAGTGAATTTCCAGACGTGTTTCTTCAAGACTTACTTGGTTTGCCACTAGCAAGGGAAATCGAATTCGCCATCGATTTGATTCCAGGTACCGCACCCATTTCCATACCACGGTATAGATTGCTCTAGCTGAGCTGAAGGAGCTTAGGGAACAGTTGGGAGAACTGTTAGAGAAGGGGTATGTAAGGCCAAGTTCATCGTCATAGGGAGCACCTGTTATGATTGTTAAAAAGAAGGATGGAACATGACGCATGTGCATTGACTACCAGAGACTCAATAAGGTGACCATTACGAACAAGTATCCCCTGTCATGAATCAATGATCTGTTTGACCAACTGCAAGGAGCAGAGGTCTTCTCCAAAATTGATCTTAGATCAGCTTATCATTAGCTCTGAATCAGGGAATCTGATATATCAGGCTATCATCAGCTCTGAATCAGGGAATCTGATATACACAAGACAACCTTTAGGACACGTTATAGGCATTATGAGTTCCTAGTCATGCCATTTGGATTGACCAATGCTCTAGCTGCATTCATGGACCTCATGAATAGGGTCTTCAAGGAATATTTGGACCAATTTTTCATAGTATTTATGGATGACATTCTGGTTTATTCCAAGAGCGAAGAGGGAAATAAGGAACATCTAAGGATAGTCTTGCAAACACTAAGGGAGAAGGAGCTTTATGCCAAATTCAGCAAGTGTGAATTTTGCTTCATAAGGTGATATTCCTTGGACTACCCAAACCATTATGATTGCTTATGTTGTGTATGAATTTACTGACAAGTTTGAGAATTTGAGAAATACATGTCTTATGTTGTTTATAACGTGTTTGAAAATTTTGAGAATTTGGGAAATACATGTTTTATGGTTGCAAAGCATTTTACTACGATCATAAATATTTTCAATGGTTTGCTTGTTTCTCTACTATAAACTTGTTACCGATGAGCTTTTTAGCTCACCCCCTTCCTCCCCATCTCCAGGTGAAGAGCAAGATATCGAGTGATAGAGAGTCAAGGCATCACTCCACGATTTCATATTTTTGTATTTAAGTTAGTACAGGAAAAACTCAAGGCTTTAGCCACATTTCAGGTAACACTCGTTTATGTATATTTGTATTTTGGATTATAAGATCAATGATGTATTTAGGCCTTGGGATACCCATTAAAGCATTGTAAGACTCTTTTCTTTTTATGTTAATGAAATATATGTATGTTTTGCTTATGACTTTCTAAGTTTTCACATTGCATTTTCAAGCATTCAAAAGGGTAAAATCTATGTTCTGATTTTAGGAGAAAAACTGCATTAATCTAGGCTGTTTTTGACAAATTTTTCTTCTTGGAAGTTGTAGTATATCCTTTTAGCTTTCCAATGATATAAATTTTGTAAATTTTGGAGATCGTATTTGAAAGATATGATTGTTACAAGTTAGTGACACTGCACAGGGTGTATGCAGGACACTTTATAGCTTTCTAACTTGTTCTAACAAAATAAAAGTAATATGGTATCTTGAAATGGGAAGAAGTAGTGTAATAAGCTAGAGATGAAATGAAGGTGATAAATTGGGTTGAACATGTATAGTGAATATTTGTAAGTTTGAAGGTGATGTTTGTGGGTTGATAACCAAACATAAATTATGATTTAGTTGTAAATGATATTGTCCCCCTATACGAAAAAATCTCTCTTTGGGATCTGCACAGAAGTCGTAGAACTTGAAGTCCTCTTTGAAACCGTGCTTGAATGACCTTAATCCGACATCCATGGTGAAAGTTACGTCAATTGTCCCAAATCATGTACATATATAAATTGAGGACTTATCAATGCTTTTCTCTGATAAATTTAGGCTTGAATGGAGCTTGAAATGTACTTAGTTTGATGTGGAAATAAGTGATAAAAATGAGTTATGTGTTTGGGTATATCATGTGTTCAAATACAAAATTTTGGGACGTTATGAGAATGGAGATGAACCTATGTTAGCTAATAAGATTCCATTAAAAGGACCCTACAAAGCAATACACGTACGTTTGATTTACGAGTTAGACTCTGAAAATAGGGCATAATAAGAGAACTTCCCTTAGCATATATATATGGAGCATTTGATAGGAAGCTGCAATCATTTCAAGTTACGAAATTCAGGAACAGTTATGACTGTAATAGGGCATATACAAATCCTAGGATGAACACTAACATCTTATTTAACTTGTTAAAGGATAAGCTTAAAAGGGAGCATTTTGAAGAATGATGATAACAAATTTTATGTTTTTTTTGGTGTTGAAGTGTCCATAAGTATGGTGAGAAGAGCAAAGAAAAAAATAGTAGACAATATTGTAATCAACATTGAAGAGGAGTTTGAGAAGCTTTGGTCTTATGCTGAAGAGATTAGGCAGATCAACCTAGGAAGCACTTTTACATTGACAATATCTTGGCCAATTCTAACATTTCCACCTATATTTGAAATAATGTACATATATTTAGAAGCTATTAAACATGAGTCTAGGCATGGATGCGTGCATTATCTCGGCCTAGATGGATGTTGGCTAAAAACCAAAACTAACGGTGAACTTCTATGTACTGTGGGAAGAGATGCAAACAATCAAATGATTCTTGTTGCTGGGGCTATGGTTGAAGTTGAGTCGAAAGCCACTTGGAAGTGGTTTATTTAAAGGATGAAGGAAGATTTAAATTACTTGGGCTCTGGAATTGGTTGGACTATAATAACTAACCAACAAAAGGTAAAAGTTTCACATCAATCTTGTTTTTACTTTTATTGAGAGTGTGACTACTATGAAATATGCAAATTTTTGTCCACATGCCTATTCAAATGGTTATGTTTTCCCTTATGATGACTTGATAGAGTCATTGCAGATTTGTGTCCAGATGATGAGCATAGGTTTTATGCTAGACATGTTTATATGAATTAGTATGGAAGAGGACCTATAGGGGAAGAGATGAAGAAGCAATTTTGGAAAATTGCAAACTACTTCACAGTAAGGGAATATGAAGAAAATTTAGATAAGCTTAAAGCCAAGAAGGAAAGGGTAGTAGAAGATATTGAGAGTTATGCACCAGTTCAACAATGGTGTAAGCCTTTCTAGAGGGAAGATTTTATGATTGAGTTGGTTGACAATAACTTATGTGATGCCTTTAATAAGACTCTGGCTGATATAAGGAAAATGCCAATTTTAAGGTTATTTGAGCATATTAGAAGAGAATTGATGAAAATAATTGTGAGAAAAAGGAAAGAAGTTGCTAAATGGAAAGGAAATTTAAGGCCAAGAATATGGGAAGCAACTGAAAAGAGTGTCGTGATTGCTTAACATTGTTCAATACATCATAATAGAAAAGGAGGATATGAGATTGATTATGGTCAGAAAATATATGTGGTGAGGCTTCAAAACAAAATATGTTCTTGTAGGAGATATACTCTTTCTGGCATTCCTTGTGCACTTGTTATACGTGCTATTAGAGACAATAAGGTTAATATTGAAGAGTACACTTCTAGTTAGTTATGAAAACCCGAATATGTCAAAGCATATGGGAAGGCAATTTAACTAATGTCTGGTAAAGGAATGGCCCATTAATAATGAAGAAACTATTAGGTCACCATAATTCAAACAAAGGCCTGGTAGGCACAAAATAGCTAAGAAAAAGGGCATTGATAAATCTCAAAGAATACAAAAGTAACTAAAAAGCTAAATGTTGACTACGTGTCTAGGAGGGGCATGATCATGACATGCAACCATTGCCATACAAAAAGACACAACAAAAGAAGCTATCCTTGGAAAGGTACAGAGGTAATTTCTAAGTTGTTTTGTCTTTTTTGTGGTACAACTAAGATTCTTTTCCATAGTAGTGGAAATCTTCTAGGTGTTTTATTCCATTCTCACTATTATTAATAGCAAGTTCCAGCCTAGTTTCAAAATCCTAAACCAAACTAGTCAACTCATTTCCACATGGAGCAAAACACAACTAACTCATAGTCAAACCTAGAAAACATATCCACAGTTCAAATCAACACTGACATCCCAACAAGTGCCTCTAAATTTAAAAGGGAAAAGAAATGTAAAAGAAAAGCAAATGCTTCTGCTTTTGCCTATGCCTATGCCTCTGTCTCTACTACTGTGTCTGTATCCACTAGCGCCAAAACTACTTCAAATATTGCCTACACCTCAAGTACTACCCATGTATATGAAAGTGCAAATGCAACAGTCTCAGTTGTTCTCCCAATACCTGGAGGTTCTTCAAAAATAAAAAAATATTTGTACATCTTCAAAGGCCACCACCAAAAACCAAACCAAAGGGAGAAGAGAGCCTGGTTATGATGTTGTAGATGATGGAAGCAAAATAAGGATGTTTGGTGCTAGCAGATGTAGCTCAAATTCTCAAGCAAAAATTTTAAGAAAAAGGGCTTGTCACATATTCTTCTCTTCAAAAAAAAGCAAATAGGAAGTTCAAGAAATGGATGGAATAGATGAGGATATACACAAATGAAATCATAAGGTTAAAGATGCTAAATGTAAGTGTTAAATATTTGCATTCTTATTAAACAAAAATTAAGTCATACAACGTAACAATGTTTCCATTTTATCTACAGCTTGGAAGGAGAAGTTAGAGACTACTACATCTTGGGCAGAAATTAATAAAGGGGAAGGAAGTTGTTACTGGGCATGTGAATCCAAGCCACAAAGTCAAACTGCATCTTCAAAGGGAAAGGAGAAAATGTAAACTTAAACGTGTTTGTTAGTGAATTGAACAATTTTGTGATATTTGTGTACTGAACAACAAACTTAATCTTCAATCTACATACCTTATATCCATCAATTTTGTGATATTTATGTACTGAACAATGGTTGAGAGTTTGGATATCTATTCAAAGGTTGGATATCAATAGATTGTAGGGATCTTGATGGCATTTACATGTTATTAAGCAATGACTAAGTTTTTAGGGAAAGTTTAAAGTTTATGGCTTGAAAAAGATGATAAGTTTTTTGTAGTAAAGTGTTAGTCTCCTTTATTTTCATCGTTTAGTCTTGAATTGAGATCAGATCATCAAGTAGCCATTTTATACAATATATCATAAACCAATTGGGTACTTCAATTTGATCTTTGCATGTGTTTTGTGGGTTTTCTATTGTGTGTGTTTGTGTTTTTGTTTGTTTTCCTACTTAATTATTAAAAGCCAGCAAGGTAGGATCTTGTTAGACATATATTGATTGTAAGGATCTTGTTGGATATCTATTGATTGTATGGATCTTGTTGGATATCTATTGATTGTAAGGATCTTGTTGGCATTTACATGTTATTAAAGCAATGAATGCAATGACTGCCAATTTCAGTATGAATTTCATTTCTTTTAGGTTTTTTCCTTTTTACTAGAGTTCATGAATGGTAGAACACATACATTGTTAATACAAAGAATTGAAAATATAGGTCTATTAAACATCTTTGTCTCCTTATCAATAATTTGATAATTTATAAAACAACTTTGTTGTTGTTTTAATCATTTGCTCCAAGCTAAAGTACCTATGACATTTTTATAAGTAGTCAATTACTGCCTCTTTCAACTCCTTTTGACTACTAACCAATACTCCATCTCCATTGATTAAAGATCTTATTGTGTTAATGATCTTCTTTACCACATGTTAAAACATTAAACATCTTTAAGCTAGTACATCAAACTTGATTAGGCTAGAACATCAAATTAGGAATATAGTAGATGTTGAAATATCTAACAATTGCACTTTCCAACATTAGTTTAGGTGATTACATTTACACACTATTCTAGTACATCAAATCATGTCAATGGATTTAAAGGTACAACTATTGCTTATATTTCCTTCATTATTTAGGTTAACAATCATAAGAAAAACTACTAAACATAAGCTTAAACAAGCTACAAATTTCCAACCCTTTGCTGAATATATTTCATTACTACTCCTTACGGCAACTAACTCATTCTTCAACTTCAAATTTTCTGCAATCGTTTTAGCTTGCAAAACATCTACTACATTCTCTCTTAACTATTCCATTTCAGCCTTCAATAGATTACTTTGACAATATAGTATCTTCTTTCTATTTTTCAGCTCTCAAATAATCTGTCTTACTCTTGGATAAAATATTTGATCATGCCATTCATAAAATCCACAAACATTTTCACTCTATCATCAAAGAGAAGATAGCAATTTGTTGATGAAATATATGAAAATATTTAGGTAAAATAACATAAAAATGTACTGAAATTACTAGAAAGAGTCGACAACCTTCTTCCTAGATTTTCATTAATCCATGAAGTCCATCTAAATGCTTTCAAGTTATGGTAATATATTTTACTCCCTATCATAGTCCCATTCGATTGGGTAAGTTGAAGAAATTAGCTTGTATAACCTTAAAACAAGCTTAGAAGCATCACTCTACTACCAAAGATGAAAATTTCAACTCAACACAAACTTACAACCAAGAAAACAACAAACTAAATCCTCTAATCAACATAATGTTATAATGTTGATTGTGCACCCATTGATAGCTAAATGATGTCTACAAAAATGAATGTGTTTGCTCCTAAGAATCTGCATCTCTTCTATGAATGTCATACTTTATCTTAAACCCAACGGAAAGAGATAAACAAAACAAAGATAGCACTAACGAAGCTAAACCACGTGAAATAAATCATATCCTACTTACAATGTCAAATAGATAGGGAACATAAAACTTGATCATATCCTACATACAAATGTATGATAGAATTACACATGAAAACAATTCTATTTTACAAGTTATTCAGCCCCATAATCAAACTCATTTAAAGAAGATAAAGTAATTTACCTAAATGTAACATTATTAACAAAACTTTCCATAAAAAGGGAAAAAGGGCAAAGGAATAAAGTGAAGATTCAAACACCATAAATTATATACAAAAATTAAAAGGAAGCGTAGGCCTACTTGAGTCTTCAATCAGAGCACATGTATCTTTCAAATCTCTAAAAACTCAACCACCTATTCACCTCCAACGCCAAAAGAGAGAGCTGACATTACGAGAAGGCATAAGTGAGATTAGAGTGAAGGAACATGCATAAAATTATCATGTATGCAGGGATTGGAGAGAAGGCATAATTAAGAGAAGAGAAACAGGGTGAAAACATCTGTTGAAAAAAATAGTTGATTTAGGGATGAGTAGTAGAAATTTAAATGAAATTAAAAAATTTTCCTTAAAATCCACCAGGCCTGGACAACAAGTTATGTGTTCTTAATGTGGCATCTGAGGACTAACTGGCCAGCATGTAACAACGCATGTAAAACACAGCGTAATTTCCATCCAAAAAGCCTTAAATTGAGTAAACTCTTGAAGTTTTAGACATTTTTAAGCAAGTTACAAGTTTAAATCCTAAACTGATCAAACTCAAAAAAGTTAAGCCCCAATTTGAGCATTTAGCCCTCTAAAAAATTTCATGATTACAATTGGTTAATATTAAAAAACAAATAACAATTTACTTGAGAAAAAATGGTCACACATCATTCCCTCGAGAGATTGGACTTGAAGCTTCATTAGTTATTAAGTAACTAACACACTGATGGAAGTTTTGGATTCCTTATATGATTTACCCGTCAAGAGTATGCAATATGGAAAAGTAGTTAAAGCTTTACATGATTCTCCATTTTATAGGGATAGTTTGATGAAACCGCCAGATATAAGGAAAATGGATTAAATGTGTCATTTTAGATATATTTTCATATTATTATATATTGAAGTCTTATTGGTTTAGACATTTTTATATGGAGAACAATATAATGGTTTGAATATTTTAAGTGTATGCTTTGTATAACGTTTGGTATGAACCTTTTAACTGAATATTTGATATGAACATTTTAAATTTATATTAAATGGCATGGTGTTTTATAATCATTTTGTCATTTTGATATAAATATTTTATTAATTATTTAATGTTGATTTGCATATACATGTCCTTCTTATTGGATTTCAAATTAGATTCAAAACATAAGCTAATGAAGATGGTTATTATTTCTTTAATAGGGGAAGAGAATGAATATTTTTATTTACACAAATAGCCACATAAAACTTCTGCTCTATCTGGTCATGATTGGGTATGGAAACTTTGAATGAGAATCGTATAAGGGTTGATGAACACTTAAGAATGAGCAAGACAAGCTTCATTAACTTAATGAGTTAAAGAGTTTATGAAGCTTAAAGTCAACGAGATATTTGATTGTAGAGAAATAAGGTTGCAATTTTCTTGATGATTAGAGTACATAGTAAGACAACTATACAAAGTGCTTTCAACAATTTATCTAGGAAACTTCAAAATATTTTTCACAAAGTCTCATGTGCAACTAATCGTCTTACAAAAGGAGTTATTACTCCATCATCCTTTACTAATACACCTCCTGATATTTAACATAATTTAAAATTCTTTTCATATTTTCAGGTATATTTATATACTTAATTATTTTTTATTATGTCCTTATATTTAATTAATTATAATAATATAATTTATTTCTTAAGATTGCATAGGAGCAATAGATAGTACATATGTTGATGCACATGTTCCAATCGATGAACAAATATCATATAAGAGTAAAAGAAGTGATCCAACCCAAAATCTTATGTGTCATTGCTTATTTGAGATGTCTTTCTCATATGTAATGGTCGGATGGGAAAGTATTGTAAATGAGTCTCCAATTTTTCTAAAAACATTAATAAATTCAATTAACCAATTTCTTAAACCTCCATAAGGTATTACATTATTTAAATAAATATAGTGTTTATAATTAATTATTAATAGAATTTTGTTGATATTATGTTCTTTATCTATTTAGATAAATTCTATTTAGTTAACTTATAGCACCCCACTCCCGCAAGACACGTACCCGACATCATTAGTAATATTCAAGTTTGAGCCTCGTGAGGGTGACATGCTAAAGCACTCAATCAGTCAAATCTCATTACAATTTTTTTTTTTACAATGCACACTTTTGCGGAAAATCAATAATCAATTCGAGTCTATTTCGATCATAAACGCTTTCAATCACATATATAATAATTGCACTCAAAATCAATTTCATTTACAACCCTTTCCATTTTGGAAACTTATTACAAAATAGAGTTGATCAGTAAACATGATAGAAAAATCTCAAAATACATTCTTTCATACAAACAAAATTAATGAAAATAATTATGTAGACACCAACAGATCCTGACCACTATCTCTCACTTGCATGCAATAGTACACTCTCATTTGCCTAGCGGGGTATTCTTCTGAGCTTTAAAAAATATTTGCAAATTTTGAGTGAATTTTGCAAACTTAATGAAGTAACCATCATTTCACTCAATTCATGCAACACATCGTTTCACATAACACATATTCACATTTTCGCATAATTGATTTCGTATCACATTTTCACTTAAGCATAAGCAATTTTGCATTTTAATCAATCAAACATACTTAAACAAATGCATATGGAATGCTCATGAGACTCTTTTCCAATTGTTACGTTGTTGTGATCGAGTGCCTAAACTGTCCCGTATCCATTTTAGATACCGGGCTCATTGATAAACTATCCCATATCTATTTTAGATACCGGGCTTATTAATAACTATCCCTTATCCAATGGGGATACAGGGCTTTTAATCACTTTCCGAGCTCGAGGCTCTTTTTTATATTTTGAGCTTTAAGCTCTGATCGATGGCTACTCTAGTCACAACTGCCATTATCTGATTGTGCATTCATGTATGGAATGCATCTATCACAATCAATTATATTATGAAGCACATAGTTCTACACATTCACATACAAGCAGCATTTCAATATCACATCCACATTTCACAGTCATCGGATCTTCCTTCCGAAATCAACAATCAAGCCGCATTCATTCAATCATTTCAAACAGAAATTTAGCAAACAAGTAATCAAGTGAGACCATCTAGGTTACTCACAAATTGCTCCCGAAGCTAATGCCTGGAAGTTTCGACAACATCTAGAGGTTGACGTTCCAGTTCCTCCTCTATATCAAACACCATACACGTATATCACAATTTGTACAATCATAAGTGTTTAATAATGCATATGTATGAAATGAAATATGTGCAATGCACGTTCATGACAATCCCGAGTATTTATCCATCAATTTCATCACAAAGTCATTCTCATATCAAACCTCATCTAAGGAAAATTTATACTTAGGTTTATGCCTTACTAAAACCATTAAAATCTCTATTCCTTTATCATTGACTCACTTCAGATTTTTCTAAGTCACACTTTCGGGTCTACTATTCCCATTCAATCAGAAAGTGAAACTGATGTAATTTGGTCCTATCCTCTTCTAGAAAAGTGTTCCTCTATGTCTTATGTTTCTTTTGACCCCGAGATCATTCAATTAGGTTCAGTACTCCAAAAGTTATACTCCAAACATTTTCGGATTGTTCTAATTCTGAGACAATTCCTTATACTCAACTTCCACATGGAAATTGAAATTCTTACAATCTTATTCAGAGTTTTATTTCTTCATATAATTTGTATCCCTATGTCTCTAATTTACTCCAAATAAAAAATAACTTTATTTAGATAACTATAGAAAAGGATATGCTCAAAATACCAAAGCATGTTCTGTGCCGAAAAGTTCGCGTGAAATCTTACAAGTTCGCCGCGACTAACCCCTGAGTTGGCCATGGCGAACTTCATCCTTCAAGTTGGCCGCGACAAACCAAGGAGAGTTGGCTGAGGCGAACTTTGACAGAAGCATACGCAGAACATGTTTCATTTTCCAGATTTTAACTTCCCACCTTTCACATATATCCCATCTTAAACCTAAACCATCTCTTCTACTTCATTTCAACCCAATATCATTCACAAACCAATTCATAAGCTATACTTGTTCATCAACCAAAAAGATCAAAACATTTTCATATACCATTCATCAACAACTTCCTACACATATTCAACTTCATTTTCACCTCTAATTATCACTAAATATGCTTCATCCAAAAAAATTAAGAAAAGAAGGATGTACTTACTTGATTTACCCAAAGCTTCTTCAATCACCATGAAACCCTAGCTCTCCAACATATATGATCATCACAAGTGGAGGTGGAGTAGGTTAGGTTTGTTTGTGGTAAGATGATGAAGACAACCAAAAATGGAAGTAGCAAGTGAAGGATAAAAGCAAAGTTCAACACTAGTGCTTGGGAGAGGAGAGTGTCGTGGATGGAGAGAGAGAAAATGAAGAAAATGAAGAAGATGGAGATGAGAGAAGCATATGTCGTGAATAGGCACTTGAAAGACATGAAATGGTCTTTAATTTAGGAGAAATTTGTAAATGGGTGCCACTTGTCACCTTTTAGTGGTCTCTAATTGGCTCTTTTATTAACTAGTTAATTTGTCTCCAATTTCTACTCCAATTATCTCCCAATTTTCAATGACATAAATCATTAAATCTTAATGTCACATACTAAGATTTCTACTTTCATCTAAAATTTATTTCTATCACTATTCATCAACTGTTCTGCCACTTGGCATTTTTCCTGGTCCAAAAATGCCCTTAAATTCTAGAAAATTTTCATATTTTACCAAAAATTCTAAATCAATGCTTATACTCTTAAAAAACAATTTTCAACACAAATAATTCACAATTCCAATTATAATCACATTTATAGGTCAATTAGACCCAGCAATTGTCAATGAATGCATGTACAGTCGTTTGATGTGTGCAAAAAAATTTAAATTCACATGTGTGTATACTAACAATATGCATGAGCATGAGATGTATTTTTCTTAATCTCTCATTGATTTCACATGTACCGTATTATAAGGATTTTAACCCTTAGTATGAGAATGGGATGTTACATAACTAACGTTATAGTAATATGCTTGGATTTCTTTCACCATATCAATGTAAGAGATCATATATGAGGTCATAAAGGAATAAGAAAACCTTGGTCTATGAAAAATTAACTACATGTATTCTTTAGTAAGAAATATTCTTAAAAGATGTTTTGGCAATCTAACGTAAAATTTCTTATATTTTCAAACATATTGAGTTATAATATGAAAAATAAATAATTTTAGAAGAATGCATAGATAATACAATTAATTATTTCAAAATTATGTGAAAAATGAAGAGCAAATTATGAAAATGTACAAGTTTTCAAGTGGAGTACAATATTACTAAAGTAAAACTTTAAATTATGTCTCCAAAGTGGGATAAAATTTTTAGCCCAATATAGAATGATTATTTAATAAAAGTTCTAATTCATTTATGCTTCATTTTGTAAGTGATACTACTATTATATTTTAAATTATTGTAACATAATGAGTATTTTTATTTTTTTTTATTAGAATGACTTGATATAATTTATACATTTTAAGAATCTTATTATATAAAATTGATGTGTAAATTTTTAATTATATTTTATATTTATAACGTTTTTATTATGAATGAGAATTAATTAAATTTCATCATACAATTTGCTATATTAGAATAAAATAAGTTAAAATTTAACATCTAATACTATAATAAAAATAAAATAAAAATAAGATGACGAAATTAAATAATTTTTACAAATTTCAATCAAATAAGTTTTTATTTTTTTATTATAAATATCAACCAAGTAATTTAAATATTTCACAAAAAAGAAATAAAAACTAAAAACAACATCAAAACAATATAAGTGAAACCAAACGACAGTAAAAGTTCGGTAAAAGGTAGGAACTCAATTATAATTTAAGTAATTTTTAAAATTTTCTTTATTCTTTAAAGTTTTGAATTTTTTAAAATTTTAAAATTTGAAAGTTCTTTTCTCATAATTTTATTAGAAAACAACAATGAAGACATGTAATACGAATATTACTCATTATTATAATTAATTATTAACTTAAATAAAATTTAATTATTAATTTAAATAAAATTTAATTAGTTTAAATTAAATTTAAAATATTTAATTAATACGTATGTAATTTTTATGTTTAGTATGCTTACTTGTCATCTTTTATCAGAAGGTTAATAGAAAATGTTTTTTTCAATAAAACGTACAAAGTTATTTTCTAAGATCAAATAATTTAAAATTATTTAAAGTATTGGAAAACGATATTTTTTCGCCCTCTAAATTCCGAAAACCTAAAGAAAGTATAGTTATTTTTCTTTTTATGTTTGTTAAGGTATATGGATACAAATGCTGTATAGCAGCAATATATATGCGTCTATATTTCAGTTGGTTCCTATGGGTTGCCCTGTTCTCTCTTTCTTTTCCATCATCCAATCTCTGCTTCTCTCTTCTCTTCTCCTTCTCTCAGTCTCTGGTCTTCGCCTCTTCAATAGTTTGTTCTTCTTGTTGCTGTTCTGCTGTTTGTTCATGAAGTCTGTCATCCTTCTGAGACCGAGTTGTTGGATATTGAGTTGGGGGTTCGTTTTGTTTGGATTATGAAGACAAAGATTCCATTTTGTTATTGTTGATCAAATCAAAGCCTCATGATTTACCAGCCCTTTTTTTCTTTCTCCTGAATTTTACAATCTCAAGATTTTTATTGTCCATTGCAATATTGGGTTCTGTTGCTCCTCCTTATAATGATGAGGTCTGTTTACTCTTCTGCTTTGCTCTGCTTTTCTTTGATTCTTCAGATACATCTATCTTCTTCTTTCTGTTTCTTTCGGTGATTTGATGCATTAAAACTTTGTCTTCGACCAAATTTTCCATCTGGTCTTTGATGTCTCATCGTCAGTGTAATATAAAGATAATCTAAGTGGCGTTCGAACTGAGTTGGTCTTCTTGTCTGGTCTTGTTGGCTATGTGTTAAACTTGGTCGACGAATCGGTGGATCCACTTATAACTATTGTCGTATTTAGATATGGAGATTGGGTGGGTATTCAACAGTTCTGATTTTGTTTTGTGTGTTTAGCTGGTACTGTGTCCCTTCTGGTGAAATGGATTTTGATTTCCAGATTAGAGAAAACAAAGCAAAGACAATGATCGTTACGCGAGAGAGAGAGGGGTTGATATTAACTCCTCAGTCCCTTCAGAACTTGGGATGAGTAAAATTATCCTAAAACATCCTTCTAGGCTACGGTGTCCGGTACTTAAATTCATGTCTGTGTTTAGTCACAGCTGCAAGAATTGACGTCCCTTTATGTCCGTTAACGGTTGCAGGTACCAGACAGATTGTATTCCGTTAACAAACGGCGGCAATGCCAACAAATCCGATACCGACACCGTTGAAACTAAAGGTTTGAGGTTCAGGTATCCCTCCAGAATCTTAGATCACCACCCCAATCGCTCGCCAGAAGCCTCCAGGAATCACTACGCGCATGCCATCCGAGGCGGCTCGGGCGATGTGCTGCTGCAATGGGGGCAAAAGAAGCGCGCTAGGTTCTCGAGATCCGAGATCCGATCGTCGCTGGTTGACGAATCATCCTCGTCGGCGGTGTCAGCCCAGTGCCGTCAGTCGAGAAGAATGGAGATGAAGGCGGCGCCGTCAGCGCCTCCGCGTCGACAACATCAGTTGAATGGATTACTTGGGAAAGAGAAGCAAGGCGCTGATCCCTACTCTAACCGGTACCACAGAAATGAATCCCTTTTCTCTGCGTTTTGAATTATTTTGATGGTGGATATCATAATACTATTAAAATTCCGAAATATATTTAATTAGTAGTAAATAGTAATTAAAATGAAGTATGCGTTCTATCCTTGATCTGTGGGCGTGGGGTTGATGATGCCGCCTGTTATTCGTATTTAGGTTTTCATAATCTGACACGTAATTCATGATATTTCTTCACTTCGCCGTCGTCTCTTTCCCATTTTACCCTCATACGCTTGGGAAGAAGAGAAAGCATAAGTCTCCAAATCCAACCCTGAATTGTGTTTTGGGTGATTGCGATTTTCTTAGCTCTTTTAAGGTGGGGGGGTTAATTTGGATTTACATTTGGGGGTGTTTTAGGTACTAGCGTAAAACTTCCAAGAGCTAGATAGATAGTAGACAGCTGCCCATGTCTTAAAAAGCAAAAGTAATTTTCGTTTTCTTTATAATTCTATTGTTAGTTATTCCTTGGGTTTTCTTATAATTAAGTGTCGTGTACCACTAGAGGCTAAAGCGAAGAAACTAAGAGAGAGCATGAGCATATCAGCTTCTACAACCTATATTTGTTATTTTAGTTTTAGTCTTAGTAGTTTTAGTTTTGGTTTTTAGTGAATCACAATCGCTTGCGATTTGGGTGGTGCGTGTTTTTGCGATGACCAGGAATGTGGAAAAGCTATCAGCTGGTGGAAGTGGGTCCCCTTCTCGGAACAACGGTGCTGCCAGCAACCGTCTGCCGTCTAGATCTACAGGCAAGCGCTCTCCCGACAGATTCGATCGGAAGATGGCTTCTCCGAAGCACCACGATGGATCACAGCCTGCTCCTACGGCTACTGCTGATCAAGCTGATTCACAAGCTTTAGCGGCAACAATTACTAATAGCAATACCAATACTAGTAATAATGGTGGGGTACAAAAGCTGGCGAGCAATGGGCAAGCAGTGATTGAATGGCCTAGAATCTACGTAGCTTTGTCAAGGAAGGAGAAAGAGGAAGATTTCTTTGCCATGAAGGGTACTAAGCTCCCTCAAAGACCTAAAAAGAGGCCCAAGAATGTTGATAAAACTCTTCAGGTAATAATCATATTCCCTTTTTCTTTTTCCTTTTCAAAACCCTTTCTTTCGTCTTTCCTCAGCAACAATTAAACTCGTTATTGTATTTGTTAATCGAGTAATTAATTTAAATTCTCTGTTCCATGTCAGTATTGTTTCCCAGGGATGTGGCTGTCCGACTTGACCAAGAGTAGATATGAGGTTAGAGAGAAGAAAAGCGTTAAGAAGGTAAACTGAATTTATTAATACATATGTATGCATAAAACATAAAATAAGGGTTGGTTGAGCATTGATGCTAAGCCTCAACCCACGAAGACCCCACTGATCGCCTCCTCCCAAAACTTTTGCCTTTTTCATGTGTTATTCGATCATTTAATTGGTTTCATTAATTACTTATGGCTGTCTTCACATTCATCTTTCAATGCAAACATGAATAAATAGATGAACATAATTAACGTTACTGTCCTCCTCTATCGAAGTTTTAAGAATATTAATTTCATAATAAATTTGATTTGGGCATGAATTCAATTGTGAATCTCTAAAGACTTGTGTTATTGTTTTTTTCTTCAGCAGCAAAAGCGTCGAAGGGGCCTAAAGGGGATGGAGAGCATGGAAAGTGAATCCGACTAAATGAGAATTGGGTTGGGTTTGGCTGGGATCATTGGAGGTCTGTTGACAATCAAACTGGACCCTTGATGGCCTTGGAGGGGCAGAACGGAAGACAGGATCTTGGGCTACAAATAGGGGTTCTGTAGATTTCCTACAAAAGCCCATCTGCCTCACAACCTGGTTGATGATTGGGTTTTGTTGGCCTGCTTAAAACGACCTTTCTTTGCACATAGGGACCGGGTGCCTCTTCCTCAGCCTCAGGACATCAATATTTTTTGTTTAAAATTCCAAAAAACGTATCAGCGTTCTAGTTCCTACTACTATTCACGATGCACAACTTTCGAATCCCAGGTTCTTTGTTTCATTTAGAAAGAATATATTATGCTTCATTTCTCTAATCTCAAGCAAAGACCCCTTTGTACGGAGCCCCCGTGTACTACGTTGCGATCTCCTAGTCCTACCAAGAAAGGTAAAACAGATTTTATTGTTAAAATGGAATAACCAAGACAATGCCCCTTTTTTTTTCCAACATTTGTCCTACACCATGCCTCAACAATTCCCAAATTTCATAAATGTTTAAAATAAGGTGCAAGGCAACTCATGGTAGGGGAGCCAACCAACAGCTAAAATGTCTCCACTGTAAAAATACAAGTCCTTGATGTACCAGAAATTCAACAAACAAAAGGAAATAAGATTTAACATCGCGAAAAGGGTTTGTGACTTCCAGATAACCAGCTTGAAGCATGTTAGCGGACATAAGCAACATTTGTACCTTATATTTTCTTTACTTTTGCTCTTGCTTTTGTCCTTTTCCCCTATCAGTGAGGAGAAAGATGTCAATGCCTGCAGCAACATTTTCAACCTGGCTAGAGTTTTCTTCACCAAGAATCGCCACGGAACAAAGTGGAGCACCAGCAAGTCCACTCTTCAAGAAATTGAATTTGTACGAGCATCCTTGAGGCTCTACATTTCAGATTAAAAATCCCAATCACATAGCACCTTCGATTATAATTTTGCTTACTGAAATTTGTTGGGAGTATCCTGACTTACCAGTCGTTTGAAAGATCTATTTGGTGATTTGCTTTTCTCCTTTGTGTCTGGTTTTGCACGATCCAAGGCCTATGATGCAGAATATGCAAATTCACAAGAGCTATTATTATCTCAACATATACTTGGAAGAAAATCATATTTCTATATGACATCTTTGTTGTGAGAATTCAGTTCATGTTAGCTATTGCAATTTATTTCCTGGCTTTCAGTGGGTTATGCATTACAAATTTCCTAATACCCAACTTGTGTATATTAATTTCCGAAAAGCTATAGGATTCTTGATCCTTGTGCAAATTTTGAGGTTCCTTGAATTTCTAAAGAGAGATTTGTAAAGGGTTGCAAGCGCGCATGAAACTTGCAGTCTGTGATCAAGTTAACTCTTATCCATAGAAAGAGTCACAAACTCTTGCCCTTAGTTAGAAGTTTTGACATTAATTGACACCATAAGATTCACCATAAGGTACAAGAAGCAGCCATTACCTACTAGTAATAGTGGTTGTATTAACAATTGCCTAGTAATAATGTCTTAATGGTGATGACAGGGCATTGGCAATAGTTCTGGAATAATGGGAACGCATAGCCGTTAAAACATTACTTCCTTTCATCTCAACCAGAGTAAATTAATATAATAACTATGGCATCATAAAGCATGCTAATCTGGACCCAAAAAAAAAAAAATCAGCACAGAACAAAAATTAACTTACGGAAAAGAGTAAAAAGTTCTACCTGAATCATGGATTCCACACGCCTTCGCATTCGTGTATGCATGAAACCTTCAGAGCACTATTAATAAAATAAATTAATGTGATAGTGTATGGGAAGAAGAAAGCGTTCAAACCAGTCTTACATTGATGCTCTATTTTAAAATCCATATTTCAGGTCAATAACCATACATGCTTCTACAGAGAATGGATGAAGATAAAACGAAACAGGTAGAGAATTTGATGATTATTATATGCGAGCATAAAAGGAAATTAAAATATTAATTCTTGTGGTTCAATAATTACAAGTAGCAAGGCAAGAAAAACTTTCTTTTTTTTTCTGAACCAAAAGAAAGCACTTAAACATTTTAACTGGCCATGCTAAGGGCTATCTACACAGCTGAACACTTCCAAGTATCTGAAAAGTTCTAAATAGATATAAAAAGGTATAATAACTATACCTTAACATGATAACTGACGTAAGCATGAAATGTTGATAAATTCCACACTGTACGGTCCAACTTTTTGCCTTCCACATGACGTGTGAAAATGACTGCATCATTTGATGCTTGTAACAGTTATTATTTCAAAAATCAGAATGGAAAAAATGATATTCTTTCCTCTTTTGACATACCAAAAGATACAAATCCAGCATTTGCTTTTACTGCTTCAGCAGGAGCTTCATCCAACTCACGAGGAGGATTAGCAGACCACAAACAAGGAGGAGCATTAGTAAGCCCAGTCGCTCTCCTTGCTTGCACAAATTCCTGAATGAGACTTAAAAACTCATGTAGGTTAAAGTTAAGAAATTAACTAAAGGTGCAGGAAATACACACAAAATCTGATAAACATCAACAGCAGAGCTGCAATGCATAGTGGCAAACTCTATAGAACTAAACAAAAAGTATCAGCATTATCACATAAAACAGAGGGCCATTTCTCACATATTCATAATTGATAATTGTGATTTCTAAGAATTCCATGAAATAAGCAAGAACAAAATAGACATGCTATACCTGTAGGAAAGAAGTTGCGAGAGCAAGATCAATGGAATCGTTGAATCTCATTGGATATACAACAGTAACCTTTTCTGCCTGTCATATATTATAGTTAGCTTAAATTCCATTAACAGTCATCTCTTCTGACAGACAATATCCAAGAAATTGAAGACCATAACAGAAAGAAACCTAAATTACGGAGATGGTAGACACTCCCCATATCACAGTATGAAGGAGAATCTTCCACCAGCGCATTTTGGTATGATGCATCAGGATCATGAAAAACCTAAACAACTACAAGCTGAAATAGGTCTGTACATAGACGAGAAAGAATTTTCCAAAAACATCAAAAGAATTTGAAGTAGTTGTTGGCTTGTGCAACTGATCGGTTCAAAGTGAAATTTCCAACACAACTCCATGTTGTATGACACACTATATACATATTAGCATACCTGAGGTATGACGAAAAAGGATTCATTTGGCCTATGCACAAGGGCAAGAAGTTGACTCATACTAGGTGCAATGGTCCTCGAAGCAAGATGTTTTAGGATTAGTCTTAAGGGCGCACCTAGGACCACTTCCCTAACAGAGGCAATCTTTAAGAGAATAGCATTCTTGTACTCTGCAAAATATAAACAAAGTCACATAAAAACATCAACCACCACTACTAAAATAGGTGAAAGCCATAAACTCAATCACAAAATATGCCTGCACAAAGTGAGAAGTCAATGCCTTTGTAGCTAGACTTGCAAACCTCTACAAAAAACAATAATTCACCACCAAACGTAACAGCCACTCAGTTTTCAAACTGAAGCTTCAGAATATATACTATCTATATGGGACATCAATGGCCAATGCCAATCAGAGGAGGAGTAAGAGGTACAATATCAATAAATATACTAACCAACATAACTCATTCATTTTGGAGTTGTAATCTTAAAATTACACATAGTTGGAACCCGCAAGACAGTTACATAACTGGTAATGCACAATAACATGACAAAGCAGTTCATAAGTGACCTTAGGAAAAGAACTCATAGAACCTTCATCTGGAGGAAGTTTGTGGAGATTGAGTTTCAAAGTTAGACTGAAACCATCCCTTGGAGGATCCAAAATTTGCACAACAACGCCATACGATGCCTTTATTGCTTCAATTGCTCCCAGTGGAAGGCCGCCCACCAACACCGTTTCAGGTGGTGGGACGGGTAAGGATACCGATAGCAGCACCACATTTTGGTTCTTCATCGACACCTGATAAATAAACCCCATTCACGAACACCCACCAGCATATAAGACTTGGAGATGTGTAAAAATTCGATTTTTGCAAGTTCTCCATAGTACTGGGGAAAATGAAGAAAATACGGTTACCTGGACATGATAGCGAACATCACTGAACTCAACCCAATGGTAATCAAGCTCAACTGCTTTGTCAAGACTGAAATTGCATTTTGATCAAGACAAAGAAAGAAAATGAATGAAAGGAAAAGACAAAAGAGAAGGCGCAAAGACACGAACTTCTGAACCCGATTCAACAAAATCTGGAGGAGAAATCTAGAATGAGACTGCAACACAATCATCGATCTTAGAATTCCTCTTCTGCTCCTCAACTAAATTAAGTGTAGTGGAGTTTCGATCAAGATCTCTCCTTCCCAAGGCCGTATATACCTTAAATCTGACCAAATAAATGTGTGTTTCAATTCCTTGCGCGCACGTTACCCTTTCTTTCAACGTACAATCTTAAGTAAGTCCTTAAAACTTATTTATATTATTCAATCGAGCATTCCAACTTTAATTTTTCCTTTCCAATTTCGCGTTCAACTTTTGATCTTCTCGCAAATCAACCCAAAACAGGGGAGGGATGAAATTTAATTTTTAGAGGTGAGGTTTTCAAAATGAATTTCTTGGATATAAAAGACGAATAAATGATAGCCTGTCAAGAGAATGCAGAAAATCTAAATTAAAATAGCTCAAAGTTTTTTATTATGCATATATTTGGTGCTTTTTACCAAATTTTTTTTGAAAATATCATCGCAAATTTTGAAAATATTTGTTACCTAACTTTTTACTTTCATTATTTTGATAAAATTAATTATACACTATATAATTATTATTTATACAATTTTTATTATATAATATTTTTTTACTTTAAAGTAAAAAATTTCAATGCTTTTTTCAATATTAATCTAAACTAAGAAGTTCAATTAAGCACATAAATTTCCATTTTGTAAAATAAAACCAAAAGTTAATCTTTGTTACAAAGATCAATTAACTATGCACACATGAGACACCACTTATCATAACCAACCACAATGATTAACACAAAAAATGTTATAAATAATAAAGAAAGATAAAAATTTTAGTTTCTTTTTGCTCTCAAGTGCTATGGCCGGATGGTTGAGAGTGGGGCTTGGCATGCGCTAGGTCACAGGTTCGATTCCATGCTGTGTTGCTATAGTCCTTGTAAGAGCCTGGGGCAACTAGGGGTTTTATCCGTTGGGGGAGCTACTCGTTGGGCCCTCCCGTTGGAGGTGTTGTCCACTGGGCCTCCCTTGCAAGCGAGGTGTTGCGCTGGGCCCCCAGAAGGAATTTCCCTCGTACTCCAAAAAAAAAAAAGCTTTAGTATTATACTAATGATTAATAATAATAATAACAATAATCTAACATTAAATTCTCTATTAATAGGAATGATGCAGCAAGCTACATTATATTAGTATTTTTTGTATAATATGTATGAATTTTATTATTTAATAAATTAAAATATCTATAATTATAGTATGACACAAATACGACATATAGTAGTTATATACTAAAAATATTAATTTGATGTGACTCTTTATGCTCAAAAATTTAATATTATGGTATTTTTAAACGTAAACTAGTATTATAAAATTAAATAAAAATTAAAAGTTTAATTAACCCCTTTATTATATTCTTCCAAACTTCAATGCAATATAAAAAAGTCAACTTTAAAAACGCAGAGCAAAAGTAGAGTAAAGTGAAGGGTAATACGGTCATTAGGCAAACAGTTAACCCTAAAAGCTCCTCTTATGGAGCTTTTAGAAATAAGTTTATTGGAGTTAAATAAGTTAATTAATAAGTCATTCACCAAACACAACAATAGCTTTTTAAGATAATCAAAAAGCTAATTTTTAGTTAATAAGCTAAAAAACAGCCGATAACCTATTTGTAAAACACTTTCTAAAGTATCCTGATATATTTTATTGTGACTTCCCTTTATTTGGTTTATTTTTTCTTTACATATAGATAATAGTGTTATCCTTTTTCTATAATTTTTTTTAATGTTTCAATCTTCCTATGGTTCTTGTTTTTTCCACTCTTCATCTTTCACTAGCTTTAAGTTAACTAGGTTTTATAAGTATTTGGACTCAAGCACCGAGTATCTTCAAAACTTTCTTAGGGTTCCTTTTGTATGCTAGCGAACGAGTAAGAAGAACAATTTTGTATAGGATTCATGTTGGTATTTACACAATGTGGACTAGTAAATATTATAAATGAAGATTCTTAAGATGTAACTTACAAACTATAATTAGTTGATTAATTTATTGAAGAAAATAATATAAATATAAATATAATAAATGTAAATATAAATTCATGTTCAAATGTGAAACTTCAAAAGGGAATGGGAATGAGAAAGAAAAAGCTATACAAGAACATTTCTTTAATGAAGCAATTGTTGACTTACAACATGAAATATGTGAGAGAGTTGAGATGTTAGAAGTTGCAACTCAAAAAATATTGATAATGAACATAAAGAAATTAATGGATGAAAAGTAGAAAATAAAACGACAAAATGATTTGTCAAAAAAAGTTGCCATATATGAAGAAGATAAAATAACATTGAATACTCAAATCACTTAAGGTAAGAAGATGAATAAAAATGAGAAAGAGCATTAGTTGATTTATGGAGTTTTAATTATGATATTGTATCATATAATTGGTTTTGTGTACTCTTATTTTGTCAAAATATGTATTTCTTTGTTTCAATTTCACTTGATACACAGTTAAGAAATAAGAGACAAATTTAATTGTTATATATGAATTATTTTTAACAAAGTTATTTGTTAATTTTAATTGTCTAATCAACAATTATATGATTAATGCTTCAATTTAAAATTGAGAAGTAATAATTAAATTAGACATTGATTAAAATATCATATGATCTTTACAAAATAGAGATATTTGTGAAACTATATGCAATATTATGAACTAATTTTGCTTAATAAATTATATAAGTTCATAGTTATCACATATATATCTTTGTGTTGGGTATATTGTTGGTTCTTAGAGAAAGATTAGTAATTAGATAATAAAAAGTCACTAGCAATAGAGGGTTAAATTAGTTAAATTAATTTATTCAAGTTGAATAAACCTTATTAAAATCAGAAGAGATAATAGAAATTCGCTAGCAATAGAGGGTTAAATTAATTGATTCAAGTTGAATAAACCTTATTAAAATCAGAAGCTTTAAATCTATTTAATATTAATTATCAATCATTCTACACCAGTATTTTTATTGTTTTTAAATGTAATTTATTTAATTACATCCTTCTGTTATTCAAGTAAAATAGAGTTAGATTGATTTTAATGATGAGTAAATACAATAATTATCAGATGATACTTTTTTTTATCATTATATTACTTATTCATGATAACGTATACTTATATTAGAAAATTCATGAATCCACATTGGATTCCTTATACCTGAGACAAAAGAAGAAAAAATTATCAATATTTAAACGTATATCATTTCATATTTTATTTGTATTAAGCAACTAATATAAGGTAGAAATTAGTATTCAAATTACGTGTAAGCATAGTGTTAGGGAAGACTTGTACATTTTTTTCCTTATCCATTGTGTTACTTAGAAACCTAGAAATTGGCTGAAACATATGAATACAAGTATCGGGAAATATAAATATAAATTTGCTTTTGATGCTGATACTATTTTGTTGATTGCAAAACAAACTATTAGTTTTATGCTCAAAATCTTGCAGTATACGGGTCGTAACTTGTAGTAAAAAGTGAACATCAATCTCACAAGAATTATGGTTAAGCACCACTTAATTTAGGTTACTTTTTGTTTAAGAATCAATTTTAATGAATATAAACTGAGAAATTAAACTAAATCAAACAACTAACAATGAAAAAATGATAAAGCAAAAGTTTCAAGATTTAACAATTAAATATCACTTTTTCCCTATCTTATCTCCCTCCTACCTTGTATGCAAGATAATCTTAATCTATCTTCCATTTGAAAAACTACTTAAATTCATCAAGTTTGGTGTGTCTAACACCCTTACACCTTCTTCTTCATCTTTGTGTGTTCTTGGGTAATGAAGGAAGTGTTTGATGTTGACAACAATCCAAACACGGAGAAGAAATAAGAAAGGAGGGGAAACAAAAGGTAAAAAGTTTTAAATTTCATATTCTTATTATATGTCTATGCATGCATTTATGACTCTGACTTTTAGGGGTTATTATGGTGTCGGAATTTAGATTCCAACGCTTTCTCTACATTCTCATACATGTGATGCATGTATACATGGCTAACCCAATAGTGGTATCAGAGCAAGTTTATGCATGTATTATATGATGTATTGAACATGTGTAAAGTGTTTGCTGGGTTGAGACTGACATGTATGATGATTTAGAGTAATTCTTATAAATTGTAGAAATTTTTCTTTTTTGATTTTCTTTCATAGAAATGTTTATAAGGTGTTATATCATGTTTGTGTCAAAGGAAATTGCAAATTGAATGTCAGTTGCTATTTTATTTCGAATTAATATCTAGTCTATTCATATGTTGGTTTCTGGGAATTTCTGAAAAACCGAATGCATCATATGCTGATTTTGAAAATTTCTTGATAATTCTATAAAATTTTTTTGATTTTCTTTTATAGAAATGTTTATAAGGTGTTATATTATGTTTTTGTCAAATGAAAATGCAATTGAATGTCATTTTCTATTTTATTACAAATTTAGTTTCATCTTGATGCATGTATGAAGTTTTGGGAAATTCTGGAAATTCGATGAACATGGTAAATTTCATATTAATTTCTATAATTTTTTATGAATTTTAAGCATGCAAATGCAAGACGAGATGTTGCCATGTGTATGAGATGCATGACACTTGTTGTTAAAGTAATTATCTTATGTATGCATGATGTAAGTATGACTAGTGTTAGAAGTAATATGAAAAATGTCATAAATATGTGATGTGCTAGCTAATTCCTATTAATTCATAAATAATTCCTAAGAATTAGTCTCTGGAATTTTTTATTAGACAAATTTAGAATGTGTATATGTGTTGGGCCCCGTTTCCGAAACCCAACATTCGGAGGTCGAAATAGCCTGGAGGACCCATCGCTCATAACTTCTGGAACAGATTTGGGAAACTTCCAAATCCTTCAAAATTTGTCCCCTCA
>JAOSBN010000005.1:36948935-36971604 GCA_027563595.1 Erythroxylum suave | reverse complement strand
AAAGTAAGCCTATTTACAAGGATGAGACAACTACTAGTAAAAGGAAGAGGATAGATTATGCTAAAATGTGTGCAAATATAGAGATATAGAAAGAATTACCTAAGGTTATCCCAATTTTAAGTCTAGGGAAAATGAAACAATGGTGGAAGATACAATTTTTGGTTTCCTACTATTGGAAACCATCATTAAGTAGCAAGCAAAACAATAGTGGTTAACAAGGATGAAGTTTGTCAGAGGAGATTATGAAAAACTAATAGAATTAAATGCTAGTTAAAAAGAGGGCAAAGGAAAAAAAAGATTAAGAGTTGATGAAAGAAAATAACAAGGATCAAGAAGGTAAGAGGTAGCGAGAGTATCAGCAGGAGATATTTTAAAGGCCACAACATCAATAGAGATGGTAGGAAATCATGTAGATGATGAGACTATCCTTAATGATGAAGTGGAGTGAATACTGAACCAACAAGTCAACGTTAGGGATAGTCCAAAGAAAATAAATCAAGTGGTTATGGTATATAAAGATATAATCCAAGTTTCTACTAATGAGGGGTTTACTAGTGACAATAGAAGAAAGTCATAGAGGAAAAAGAGGTTCAAGGGATCCATGAACAAAAGCCTCATCCTATGTCAATAGTAGTTTAGAATCTAAGGGGTTTTAATTGCCTAAGAAAATAACTTTTGTTAATAGATTTTTTAGTTAAAATTAAACCAACAATAATAGGGTTTTTGGAAATGAAGTTGAGTAAGGAGAATATGTTCAAGATCAACTACTTAAGAAGACAATGAGTTTTAATATCAAACTATCAACATCGTCATTATGGAAGAATAATTGTAGATTTTTATGCTAATAGGGGCATCAAGTTTAGATGATTCATATGGCGGTGGAATTTATTCAAGAAAATAGGAAAGTAATGGTCAAATATGTTATGGTTTGAACTTTAACTTTTAAATGAAACTATTATGATTAGATTATAAGCATCCAACCAATAATGCATGAACCTTGGATGATTTATAAGTCAGAGGTTATAGGAAATGTGAATGATAGAAACTACTTTGATGATTTAAGAGAATGTATAGAGTAAATGAGAGTCACATACCTAAGGCATAAGGGGAGATTCTTCATATAGAGCAAGAAACAAAGCTCTAAATGGTTAAAAAGGAATAAATTAGATAGAGGTTTAGTTACTAATCATTGGATGCTGAAGTTCCCAAAGAGTAGGCTGCAATTTATAGAGCTAAGGTTCTCAAATCATTTACTAATTCTGATGCAAAATATCTTCAATAGTTACAAGATTAATAATTACCTTTTTACACTAAAAGGTTTTAAGATGGACATTATTAAAGGTATAGAGGTCCCTGTTCAAGGAGTAAAGAGCTTCAAATATGTTAGGAAACTTTATCGGGTATCTTCTCATAAATCATTATTGAGGTTAGAGATCAAAGGCTCTATGGATAAAGGAAGTAGGAAAGAAGGAAATTTTTTTTTCATAATTCCATAGTAGTGAGGAGAAATCATAATAAGATTTGCTAACTTATCAAAGTAGATAGATTCATAATCTTAACTCATTAGGAGATTAAATAAGAAACCTTTAACTTCTTTAAAGGCGTATTGGGAAAGCAAGCTCCTATTCGATCACGTATTTCAATTCTAAAATTCTTCATATGGCACTAACTGAAGAATAAGGATAAAGAGTTCTTCAATAAGCCTATAATAGCTTAAGATCTAAAAAAATGTATACAAGGCTCTTAGTCTTGATCAGTTTAGTTTCTTTTGCTAGAGAGCTTAATCATTAATAAGGAATATGGTAACATAGGTAATGATGGAGTTCTTTATGAAAGTGAAGCTATTAAAGGAAGTAAACAAGACCTTCATATACTTGATCCTAAAAGCATCTCTTCCCAACTATTTAAAAGAGTACACGTCTATTTCTTATTGCAACTTCTTGTAAGTGGTAACAAGATTAAGGGAAATTTTGAAATCCATAATAAGTGAAACATAAGGGGCTTTCTTGGAAGGCAAGTAGGTAGGGGACAATGTGTTGATAACTCAGGAGTTCTTCAAAGGATACATGTGAAAAAAATGGTCTTCAAATTTGTGCCATAAAAGTTGACTTTAACAAGGCCTATAACTATATAAGTTAGGAGGTCATTCTACAACTATTTGAAGCATATGACTTTCCTCTCAAGTTTAGGCTATATTTGAGAGAATGCATAACCACAACTTCATTTAGTGTGTTGGGTAGTGAGGAACCTACAAAAATCTCAAAAGGAATAAAGGGTTAAGGTAGGGAGACCTAATTTCCCCCTACATTCATCTTGTGTATGGAAGCCTTATCTAGGTTGGTTAAACATAAAATAGCTATCAAGCTAATGTTCAAATTATATAGAAGATGAATGAAAGTTGGCTTTGTTGATCTATATTCTATAATTGACTTGATAATGTTTACAAAAGCTTAGTTGAAGTCTATAAGACTACCAATAAATACCTTTACCAATTTAAGGAGCTATTAGGGTTGTAAATAAATCAAGAGAAAAGTTAATTGATCTTATCTTTAAGGGTTTAAGCCTTGGAAGCTATTCTAGTTAATATAATAGAAATCTACGCTCACAAACTTCTTATTATGTAACTAGATTTCTTTTGTTTTTAAAAAGACTTAATTTCAGATATTATATCCCATTAATAGAGAAAATTCAAAGAAGATTAAGGAATTGGTGTAATAAAGTCTTGTTTTATGGATGGAGAGTATAGTTGATAAAGTTTATTCTAAATTCCTTATATATTTATTAGGCATCACACATATTTTTGTCAAAGAGTTTAATTAAATCCCTAAAAATGTTAATGAGCAATTCTTATAGAGGGGTAGGAGTAATTGGAAATATCTTTAGAAAGTTAAATGGAAGGCGTAAATAAACCAATACAAGGATGAATGGTGATAGTTTCTATAAGCTTGGTTAATAAGATATTGATGAGGGAAAAGCTATAAAGCTTGATAGAGAATAAAGAGTCATTATAGACAAGGTGGATCCATACTTACTTCCAAAAATTCATAACCATATAGGAATTAAGCCAAAGCCATTGCATTTATTATTTATATCTCAATTATTAAAATTGAAATGAACTTTGCAACCTATATCAAATTTAAGATAAGAAATAGAGAGAGAGAGCATCATTATTCTATGATAATTGGAGTAGTATTGGACCTTTAGTAGAATCCCCAGTGTTGGACCATTTACAAGATATTCTAAGGATTGTAAAGGTGAATTGGTGGATTAATAATGATTAGTCGAGTGATAACCCCTCAACTTTGATTCTAGCTTTACTAAATATAGTTTATGTGCGAAGAGGAAAGACACCTACATTGGGCTAGGGAAAACTAAAAGGAAGTTCACTAACAGCTCTTGGAAAGAGATCTTAAGGCCTAGAGGAGCATTAATAGGGTGGAACAAGGCGGTTTGGAATCAATTATTAATCCTTAAGATGTCCTTTACTTTATAACTAGTAGTATTAAAAAGATTGTTAACTATAGGTAAATTAACCTATCTTATTTTATCCAATCAATTTGTGTTATGTACGTAAGACCAAAAAAGCCATGATCACTAGTTGCCCCTATTCTTTAAATATATAAGGAACCATAGAAGTGTCATGCCATATGCAAAATTCTAGGTTTATATACATAGATTTCTTTGAATGAATATAAGGAAAAGGAAGGTTTAAAGGTGATAGCTGTAGATTGCATCTTGTTTTAGTGGGTAGTTTGGTGTGTGTTGATTATTTAGTATATGCTTAGGTTAGAATTGTGTTAGTCATTACCTATTTGTGTTTTATGGGTTAAAACATGCTTTTGAGCTTCAATGATGTGTATTTGAGGTTCTTTGATGAGTTTTCCATTGTTTCATGGTCAGTATCAAAGAATTGAGGAGTTTTGGAGGGAACTTGGGCCATAACACAAGCCCATGATCATGGCATGTAGGTCACAATTGTGACAGAAGCACCTAAATTGGCCCATGATTATGGCCTGCATGCTATGATCATGACATAGAACCTACTTAAAGGCCATGATCATGTCGTATAGGCCACAATTGTGGCCAGCATTGGGACACACACGAGGACATTTCCAGACTCAAGTTTTCAAGGGACCTTTCAGTCTTAGTTTACCCTAAATAGAAAACCTTAGGCCTTCCTTACACAATTGAGAAAGGTGGCAGCCACCATATAGATTTTCCCCTTAACTATTCACAAAAAGTCACAAGCTTCCAAGGCAAAAGGTGGGAATCGGGACTGATAATCAAGGGCTTCCATTTTCCAAATTTTTAGATACAAAAAGGGAAGAAAGCTACCATTGCATTTTTTATTTTTGTTTTGTTTCCAGTATGTTTTGTATTCTGGAGAATACGGATATGGTTGAACTTGTTTCTATTATGAGTGGTTGAATTTATTGTAGAGATTACTTTTAAAGTAGTTGTTGAAATCCTACTTTATTGAATGAATGAATGAATGCTTTTGATAAATGTTATGCTTAAACCTTACAATATGTTGAGAAATTGAGTTGGGTAAATTGTGTAGGGTTGTTTAGTGAGAGTTGGCACCCTATAGACTTGTATTTATCATATTAATTGATTAGCTAGAGAGAGATCTTGACTAATTAGTTGATTACCCATAGGATAGCTTCATAATTAGTTAAATTGTTATATTGATTTTGTAGATTGAGAGATTGCAGAGTTAATTTCTTTTAATTTGGCTAGGGACATTTGATTTGGCTAGGGACATTTGGGAGAGGGGGATTGAAATAGTAAGACATGCTAGGTGAGGCATAATCCAATTAATAAGGTAGGAGGGAGATAAGATAGGGAAAAAGTGATCTCTAATCTTTAATCTTAATATCAAAATTTTTGCATTTTTATTACAATATTTATTCGTTGCTAGTTTGTTTGACTTGGTTTATTTTTCAGTTTTTATTATATGAATTTGAGTCTTAAATAAATCATAACCTGAATTAAGTGGTGCCTAAGCATAATCTCTATGGAACGACATCTACTTTTTACTACAAGTAACGAACCGTATACTTGTGGTTTTTAACGTAAAACAAGTAGTTTGTTTTTGCAATCAACAAAAGGTGGTAATATCCCAACATATATGATAAATGTGGGAGCATACATGTATAGATTATGGAAAGAGATGAATAATTTTGCTTTTGGGGCTAGAAACAAGGGAGGAGGAACTAGAACATAAAATCATCCAATTTATCTAGATGTAAATAATGGAAAAGGAAATTAATATAACTTGCAATTAGGAAATAAAAGATTGATGGGGGTTATTCTTGAGGAACAACCAACTACATGCATGTAGTCTTGATAACATTTTCATAATTCTAAATGTTACTAGTCACAACAATGAAGAGGACAGAGGAGATAATTTGCAGGAACAATAGAAGAAAAACATAAATCAAGCAAGGAGGAAGCCTCCTCACACTAAAATAGATCATTACTTAAACAAGGGAACTCCAAAAATAGATATAGATACCTAGTTTAGGAACAAAGACAACAAAAGAGATATAAAAAAAATGAAGGTTTGAGAAAAAAATGTAGATCGTGGAAGAAAAAATGACAAGATACTTAGCCAACTTAGCATGCAAAGAGAAAGTAGAGTGTAGGACACTTGTCGAGGGTAAACTGAAGCAATCAAAAGAGTTAAGTGACGATAGTAAAGTAGTGGTTTTTCCATGTGAAAATTTAGGGGTTAAGTGACAAGTTATAGTGGCCTTACCCAAGGCATTACACAATTAATAAATAATCCATAATAGTAGTGTTAAATGCTCCTTAGTTTATTTTTATATTAAAATCAATTTTGGAAATTTTATGGTACTGCTACTAATTCTTAATGAAAATTTTTAGTTTCTTAAAAATAGCTCTAGAACTTTCTTATTTTAAGTTTAAGGGATTTTAGGTAAACATGATTGTATATTATACTGTGTTTCTTACTATTAAAAAAATCGCAAGATGATCAATCATGGCATGGCACACATAAAGCAGGTTTCACATTAAAATGTTGGTACAAAATATACAACCTAATGCACACTCAAGTTAGAGCCTATGTGATATAATAAAGAGATACAATGATGATACATGACCTAAGATATGGGCTTTAGAACTCATCTCCTCCTTGTAGGAGTGATAGTAAAGATACATTATAATACATGACTTGGGATATAATAACGTCCTAGATTGTGCTCATTATAAAAATTAAACATGCCCAAAATTTAAAGTGCTTAAAAACCCTAGTTTATAAGTTTGCTTTTAAGCTAGATTTTGTATTAGGATTTGTTAGGATTTAGGATAGATATTTTCTTCCTCTCTTGCTCTTCTGCTCTCTTTTCTTCTATGTAGCCCTATGTGGCTAAACTTGTACACTTGTTTGTAAAAAACATAAAACTTGGGCATATTAAAATGTAAGATATGATTTATTTTTTATTGTTTGATTTATATTTTGAGTATTGAATGTTTTTATATATTTATCTTTTATAATTGTGTCATTCAATCATTGAGATACCTACAATCTATTATTTATTATAATATATTAGTAGATTAGATATTACATTTGTAATTATTTAATCACTCTAACATATGAAGCAGTTAAGATTTGATGAATTGTTACGTTAGAAATCTTAGATCCTAAGATGGACAACTGATCAAATTAAATGAAACCATATATGTTTATGTTATTATATTTTATTAACATTTCTAAATCTTAATGTTACTACTAAATTAATTCTCGATAATAATTAATTATTAAATTTATCGATGATCAATATATAGTTTCAAGGTAGACATAAACTTATATCAAGTTTTATTTCTATTTCCTTCTTTGCATTTTAATTTAATTATTTTTACTTATATTTTTGTATCATTCTCACCACACTCAAAACCTCATTTCACTTGTATTCCCAAAAGTATTAAACAAACAAGTTACCCTCTATAGGACATTTATTCAAACTACTATATATTTTTCAGAAGTATGGTTTTTATTTTTAGGCAAAGATAACAATACGCCAAGATTTGGCACCATTATATGGGAGTTATTTTAGCTAATTTTGTGATTTTTATTTTTTTTCTTATTTATTACTTATCTTTACCTCCTATTGTGCGTGTTTGTTCCTCAAACTTCTAATCAAGGCAAATGCAATTTAATCTAAAAATAGGAAAACCTTGTGCTAGTTAATAAGAGGATAATCAAGATTCTAATTTCTTATTGGATAGAAATCCAAAGCTAGAAGGAGAAAAGACTATGACAAAATGTTAACTTTAAAAGAGTTGGTTGCTTAACCTAAATCAATAACCTTTGTGTATTTCCTATTTTAGATGTTGTTTTCTAATCCAAATTAAAGCTAGTACATTTATTGCCTACCTTTTAAGGTTTTGCAAATGAAGATCTACTTGAACATTTAAAGGAGTTCCATGTAGTATGCTTTGGCATGAAGTCATAAGGAATGAAAAAGAAATCTCTTTTCTTTAACAGAATATGCTAAAAATTGGTTATAAAACATGTCGTCAATTCATGAAATAAGACATAAAATATGTTTATAGAGAAATATTTCCCTAATTCCTATTCTACAAATAAAAGAGAAGAAATATGTGGCATAGGTCAATACAATGAAGAGACTCCTTTGAGTATTAAGAGTAATTTAAGAAGATTTGTGCAAGTTGTCCACACCACTATATCAATATCTAGTTGTCAATGGATAGAAATATGTAAATGCTGCAAATAGAGGAAAATTTGTAGATAAAACTCCTATAATTTCCAAAATTTTGATTTTTAGTATGGTTGCCAATTCCCAAAATTTTGGTGTAAGACATGATGCACCAATTAGAAGGTGGATAAGGTAAATACTTCCTCGATTAAACAAAAATTGTATAATAGCATATCTCTTATTAGACAATTAGATATAGGGAATGTATAACTAGTCAAGGATTGTAGAAAGTGTTTTACAATTGGGCATCCAATTAGTCAGCCCAACCACAACGTAGGAATCAACTCAAAGTTGTCAATACCTTAGGAAATTTGGGGATAATGGTCAAATATGACACCATCACGGGTTTTTGTTTGACTTATGTTAGTCATATTGTTTATTTAGAAATAAACTAACTTTAGACATGAATTAGAACTACCATTGAACTCATGATTTACATTTTGAGGATTCACAAAATTACAAGTTTAATCATATTAGATCTCTTTTATATAACCTGAACTTATAAGTACTCTTATCAGAGGTCACCAGAGGTAGCTTTCAAAGGTGGAGGAGGGCTATTGGCAAGCTTTTGACAACCACTTTCCATTATTTCATAGTTTTAGGGTTTCTTAATATGAAAGGGGTTACAAAGTAAGATTAAAGGAGTACATTCGTAATAACTCTTCTTGCATCTCTTTCTTATTTTCTTTCTTTAGATGTTAAGATTTTCTTTTTTTATTATGTAGCTTGTGTTGGATTTTATAATTATTAATGCATGATTTATTATTATTTAAGTGAATTTATTTTTTTTATCTTATTATTGGATTTATGTCTAGGCACAATAGATTCAATCTTAAGGATTGTAATGGATTTATGTCTAGGCACAATAGATTCGATCTTAAGGATTGTAAAACTGATAAGTGAATTATCATATATGCATTAGAAGTATAAACATTATAAATATAAAGGATGTTATAGAGTGTGTGATAGTCATCGCCTTATGTTTTCGTGAATATTAACTACTATGATAAGTAAATAGTTTAATTATGCTTAATGACTTTTATTAAAGTTGAATTTATCAAGAAGTGGTGGTTACTTAATTGAATATACTTGTACACCTCGAGAGAGCACATGTGTGTGTGTGTGTGTGTGTGCGCGCACGCGCGCATGTGCGTCTATATATATATGCCTCAAGAGAGCACACACATATGTGTGTGTGTGTGTGTGTCGACTCTTTTGCTCAGAAATGGAATGTTGCTGGTTTAGACTACTCCCATTTCGCTCACCCTATTATAAGAATCGCTTTTGCTTTCTTTTCCTCTGGTTACTAAGATGTCGGAAATGTGACAGTTAGAAAGAAAGACCATAGATTAAGGCCCCTGAAAGTGACCACAATGACTTTTAATCCAGGATCAACAGATTCACAAGAAAGACAGAAAGATTATGGTAATATTCTACTCTTGACTTACCTTAGTCTACCTAAACATATCCATGACTTTCCTGAGTCCCACTAGTCTTTGAGCCTTTGGGGGCTCCCCTCTACTATCTCAAGTAGATCATTAGTTAGTATATTCTCTTATTAGGAAGATGAACCTATTGAGCTATATACTCCTCTTGATCTTAACTATTGAGGTTTTCAATATATGTACTTTTTGCGGACATATATATATAGAGATAGAGAACTTGAAAATAAGACTCAATTAAATTTTGGCGTCGTTTTAGAGACTATTTAATTGCTAGTTTGTTAATCTTAGCTTTCTTTTAATTTTATTATTTTGCTTCCTTATTGTTGACTTTATCATGTAGCTTCACTTAATGACTTAGTCTAGCTAAAAAACTTTAGAGAAGTTCTTATTAGGAGGTAACCCAATGTTTTAACTTTACAGTACCTTTATTTTAGTTTCTTAGTTTTAGATTTTACTAATGATTTTATTTAATTTTTATAGGTTTTTGTCAGATTATCTTAGATATTGTCTCACCATCTACGCATGGAATTTGGGCAAGATTTCTCTACCTTATTTTTTTCTCAAGCTTACTTCCATTATCTTATTTATGTGACATTAAAGATAATCTCATGTTTAAGTGGATGATGAATCTAAAATTTTTCCTCAGGTTTTATATGTTAACTACAATTTTTTAGCTTGTGTATTATGGTTTTTAGGTTTAAATTTTTCTATTTTTAGCTTTATTTTTATTGTGTTTAGGAACTCATTAGTTACTTTATATTGATAGCAAGGGTGTATACATAATTCTTAGTTAAGATTGGTTGTTAAAAATTAAGTTCATAATATGATTAAGTGATTGCAATGCAAACTTGACTTTGTAGATACTAAGAAACAAAATTTATTAAGCTTTGATTTGACTTGATTGATCATGCAAGAATTTGAGCCTTTATGATACTTTCTTTAATTTGAATTTCCAAAACTTGAATTCCATATTTTTGAAATTATAAGATAAATATAAGTATTAAGATAATTAAGGCAACTAGATTTTAGTATGAGCCAAATCACTTGCCTTTTATACATTATTCCATTGGCGAACCTCTTTAAATCCTTATATTAAATTTTAATCTTCTTCTTGGTATCTTTTCATAAAGAACGTTGAGCTTAAAAGAAAAATAAGTATCTATACTCTGATTCAGGATTAGTAGAGCTTTTACTTGTGATTTAATTACTATTGCGAATGGTAAAGTATATAAAGTGGCAATAGAAAAGGGAAATTAAAATGAAAAAATATGTAGAATTATTGTATAAATTGTAATTAATAAGTAATAAAAATGTAAAAAGAATTTTAAATTTTTGTTAAAAATTAATCGGCATGGATTCTCGTACTTGAAAAGAATGAAGGAAAAGGAGGATTTTTGAACGATAAGAAGAGATAGTGGAGATTTTTTATCAATTTCTTATATTTTTTCTTTACTAATTATAAATATCTTTGTTTTTTTTTCATATCTTTGGTTTTCATATTCCATTCCTTTCTTGGCCTACTTGTCCCTTTAGCCTTATTATAACATTATCAAAGAGCTTTTGTTTTTTTGTGTGTATATATATATTTGAATAGTAAAGATTAAATGATTTGGAAGCTTCTAGTAAGTTTAATTTTGTAAGATGATAATAAAAGTACCTCACTAAAATTTCAAACACTTGTATGAATGAATGATCCTTTATAAGTAAATTGCCAAATTAAAGTATTTAAACTTGTTAAAAAAGGTAGTATAATGTTTACTTTTCTTCTTTATATGGTGATTTACATAAGAAATATTATGTGTTTTAAGTTTTTTAATTCAATCGAGACTTGTTGTTGACTATAAAGCTAACTAAAGAGTTTAGATCAATTTTTATAAGTAGTATTTAAGTAAACTCTTAAGACATTATAACTCCTTTACTAGGGACACTTAAGAGTTTAAAAGGTTATGACATATGCTAAATGCTACCATAAATCTATAAAAGTGGAACTAATTATTGTTACAGTTAGTTATGCCCAGCTAGTTTGGATTTATGGTTTTTAGATTTAACATTTTATAACATGTTTTACGTGGAATTATATAATATTCTCTTATATTCGATTCATTGACTTATAGTTTATTATTCAAGGAGGAAACATGAGTTTAAGGATAGCTTTCCTTATATTTGTCCAATCAAGTTGCTCTTAGAGTTATTTGAAAGCTAACTTGAAAGTTAAAAACTTTTTCGTGGAAGTTAGAGATTTATTCTAGCTCAAAAAGGTCGAGAACTTAGGGAAAAGTGGAGAAAGTGGTCAAATATGTAACTAATATGAGTTTGTTTTTAACTTGTGTTAGTTGTCTTGTTTTCCCATTAAAAATGGGCATGAAACATAAAGTATAATTAGTACAGACTTAGAAATTTGTATTCTAAGGATGTAAAAAATTACACATTTAATCACTTTACAAGTCTTTTATGTAACTCTAACTTATAAATACTCTAATTAAAGGTCATTTGGGGTAGTTTTTGGAGGTGGAAAAGAGCTAGGAACAAGCTCTTGGTAGCCACTTTCCTTCAGTTTATAGTTTTAAGTTTTGAGAATATAAGGGGGATTAGGAAGCAAGATTGGAGGAGGGGACTCATTATAATTAACTCTTCTTCTTTTCTTTCTTTGATATTAAAATTTTTGTTATCTAGTTTGTGTTGGATATTTCAATTATCAATGCATAAATTATCTTTGTTATGTTGAATTTATTCTCTTTGATCTTAATTTTGGATGTGAGTCTAGCCACCACAAATTCAATCTTAGGGATTTTATAAAGGATTTAAAGGTGAAGTGTAATTTGTGCATTAGGAGAATAAACATTATAGATCTAAATGATGGTATTCACCTTATATTTCATTAGAACCTATACTAGTGTGATAACTAAATATATTAATTATACTTCATGAGTTTGATTAGGATGAATTATGTATTAAGAGTTAGTAGTAACTATTGAATATCCCTATAGGTTGTGACAGAGGGCATAGATATATTGGGTTAATTGTTATGTCAATTATCATAATTAATCATGTGTGGTGGTTCAATTATCTTGATATGGAAAAGAACTTTAATATGGAAATTAAATTCAATAAACATTAATATGGAAAAGAACTTTATAAATCACTAAAATTGCAAGAAAATGAAGCTATTCAACTTATGCTTTGTGGAAGAACTCATACTATTTTACAAGGCATATATAGACTTTGGCAAGGTAGTCTCTAACTCCTTACATAAATTTAGTAGCTTATTTATAATTGTAATCAATAATAAGAGTTGTTTATTTACCTCATAAGGGAAGCCATTACTAATAAATCAACTAGCTCAGCTCTTAAGGATCAAACTATAAAAAATTCACTTTAGATACCTAGGTATCCTTAAAATAACTATTAGAATCACTTATTATAACCACTAATATTTTTTATTTTATACACAAAAGGATTAGGAATTAGGGCATTATATTCCTATCTTTGTTATGATATCATAAATGATTATATTAATGTTGAATAGCATGCGTATTTACTGATGTCCTCAGCTTTTTTTCTTATTAAATAATACAAAAACAGTCAAAAGAATCATTAAGAACTTTCTGTAGATAGACAATATGACAAATGCCACTAAAACAAAAAAATAGTTTTTTAAAAATATACATGCCTAGGGATAAATGAGTCATAGGAATTCATTATATCAAAACTATGAACAAAGTTCTTTGAGCTAGGAAAATATGGAAGCTCTATACAAATGACAAATCACTATAGACTAAATGGGTTCACACTCAATTTTTAAATGCTTATGGTAAATCAAAACCTAAAGTTGACACCCTTTAGACTTTTAAGTCGATTTTAATTCCAAGAGAAACATTTATAATGAAATGAAATGAATAAGAACATATAGTTATGTTTTAATAACTAGCATCCACAAGGCCCTCCTTTTAAAATTCCAAATGCTAAAGCACTAATGACTAGCCTACCTCAATTTGCTAAAGTATAAGCTATAATTCATAGCAATATATGAATTTACCCCACTAACAACTTTAGAGGGTTTGCTACTATTAGGGATAGTCTTCCAAGATATAACATCAATTTTTATAAGGAGGATGTTGTTATCTGTTTAAGAAATAATTTAAGCAATTTTATAAATAAATCATGCATATATCTTTTCACTGATAGCCATCAATTTGTTCTTTAGAAAATTTTGCTTTGGCTTTTCAACAGTCTTCTAAAAAGCTTCTTTCATGTAGTGTATGCTAATCAAACAAAGTCTTAGGGCCAAATATATTTTCAATTTTAGTTCCACCTTTGATCCATGTTATGTTTGATGAAACTAAGACAATAAATCACATATACATACATTCAACAATAATAACAACAACACCCAGTAGAAATCCCACTAGGACGTAGAGTCTGGGGAGGTCCAAAAGTACACAACCTTACCCTTAACTAATAGAGTAGTTGTTTCTAAATCACATATACACATGTTTTACAAAATTCATTACTCTTCAAAATTTTAGAATAAGTTATAAATTCTTTGCAATTTGAGTTGTAAAGCATTTGAATGGAAGGACATATTCAATCAGGCAAGTAAGTTATAATTATACAATAATGGAAACTCTATGCTCTTTAAGTTATCATTCAGTTGCATTATCTATCTTTATCTATTCCATTTAGATATAAAAAAATCACAAAGTCTTTAAAAATAAGCTGAAGGTCACAAAGTCTTTAAAAATAAGTTGAAGGTCATATAAGCTTTTATATATGAATTTTTCATTTGGATTAGGAAGATATGTGTGGATAAAGAGATTAGTGCTAAGATAAGTAAAAATCTAACTATTAATTAGAACATTTTATAATAGACAGAGCATGTTGTTTCCTATAAAATTAATCATTGTCCAATATAGGCTATTTTTAGGTTATTCTCTCCCTTTATTTCTTTGTCAATATTTTAAATTCTTATGCTCACCTTTCAAACTGTTTTTTTAATGCAATTTATTCAGTTTTAGAAAAGACACTCTTTTGAACATTCAAAAATTTAGATTTTGAGGTTCACTCTTATAAACCAAACCATTGAATACTACTTTAAGTAAAATCTTCTGGTAACCTAAATTTAATTTAACTATTCTTATAATTAGTATTAGACAACAAAAAACGAATTTCTCTATAAGAATTTTTTTAGTCATCTATACTTTTCATACGAGTAACCAGGATGTTGACTTAGAATTCATTAATCCCAAAATAAGGTAAATATTCTCTTATTGATCCTTTTACCCTATGCTTTACTGACATGGACCAACACATTTCTTATTTTTCATAAATTTTATTATTAAACTCTTATATATAATTGGAAGATTTTGAAATAAATGAGATGTGGAAACTAGCAAATTTATTTACAAAGAAAAAGGCAATAAGTTTAAAATATATTTTTAATGTGAAATTCAAACGTTATGGTCATATTGACAAGTATAAGGTCATATTAGTGGGCTAAGAGGTATAACCAAGTTAAATGAATCGATTATAAGTAGAGTATTTCAAGAGTCGGTAAGCTAGTAAATTTGGTTGCTTTATTAGTTTATTAAATTAATGTTAATTTTGCCCTTTTACCTAGTTATTTTGATAAAGATGGTTATGCTAAGTAATTAGCATGTTTATTGAGATTTTTCTATAGTTTGAAGTAAGTATCAGGACAATATGATAAAGAATCGACCAGCTTCTTTGTTTATCTAACTTTTAATAAATATGGTGTGTGTTTGTGCGTGTGTAAGCAGGTAGGTGGATGTGTTTTTGTGTGTGTGTCTGTGTGTGTATCTATGGCTGTAGGGTTGATATTATAATTATAGGTACTAATAAGGGTCAGAATCAAAGGAAATCAACTTTACATAACTAGTTGATTATTAGAGAATTAGGTTATTTGCATAGAAATTGTATTTTGTAAGTAACAAAATTTAATTAAGGATATCTTATACTTGTTAATATTAAATCCTTTAACGTTTCCTTATCTAAAGTTCTCAAATTATTTTTGAGGAGTTGAGTTCTATAAGATCTAAACAAATAGATAAGACTCATAGGAAAATGGATATATTTTTATATAACTAGGAATTATTCAATTCAATATATTAGTTAATTTAAATTATAATCAAATCAACCATATTTTAACCATATTATGCAATTTCTTGGATGTTTGAAGGATTATCTTACTATGACTAATTCAAAATAGTTAGAAATTTACTTTGAACTTGATTAAAGTTTATAGCACTTCTCTGACAAATCTGTGATAAATTTTTGTCTTTTTAAGAAAAGGAATTAGTTTATCAAAAAAGACAATTTCGAGAATGAATATTGTAACAACTTGTCAATTATTCTATATTTTGTAATGAAAACAAAATTGGATCAAATCGATTAGTTCAACTAGATTTATCAAGAATTGACCAATTAATCACTTCATTTAATCATTAAAAACTTTTAATTTTAAAACTTTAGAAAAATATTAAAATTTTGACTAAACTAATTGAGGAGCTTCTATTTTAAGACTTAAAGGATAACTAAAAGCTTTTGATGTTTCCATCTCTTCTTCTTCCTATCCCTTTCAAAAGAGTTAGCTTCTCATTTTATTTAAATAATCTAAAAGCTTTCATTTAAGAGAAGGAAAGGCTACACATACACTACCATCAAAAAGTAGGAGGGTGGTTATCTATGCCATCAGTGCTCTCCTTTAACCTTACGCTACTATCTAAAATTCCATGTCACCTAATCATCATTCTGAGTATCACAAGATTCTTATTTCTTTGTATAGTGGCTCATCATTAAAGAGGTTCTAGAGAGAAGTAAGCAAGTTATCACCTTCCCTAATAAATACCTTGTCTCTAATGCTTTCATAAATAGTATCTCTTAGGTTTGATAACAAATAGTATAGAAGAAGTGAGATCCATAAAAACGAAGTAGAGTTATGCCAAACGTCATTTATATATTAACGCGAATGTCTAGCATGAGTAAATTTTATTATTGTTCTTATTTTAAATTTTTGGGACCTTTTATTAGTTTATTTTAGGGATTTGATTCTGGATTTATGCCTTTTAAACGTTATAATGTATTTCAATGTTCTTCGGTTTACAATTATAGGCTCAAAAAAATTCCTAAGTTACTATTAATGTGCATTTTTAGGTCCTCAATTTTATTTAAGTTAACATCAAATTGCTATTGAGTTACAATTTAAATGATATGGTTACATTAAAATTCGTGTCAAATATATTCATAGGAAGTCATATGGTTACTTTAGTCTTGATTTTATTACGTTTTTCTAGTTTAGAATAAATTCTATTTAGCTTCATTTTGTTTGTTATTGAAAAATGTAGTTCTAGATATTCATTTTAATGTCTCTATTATTGGATCTTGTCATTATTAATGTCTCCTATCATTAAGGAAGTTTTGATAGGTCTTATTTCATATCTTAGCACTTACTTTTAGGTTTGAGTGTTGTTATATGATCATTAAAATTTTAGTTACTCTTTTAATATGATTTGATTCATTTAAAGTTGATAGGAGATAATATTACACTGATAATAGCAACGTTCTTATAATACCTTAGATCATTTATCAATATTTTGTTGTTACTCATCATTATATGTATTTGTTTTAATATATTCCTTTCATTATGCTAGAATTATTTAGTTTTATGTGAGGTTCTTTGATAATGATCAGGATGCAATTTTTATCATATCCTTGATATCATATATAACCAACGTTTATTTCATACTATTTATCCATTTTCTATATATAGTACTTTCCTTAAGTTAATTATATAGTTGTAAATAAAGAGAAATCAACCTTGGATAGATGTAAAATAGGAGAAATCAGCCTTCAATCATATTCATTTAGTTATTGAATGAAATCAAATTGAAATGGCATTGCGCCATTTCTTTGCAATTCATATTATAGTATTAGAGCTAGCCTTTTAAAGTTTTCTTTTAGATATTTATATCTTTGAAGATTCTTTTAGCTGAATAAATAAAATATCTAGTTTTATAGGTTCTCTTTTTTGCAATCTAGCCCTATGGTACTAGTTCAACATTGAGCTAGTTTTAATTTCTTTTGTTTTGGTTAAGGTTGAGCATGATTAGTGTTTTGATTTCTCAATGTGGATTCAAAAATTAATTCATAGTGATTCAATGCTTTAAAGTTCATTTTATGTTATTGCTAAAGGTGCAACCTGGTCTAGAAAAGAATATGAAAAGGTCAAATTCGATATTTTTTTCCATAGAGTAAGGTAAGGAGTAGAGAAGCTCACATTTTTTGGTAACCTTTCGAATAGCTTTGTCTATCTATATTTGTGTTATTGGTATACTATTCTTTGGAGAAAATGACTAGTGGCACTTTGAATTTTGTGTTAAATTTATGGAAAGAATTATTAAATATGGGAATTTCAATTCCAACTACATTTTACTATAAACTATTTGTAGGTATATATTAATGTCACTATCCTAGCTCTAAGAGGAGCTACTCAATTAGCCTAATGGAAGATCAAATATGCTATTCTCAATTTTTTTAATTTATGTCACTATAACACTGCTAAAACAAAGTAGGAATATTTGGAAAAGGTTTATAATCAAACTAATTCATCTAGGAGAATTTAATTCAAGTGAGATTGTAAATTATACTCAAGGGCATCTAACTATTCAAAAATAATTTTCTAGTTTTCAAATTTTATAGGTTAAATTTATTAAAATAATTTATGTTATAGTATCTAGGAATTCTCTTATTGGTATATTGGTTATCTATGAGATTAGCAGGTTTGATCAGTTCTTAATGAATTATCATCTAACTCTTACCTTTGATGAGTGTTTCAGTTAATTGTTTCATGAAGAACGTCTTCATACTTTAACCATTTTGGAGTAGGAGAAATTAACTACAATACATATTGCATTTTTGGCTCTTAGAAAAGGTAAAGATAGAGATATAGGTAAAGCTTAGTCTTTTAGTTTTAAGAATTATGGCCATATTATTACAAATTGTACCCAAAAATTTGTAATTATTACAAAAAATATTAGGGTGCATCATTAAAGATTATCCAACTCTTTCATAAAACTATCAAAATAATGCTTTTCAAGCAACTATTAGCAATTTTTTCAACTATTTAGATTCTTGTTGGGACCCTACCTCCGTCAACAATCATTAAAAATGCTCAACCAAATGTTATAACTCCTGAAATGGTGCAAAAAATAATAGTTTTGACAGTTTAGCTCTTAGGCTTCAAGGTAATGGTAAGTCATCATTTAAGTCATAACTTACTTATTTTGGCATATCAAATTACATTACTAGTTTAACTAACTTGTTAAAAAATGTTTACTCATACATCAAGATAATTCTAAGTTGATAATGGAAACAATATACACATTACTATTGTTGGTGATATTACTCCAATCTTCAATCATGTTTATGTCTCTTGTAGGCTCTTTAATAGTCTCCTTGTAGTTTGATAATTAGTAGAAAAATTATGATGTACTTTTTTTCTTGTGATGGTCATTGTGTGAAGGATTTAGTGTTAGGGATGGAGATCGTGAAGGTGCCTAAAGTAAGACTTTTTTTTCTCTCAATATTCCTATCACTATAAATATTAATGTAGCTTGTTCCACCATAAAGTGAAGTGTGGCATAAACGTTTAGGGCATTCTAGTTATGTCATTTTATCTTATTTATTAAACTCTAGTTTATTGGGTTTTGATGATTAATTTACTAGTATTTCGTTTGAATTTTCAACTTGTAAATTAGGAATAAGTTAAGTCCGTCTTTTCTCTTTTATTGGTAGTCATGCAGCAAAATGTTTTAATATTATTTACAGTGATGTATGGGGGATTAAACTTGTTATCTCTCATAAATATTATAAGTGTTTTGTGGCATTCATTGATGATTATAGTTGGTTTACTTTGGTTTATTTTCCTCTTTCTAAATATGAGGCATTTTCAATCTTTCAAACCTTTGTTGCATATATTGAAACTTAATTTTCTGATGCTATTAAGGTACTTCACTATGATTCTTATTAAAATACATGTCTAATGCATTTCATGATTTTTTTAATGCAAAAGGTATTTTTCTCACAATGCTCTTATTCATATAAACCATAATAGAATGGTGCAATATAATGAAAAAATTATCTATTAGAAGTTACTCGTACTTTATTACTTGAATCCTTTGTTCCACCTACTTATTGTGTAAAATCTTTATCTATAGATGTACAACTTATTAATTGACTAACTTCTCAAACATTACATTTTAAGACACTTTATTTTCATATTTATGATAAACATCCTAACTGTGGCTATTTACATACCATTAGTTGTGTTTGTTTCATTTATTTGCCATATAATAAATGCCATAAGCTTTCTACTTAGTCTATTAAATATAACTCTACAAGATATTCCACCAGTCATGATAGTTTTGTTTGTTATGACTTTGGCGCTCAAAAATCTCATGTCTCTTATGTTACTTTCTTTGAATATTAATTTTTCGTTACAACCTATATTCAGCCCTCCCACATTGTTACCACTTTTCTTAGTTGTGATGAATTACATTCCTTTACTCATTGCTCAAGTATGTAATTGTGTATTAAAGACATCATCCACCCCTACCCCTACCCCTTCCTCCTCAAGTTTCGCCATCTAATCTTACTTAACTAGTCTAGAGATGATGTTCCCATCCTCCTAGTTAGTATGACTCTTATGTTACATCATTCAATGTTACTTTGTCCTCTATTTCAATTCCATCCTCTTATTTATAAGCAACTAAGCATAAAAATTTCTCTAAAAAATTATGAGTATGGCATGGATTATAAGGAAATACGTGCTCTAATGGCTAAAATGACTATTGTGCCAATAATTCTTGCCATCGTTTCTTCACAAGATTGGCCACTTCAATATGTGGACATAAAAAATGTTTTTTTTACATGATAATCTTAAAAAAGATGTATACATGACACCTCCTCCTGGTTCTTTTCCTCTTCTACTTTAGAAGTTTATAAGTTGAACCAATCATTGTATGGTTTAAAATAAGCTCCTCAAACATGGTTTGAGAAGTTCATATCGACCTTACTTTAGATTGAATTCATATAGAGTCAATATGACTCTTCCTTATTTCTTCATAAAACCTTCAATGACACTTTCATTCTTTTGATTTATGTAGAAGATATTGTTATAACTAGATTATAACTTTTATTCAACATCACCTTCTCACTTTATTTCAAATGATAGATCTTGGTCATCTTACCCATTTCTTGGGGGTTGAAATTTATACTAACTCTTCTAGCATATTCTTACATCAATATAAATACACTAAAGATTTGATTCCTTTTGTTAGTTTTAAGATTCTTCAATTGTTGATACACCTATAAAAGTAAATGTAAAGTATCATATTGAAAAAGGAGAATTACCTTTTGATTCGTTATTGTATTGACAATTAGTGAGTAGTTTAAGCTACCTAATTACTACTAGACCTAATATCTCCTTTGTGTCCAATATGTTAGCTAAGGCCTAGTTTCCTATATGTTGTCAAGTTATGCATTCTGTACATCATCTTCATTTAAAAGTAATTCATCATATCATTCATTATCTTTAGGGTACTCTTTTTTGTAGTTTATTCTTTTTTGCTCAAAATTTGATAAATCTTACTACTTTTAATGGTGCTGACTAGGCTATATGTCCAAATGCATGTCATTCTATCATTAGTTAGTGCTTGTTTATTAAGACCTCTTCAATATCATAGAAGAGTAAAAAGCAAGACCGAGCATCCAATTCTTCCAAAAATTTTGAGTATTGTGTTATACATGTTGCTTGCTTTGAAACTACTTAGTTTAGGGACCTATTTACTCATGAGTCATTTGATTCCACTTTTGGTTTTTTATTGTGGTTTTCAGTTTTTATTTTCTGCTTTTGGTTTCTACTTTTTTAATTTTAAAAAAACCTGTTTGGTTGATATTTTAATATAAAAACTAAAAACAAAAATATGTTTAGTTTTATAATCCTGTTTTATTTTTTAATTATACCTATATATTAATTATTTTTAATATAATATATTATGTTTTAAATTAATTATGCATATTTACATAATTAAAGAAGTTTGCACAATAATTATATATAATAAAATTCTATAAATTAGAAAATTATATACTAAACCTTCCTAAGAATGAAATATAACAAAAACTTTGAGTACTCTTTTCTAATAGTACTAGAGCCCTCCTCCTCAAAAGTGTTGATTTTTTTCTATAATTACTAGTTCTACATTTTGGCCTTGAAGAAATTGTCAAGAGTAAGTGAAGTCATAGAGGACTTTTGTCAAACAAGTGTAATGCGCTCCTACTAAATCAATTACTTGCATTCCTAAACTCTAATCCCAAAGTACCATCTCTCATCACATTTGCTCCATGGTCTTAACTTCCGTCATCTCTAAGCCCAAAAGTTCTATCTTGACAAGTTATTCTTCATCTTTGACCAACATTAAACTATCATCATCATTGTCAGAGTTTCCATCTCCAAGTCTGTCAGCATCATCACCAAAGGCTCCATCTCTAGTGATTCCATCATCTTGGTCACAATCACCATCAATCAATCCCTACACCTTAGTCCAAAGGGAATAAGAATGATTTAAGGAAATCAAGGGGAAAAGTCTCCATATTCATTCAACACTCCAATTGTCATATTGAATGCAACTATACACCAAGAATTGTCTAGTTAAATTTTTTCTATAACTATCCATTAATGAAAAAAGAAAAGAATGAACATATTTTAGCAGCTCTATTATTTTTCTGTCCAAGAAAACATGTTGTCAAAAGTTGGAGAAACATTATTTTCCTATTTTCATAAAATTGTTGTGGTTTTTATTTTCAGAAACAAGAAATTGCAACAGACTTAAACTTATACGTTTTATTGACTTGTTTTTCTTTTTACAAAAATGAAAACAAAAAAGGAAGAAAAAAAAGAAACAAACAACTCCTTAGTTTTCCTCAACTTGCTCCTACTCCTCTCATTATTCAAATTGCTATTAATCATTAATGTGTTTACTAAATCTCTTCCTCACCCATTTCATGAGATTGTATTGATAAATTAATGCTTTTTTTATAGATTGTGATCAATTTGAGGAGATCAAAGGAAGCTAAGCTAAATGAAGTGGTAGATATGATCGAACAACTGGAAGCACAACTTATACTAATGGAATCAATAAGGGGAGAGGTGGAAAAATAATCGGAAGAAGAAAAGAAATTGACGACACCACCAAGGAAGGAGGATCCAGGGGATTTTTATAGCTGATTGAGCCCAAGTTTATTACATAAATTGGCTACACTTTTGATATCTTTAATGTACTTTTGACTCTTAATTTGTGATTTTTGTGCTTTAGTTAGTCCTTTATATAAATTCACACATTATACAATTTGACAGTAGATTTGTCATAAATTGACATTAATTTCATGATAATTTTTCCAAGAAACATT
>JAOSBN010000005.1:36935356-36948835 GCA_027563595.1 Erythroxylum suave | reverse complement strand
TATTAGACCTTAACATTTTATGATGTTAAAATAAGACTTTAACATTTGACAAACTAAATTATTTAGATGTAAGATTGATAGCATATCAAAAATTTGACAAGATTTTGTCAATTACACTGATATGAAATTCCTAACTTTAGAGGCCCAAACAAGCCACGTTGATAACTTATGCTGCCTCTATATCCTAAATTTAAGGAATTTAAGATTTCAAGTCCCAAATTCCTAAGTTACAACATTATCAACTTCTTTCTCTCCCTTTATCTTTTTTTGCTACTTCTTTTTCTATCACTTATGATATTAAAGCAATCAGATTGATTTGTTAACGTTTACTTAATTAAATGCATGTTTAGATTGGAGACTTAAGATTTTGTGGCTTTTTATTATGGGTTTTTCATATCTAGATTTTCTTTGGAACTATACAAGAAATATAGGTACGGAGTGAAATATAACATAACTATCTTTTTCATTATTGATAATATCCATAACAAAAGAAAACAATAATATAAAAGAAAGGGGCAAAACTTCACTCTATGCTTTTGACCTAACAATTCAAAAACAAATTCCTTCAAAAAAATCTTGAAATTTAAGTATATGCCTCCTCTTTCTAGCTAATAGCTTGACTATAAAATGTAGTAAATATCACTATTTTTCCTCACAATAAAGTCTAATTACAAATGAAGTTGCTAAATGAAAAGTTTAGAGCAACTAGTACAAGGGACACTATTAGAGGACTATCAATTAGCATACATCAATCACTGTAGTCATCTTAAACTTCCAAGTCTATGTCATTGTTGCTTTTGATTTTATAAGTTATATCCTCTGAGTCATTGCTAAATTTCTAGGTGTTTCTCTAAATCTTCATCTTTGATATCTTTTTTTTTTCAAATCCTTAATTCCATTTTTCATTTGCTAAAGCAAAACATATTGTCACTTATACTAGTTAAATTTCCACTCTAGTTACTAGGGGCACCTCCTAAATCATATTCTTGGTTTTTTGGCTTATATGCCTCTACTTTTATATTTTCATCAAATTTCGTTATTTCAATGTTATTGATGTTATCAATACTTTCCATGTCTAATATTTTAAAGCCTCATTCTTCCTTAGCTGAGATTCTCAATGATCTATTATATTTTCTTATAGCTAATTTTATCCTTTATCTAACCAAAATTTAAGGTTTCAAGGGCCATATAAGCTACCAATATGGCTTATGTGGGACCTATATTAAAATTTTTCATATTAATATAAGTGACAAAACTTTGATAAATATTTAGGGTTTCATCAATTTAAGGTCTATGTGATATAAATTTTCAAACATTAAGGTCTTTTCTAATAACATAAAACATAATGATCTAATTTAAATTTTGGTAAAAATCTTAAGGGATAAAATGTTCCTTCTACTATTTAAGATATGAGATTCATACATTTACTATCTATTATAACTAAGATGCATACATTTACTATCTACTATAACTAATGATATAGATCATCTATACATCTTCATTCCTATTTCCTGTATGTACAACTTCCAGTGGCAATACCAGACATAATTAAGACAATATCATCAAAAACCACACATAACTAAGTTTACTATTATCTCCCTTATGTTTATTACAAACCATTAACTTCTTTTTTCTTTAAGCGATTTATGACATCTAAACTTGTAGTAAATGCTTCGTCATGCCACTAGAAGAAATTGTAATATTCTTTTCTTTACTATAAACAATGAGAATAGCTATCAAGTTAGTAATAATGCTCTTTTCTTAAAATTAATTGACTATGCTTAGAGTTTATTTCATATTTGAAACATCTAAAGAACATCTATTCAGAATTCTTTGTTATCTAAGAAATCCACAAAGGAACCTTTAGTCTACACTTGCAATATGTATGGAAATATTGCTGCACTCCGACTATTTTAGCTATAAATGCTTATATAAAACAATACCTAATAACCCAACATTCAATATCTAAAGTATACCCAAACATAATCAATATAGTAGTATTTTTCCATAAGAGAGGCATATACTTTAACATTTATTTTTTATTTTTTTATCTAATATTAACAATATGCATAAAACTTGAATATGCATAATTCATGCATTGTTTTTTGTTATCAAATTATCTTTTAAGATGATATCCACACATCACCTACAACATGGAAAGTATAATACTTTCTTTTAACATATAATTATCATCATTATGGTTGAATATGATTAAAGAGACTTAAATCTCTTCTTTGTAAAACATATATTTTTATTCCATAGAAATTTTTTTATTATGAAGTATTTTGCAATCCCATCAACGTTTGTCTACAAGGTTTTATGATCTCATAACCACTGTAAGACCTGCAAGAATTTCTTTGCAAATCATTATAGGACAAGTTCAAGTGCATTAAAGAAGTTAAAGTATCCAAAATAACTAAAAAATCACAAATAAATTCTTAAATCTAGGAAACATGATCGAAATGTTAACAACCTAGTAACCAAAACTCCCTAAATTGAAACCTTAACACTCCAACAAATTAAGACTATAGTTCATGGTAATATGGGGAATAATTGATGTTAAATAGGTAATAAATTCACAATATATACTTTTGATTTTATAATTAACAAGGATTTGGTTAAGTCCTCCATAATCAGACGATCTACCAAAGTTAAGAGCTCATCTCATGTATGCATAAAGAGGCAATCTCACAATTAGACAATTTCCCACAACCAAGTGTCATGTGTAAGCACAAAATACATGCCATCTATATAGAGTTGTGTATATATATAAAAAGTGGTCATCCATTCAACATTGAGTGTTTTATAATATTACATGACAATATGCTTAATATGTTAAAATCAAGATAAGTGTTGTGCCACGTAACATACTTTTGTTTATACATTAACCATAATCATTGAGGTCATTCTTCATTAAGATGCTAGCAGAGAATAGTGAAACAATGACATTTTAGTTATTTTGGATATAATACTTTTGTTTATACATTAACCATAATCATTGACGTCATTCTTCATTAAGATGCCAGCAGAGAATAATGAAACAATGACATTTTAGTTATTTTGGATATACTTTTGTTTATACATTAACCATGATCATTGATGTCATTCTTTATTAAGATGCCAACAGAGAATAATGAAACAATGACATCTTAGTTATTTAGTTTATATATATATAGCACTCAAAATTTTAAATAGTTAAATAATTATAAATAATATGGATAAAATGTTATAATTTTTAATATTATATTTAGTATTACCTATGCTATTCCTAAACTTATAATCTTATTGGCGATATTGAATTAACATAAATAATAACTAATTATCATATTTGTTAAGATATATGTTATATATCTCATTATTTAATCTTGGCATTTTTGATAATTAGATCTCCAGGATAATGAAAGTCTTCAAATTCAAATTAAGATAAGGAAAAAGATACATTGGGTTTGACTTGGATAAAAACAAAATCTTGTAAAAGATATAGATGGGTCTAAGATTTTGTAAATGTAGAATTCTATGATGTGAAGACTTCTTACATGATGAGATAAGCTTGCTTTTGGATGTGCTCATGATGGTGTACTGTTAAGGTTCTCTTTTTTATATTGCCAAAAAAAAAAGAGATTATTGCTGTATAAGTGGGTGAGTGGCAAGCTTCTAATTGATTTCTTTATGCAACCCACATCTTTATTCTTTGATGGGATTGTCTCATGTTGGCTACAATGACTGGTGGTAAGAGACAAAGTTGAATGTGAGTGGTTGTTGTGTTTTTGGTTAATTGTATGATTTTCTATAGTTAGGTATTCTTCCATCTTCCATCCTTAAACGATAATTGAGGGTTGTCTTGGGTAATTTTGCGGCTATCATTTTTGTTGTTGATATACAAAAATTTCAAAAGTTTTTGTGACGTTGTAGCTACTGTCTTTGTTGTTAGTTTGGTGCAAAAAATTCCAATAGTTGTTATGGTTGTTGCATCTTTATTGGGTTAATGTTTTGGTGATGAAGCATCTGTTAATTTGAGACATCTTGTGGCTGCTATGTGTGGGATGTTTTAGTGACTATATCAAAGATTCGTAGTACATTTCTTGATTGACAACCTCCTATTCTTTTGTTGATGAAGCAACATATTTAGGAGAGATGCTTTTTATCTCTGATGTTTTCGTTTATGTTGACTTTTGTTTAATCAATTAAGTTGTTTATTTTGTTTCATTATCACTAAACTTTGTTTGAGAAAATCTTCTGTTGAGGTTAGTACGAGGCGGTTATACTATTAGGTGTAAAATACTTTCATAATTTATGAGGACGAGGGATAATGTCAAAGGTTGAGTGGTATCAGTTCAGTAAAGCCTTGTATAAAACTATTGTTGTTGGTGAAAGTATTAAGCTAGGTGAGGGCCTCGTAGATGTAGGCAAGGTGTGCCGAATTGTGATAAGTATAAATTGCATCTTGTTTTAAGGCATAGTTTGATATGTGTTTAGCCATTAAGTCGATCACTTGGTATGTGTTTAGGTTAAAATTGTGTTTGTGATTTCTTTGTGTTTTAAGTGTTTTATGGGTTATTACAAGTCTTTTAGCTTAAATATTATGTTTTTAAGGTATCTTGATGTGTTTACAAGTGTTTAAAGGTCAATATCGAAGAGTAGAAGAATTTCATAGAGAATTCGGGCCACAATATAGGCTCACAATCATGGCAAGTAGGCCACGATCATGACAGAAGCTCCAAATTTGGTCATGATCATGGCCTACATGTCATGATCTTGACAGAAGCTCAGGGAATGGCCCGCGATCATAGCCTAGAGGGCCACAGTCGCGACCTATGCTAGGCAAACACGCAAACCTATATTTCGAGGGAGTTTTTAGACCTTTTGGACCCCAAAAAAACCCTAAGGTTACCCAAAACATAAAAGAGTATAAAAGAACATAAAGAGGTAGAGAAAGGGGAGAGCTTCTAGGTATCCATTATTGAAACCCTAAAGTGAGAATATTGAGAGAGAGAAAGAAGAAGAAGGAAGAGGAAGACAAAGTTGACTCGATTTGCTTCTTAGATCAGGAGCTTTTTTGACATTGTTGCCTTCCATCGCCTATTCCAAGTTGTATTTCCTTTTCGTTTTGATTTTATTTATGTATAGAATTGAGATGAATAGTATGATGATATGATTTGGATCATTGATGATGTTTTAAACTCTCCTTCGAGATTTTATTTTGATTTAATGATAATTTAGCCGATTGCATTTATTAGAAGAATGTTGTGATTTAATTACGTTCTTGCATAATTCAATAATAAATTGAGAGGGTGAACTGAATGAAATACGATCAATTCAGATTAATGAGAGTTAGGTGATTTAACAGAAACTTCAAATCAGATTAATGAGAGTTAGGCGATTTAATAGAAACTGTGATAAATCATATTGGTAATTATGCGGAGAGAGATCCCATGTGATGTTCCAATAGTTTTATTAAAGTGTTTCATATCTAATTAGGTTTTGGATAATTTATGAACTAAGAGATTGCAAATTCTATAATCTGATTAGGGTTTATAAGTTCATATGTCAAATGATTTTTGACAAATTAGAAACTAATGTGTCAACGAAGGAACTTTTTTTGTTGTAGTGTATGGATCATAGCATCTTAGTGTGCACATCAACACATTCACATAATGCTATTATTATGACTCTACATAAGAGAAGCAACAATTTGGGTATAGGTTACTTGGTTTTTGCCATTGCTAAGTAATATGGTGTGGATTGTAGTGGTCTAACCTTCTACCTCCTTGATTTTCTAAATCACCATCACTTGCAGCGTGCTGAAATTCTAAAGTCCTAACATGGAACTCCAAGACATCAACCATAAAACTCATATGAAGATCAAGGCCAGTCAGGCGAGTTCTAGCACAATGCCACCTCAGCAGGCAGAAAAGGACTCAACTAGCAAGGAGTCCGAAGAGGAAGAAGACATAGAAGAACCTGGTTGGAAGAAAGTGCTCGATATAATTTCCAGTAACACCAAAGTAATTACTAACCCACTTACGAAAAACTTTCGAAGGATGAAGAAGATGGACCACACACAACGACATCAAAGCTGGGATATACACCGGATTCTTCGATACTTCAATGCTTAAGGCGTACAATTGCCACCTCCAACTCCATCCCTACCTTCATCACCGTAGGGTTTTGTTTCTAACGCTTTTCTTTTAAATTTAGTCTTTATTTAGTTTTTATTTTATTTTATGTTACTTCCTTCTATGTGTATTTGTTTGTCTCCTTATCACATTAAGAACAATATATTGTTCAAATGTGGTGAGGGTAGTGTGTCTTTTCTTTAACTGTGAATTTTGCATATTGTTATGTTAGTGTGATTAGGTTATATATTATGAATTGTGTAAATGTATCAATGGATTAGATAGAATGAAATTGATTTAATTTTGAACATAATCTATTAGGTTGTGAAGAGTCATTAGGAAAAATTAATGATCTAGGTTCTTGGGCTAAAATATATAGGTTAATTAGGATTTAGTGTTAGTTTATCACCCTATAAGTTGTCATATTCATTCATAATTTTAGCTTGTTTGATTAAGTAACTTAGCTAGTATTTTTTTCATGAAAACATGTAGCTAAGTGGCCTAATTGGTTTCAACTCCTCACTTAAGACTAAAGAGGTCTTAAGTTCGAGTCACCAAAACAGTCAGGGGCTATAAGGAAACAGTCTCTGTATCTCTATAAGAGATGCGGGCATGACTGCGTACATCTTACCCCCCATACCCTGCTTAGGCGGGAATTTGGGTGTTGTTGTTGTTGTTTATGTAGCTAAAAAACGAGTAGCTAAAGCAACAAGGTAGGCATTAAAAAAAGTGTGTTTGTAAAATTTAAATTAATAACTATTTCGCTGGTTTTCAAGTTATGAATAGAGCTAGTAGTCAGTTAAGAACATGTTGTAGCTGAGTAATCAGATCGACACAAGATACAAATGGGTGCCTTGGCTTCAAAAGGTTATAACGACGTTCCGACTAAGCAACTTAATAAAAACATGACTTAATCGAGTAACCGGATCGACATTTCTCACCAATGGTTGCCTTCATGTAAAAAGACTAGGTCCATGTCCACAAAAAAATAATAAATTTTTTTCTAATAAAAACCTACCAAACTTGTAAATAGCCTAACTTTTCATGAAATGTATTTACAATTAGTTACAAAGTTTGAATGATCAATAATTATTAATGTGTGTGTACAATTGAAAAGGGTTAATAAACTTGACATTTAGGTCTTGATTAATATATAGATTTAGTCCAGAGCTCCTAGACATAGATTTTGCATATTAATGATTTAAAATAACTTGAATGATTATGTTTAGAATTAAACTTGTTTCATAAAGTTGTAGTTATTATCTCATTATTGCATTGTGTGCTTTGTGAGTTTGTGTTGGCTATTGTTTTGTTTGCTTGAGGACAAGCAAATTTTTAAGTGTGGGGATGTGATCATTTTTCAGGACATAGTTTGATATGTATTTAGCCGTTAATTTGATCACTTGGTATGTGTTTAGGTTAAATTGTGTCAGTTTGTGATTTATCTGTGTTTTAAGTGTTTTATGGTTTAGTACGAGTCTTTGAGCTTAAATATTATGTTTTTAAGGTACCTTGATGTGTTTGCTAGTGTTTCAAGGTCAATATCAAAGAATGGAGGAGTTTCAGAGGGAATTCGGCCCACAACACAAGCCCTGGGCCATGACCATGATAGAACCTCGAGGTTTAGCCCATGATCGTGGAATATAGATCGCGACCTGTATGCCACGATCATGACTGATTGAAGGCTCATATGTGACCCACAATTATGGCCTACATTTGGCAAACACACAAATGCTTACAAACTTCAAGTTTTGAGGGATTTTTTGGACTTTTCGAACCCCGAAAAACCCTAGGATTACCTAAAACATAAAAGAGTATAAAAAGAACATAAAGAGGTAGAGAAAAAGGAGAGATTCAAGGTAGCCATTGTTGAAACCTTAAAGTGAGAATAATGAGAGAGAGAATGAAGGAGAAAGAAGAGGAAGACAAAGCTGACTTGACGTGCTTCCCAGATTATGAGTTTTCCAATATCGTTACCTTTCATCATCTATTCCAAGTTGTATTTCCTTTTCGTTTCGACTTAATTTATGTATAGAATTGAGATGGATAATATGATGATAGGATTTAGAATATTAATGATTTTGTAAACTCTCCTTTGGGATTTTATTTTGATTTAATGATAATCTAGTTGATTGTGTTTATTAGATGAATGTTGTGATTTAATTACATTCTTGCATAAGTAATAAATTAAAAGGGTGAACTGAATGAAATATGATTAAATCAAATTAATGAGAGTTAGGTAATTTAATAGAAATTGTGATAAATCATATTGGCAATTGTATGGAGACAGATCCCATGTGATGTTCCAATAGTTTATTAGAGTGATTCAGATCTAATTAGGTTTCAGATAATTTGTGAATTGAGAGACTGCAAATTTCATAATTTGATTAGGGTTTATAATTTAGGGTTTAATGGTTATAACCCGAGAGAGAGTAATCAGCCCTAGGACAGTCTAGAACTGACACTCCATTGACACATTATCGACTAGTTTAGTATTAATGATAAGTAAAATTCCCTTTCTCATCACTTGGTAAATTCCTTAGGTTGATTTCTATTGTGATTGCATATTTCTCAATTGTTAATTCCGTTGTGTTAAAATTCTGACCTAAGTAGTTGAATTCAACTCTCATGATTACTTTCCATTGCAATGTTTATTTTGAGTTTTATATATTGTTGGCCTTAGATTTTAGAATTAAATTAGTCCCCTTCCTTGTAGGATCAACACCTCTTATAGACTTTCAACTTCATGAAATGCAGTTAATAATGTCATATTTTTTCCAACGGGTTATACAACTTTGATCTTTTCAATAATTTCTTATTCTTTTCCTCTTGAAATCTTTTATTTTCTTATTTATCTCTAATTTAATGTTTTCTATCTAATTTGAAGGCTTCCCTCTAAATCTACCCTCTAAAATGATATTCCCATTAGTCCACCTTGTAATTGATTTTATATAAGAAGATACCAGGAAATAGTGATGACAACTAGGAATGGTTACTTAGTATAACAATGATAAATGGAAATGCTTTCTTGATTTTGTTGCATATCAGAGGTGACAATAATAACCAGAAAAAATGATGAAAAAACCATTAGAAGCATAACACTCCAAAGGAAAATATGATCTTTTATTTAAAATTTTCACATATTTTAGTTATTTTACCTTTCTGTCTTTAATTATTTCAATTATTGTATTCTAAATCTCTATTAATTTAAAAATAAGTAACAATTATGTGAGGGTGGGCTACTATTGTATAGGTCATAAAGTATTTCATTTTAATAAACAAATAAGTGATGAAAATGCAAGTTAGGATACTCCTAGCTAAAATCAATAATCAAGAAAAATCTATAATGATCTTTAAAGCTGTAAATAGTAGACAATTTAACAATTAATTAAAAGGAATCTCAAATTGTCTTAAACATAATGACAATTGGATTAAAAAAAACCCAATTTAAAGATATGGCAAGCATAAGTCATGATATCATGCATATAGATATACATGTCTATTAATCCTTAAAAGATAATGATGTGACTAAATGAATGTATTTCATGGAAAAACAAAAAAAACTGTAAGGATTTATTATAAGCCTTTCAATTGATTGCTAATTATTCAAAATATTTATCTATTGATAGGAAGTGAATCTAGTCCTTCTCAACCATGTATACATATAAAGATTCTATCATTTAAGTATGACATTACAGAACCAACAAGAAGAGACCATTTTAGTTATTATATGCCATATAAAAAGTATCAACCTTCCAATGTCAATCTTAAGGACAAAGTATCATCCAAGATATATAACACAAAAAGTGGCATGAACTTAGCCTATTTCTTTCTCATAATGTCTCTTATTACATTAATAAAAATGGTTGTATGAAAGATGAATAAGAGACGTGAAAATCTCTTAACCCCAATGTTCTCACATTTTGTTATATAAGAGCTAAGGGGCTAGATATTTTGAAGTAGGAGAACCAAGATTAGAGAAAGCTTTGGCAAAAGGTAAGAATACACAAAAGGAAATAACACAGCTTATCGCAATTCTAATAAATTGGCTAATGAATATGGGTGTGCTACAATAATGATCAATTTTAATCTAGGATGACTTGACCTGATCCTTTTATCCCAACCCTCTCCTTACCTTTTAACCCACCAAACTTAGCCTAACGAACCTACACAATTCCCAAGCCCATTAACTTAATTTCCCTAATTATCTTCCTTTCAATCGTCCTTACATTGTATAGGCAGAGGAAGAGTAGTGTGAAAAAGCCCGAGATAGGTGCGAGTAAGCACAGGAAGTAGTTATAACCAAAGTGGAATGAAGATCTTCATTATCATCTTGGCCTACCGATTGCAAGAATGAAGCTATGTAAAATTATTTTTACACTTTTGGACAGGAGATGTTTGAAACTCTTTCATCAATAAGACTAAAAGATGGTATAAAGAGTGTGACTTCTTATATCTTTTTTGTGTATATTATTTGGTTAATCTATACAAAATCATTTATAAGAAAATAGTATGATCAATGTTTACTAAATGATGCTTTTCTTATTGGAAAAAATGTTAGTCTTTTCAACCTTCCCCTGAATAGTAACCTAAAAATGGAAATGAAATGCAGTATTGATACCTTGTTTATGTCTTTTATGTGAGGTTAGATTTTCCCAGAGACTAATTTATACTTCTCTGCTTTCCTTTCCTATCTAAGAGTATATAAGTATATAGTGGCTCATTGATTTTTATAATCAGAAACATATAGCCTGGTGTATGGAGTATATTGCTGACATAATCAAAACATTTTATGTTGAAGCTCACCATTAAGAAAGTTAATTGAATGTAAGCCATGTCTCAAACCAACCAAATTAAAAAAACTTAAATTTTATTTTTATATGTATATTTTGTCATCCTTAAGTTGTTCAAAGTCAAATAAAAAACTACTTTTATTTTCCATATAACACAAGAGTTGTAAGAAAACTTGATATCTTATAATATTCCTAAGTCAACTTCTTTTTATATATGTTTGTGGGCAGAGTCCAATGTTGTCCTATCCTTAGAGGTTTTGTGACTTTACCCATAAATGAACTCATGTTGTGACAATTGATGTTGATGTGGAACTATAAACTTATGAATCTTGTGTTTATTAAATAATTAAATATAGTATACGTTCTAAGTCACACTAATATGCTTATATGTTTAGTTTAAAGTTGTCTATATAAACTGATTACATATATTCCATTTTTATTTAATAAATGGCTATAATAAATACTAAATTCATACCACAAAGGTTTTGTTATGATTAAACTTGTTCTTAAAAACTACATATAAACTTATTTTCCTTTCGTCAAAGCTATATAAAAACTTATTTTCTCTTAATCAAAAGTTGGGGTTCAATTAACTATACATCTACAAGCAAAAGCAGTACATTGATGGATAAATTTTTTTGAATTAAAGCTTTCAAATTACAAATAGCTACGTTGATTGCCTTCTATTTTTCATTGATAAGTTGTAATTGATGTAAAAGACTTATTTATAGAAAATATTATTAATTTTAGTTGTTGTGTTCACTTTTCTTAGTTGAGGATATGAAGCCTACAAATTCATCTAATAGTACAGTCAACAAGATTGAAGACCATATTCATTATTATAATTGTGGATTGATAAGACCTATAAGGACTTCTTGGACCAAGTTTAACCCAATAATGTGATTTTATAGATGTGTTTAATTTAGTTAAATTTTAAATAAAAATTTACGTTATTAAATTAGATTTTTTTGTAGTGGGTTGTTAAATTTTCTTATACATGCTATTTATATAACAAATGAAAATTTAGTTACTTTGTGTGGTATGACAAAAAATTCGCATGAAGAAGTATAAAAGTCATAAATGGGTTTTGGGAGATCAACAATAAGTTAAAGAATCAATAAGGCCCATTTATTATTATGGACATTGTTAATTAGCTGTTGGGTGATTTTTATTATTATTATGGGTGTTACTTAGTAATTTACTTCTAAAAAATATATATGTACTCCAAATTGAGACTATGATGTTTGCCAAATATAAATAAGTTGTGAAGTATTTAATTAAAACTCCAGCCAATCTTAAAAAAATATGATTTCAAACTTAAATCATGTTCTTTGATCATTATATGCAAGAAGGGACATCATCAAAATAATTTATAACTGTAGAGAAATCGAGATAGGATCAGATCTCGATTGTAGCAGAATAGTTACAAATTTTTTTTCGTATATTGACTTCCTAAAAACCAAGATCATTATGATTTTATAAAAGATTAACAATTAAAATCATAATAAAGCATGAATCTTAATTTGTACCTTGTTTTGAAGCTTGATCATATTCTTATCTATCCTTTAAACCATTTCCAAAACTAGCTCATATCAACCAATATAACCGCACAAATGTCAAGCCTCTAATGGTACCCACATAGTTAAGAGAACTTTGCAACTATTACAAAAAGGGTTAAGCAAAGAGTGCTAGCTCTAGTAGAGTTTAAGTGTATTTATAATAAGTTTTGGACATTTTAATAATTTAATTGAAATTAAATTCTAATTTCTAATAAACTTTAATTAGAACAACAAATTATTCTAATTAAACACCAATTATGTCAAAATAAGATCCGATATCTCATATTGATCCTTATTTACTAAATATCTCATAGTTAATCATAAAGTTTCTCAAATTTTACAATCAAGTCTAACTTGATTAAAATATCTTTACTCTCTTCAATATGTTCTTTATATGTGACCCATTAGATTCCCAAATATGCTAGCAATGGATAAAAATTTTAATCCTAATTCATATTTAGGATTAGAAAAATTAACCTATTTTAATTTATCTTTAATTAAATAATTTATATCCTTAAATTAAAATTGGTGTTTGGCAACACATCATAACTACGTAAATATTTAAGAATGTGAAAGTGGTTTTGACTAACCTTTCCATCATGATTTTCTATGTAATTAAATCATTTCATCACATAATAATCTGATTAGACATAAAGCATAGAATTAATGTCAACTCTATTTTGAATCCAATCATATTAGTTCCCTATCATTAGTTATTAATTTAATTACTGGCATTTGTAAACTATTTACAAAGCATTATTGTAACACCTCCTATACAGAACTTACAACCATCCATACATAAGGCAATCAATTTCTTATTGTCCTCAAGTAAGAAAAAGAACAAAAAGTAGAACTACAGAAAACTTGAAAAACAAAGTGCAGACAAATAAAATCATGCAATGCGAAGAAAAATACTTAAGTATGCAACTTTCACGTCAGATCCCCAACCATATCAATTAATTCAAGCATGATAACTAGAACTCGGTTTACCACGATCAACACATAAAATCA
>JAOSBN010000005.1:36888035-36925811 GCA_027563595.1 Erythroxylum suave | reverse complement strand
ATCTCTCACTGGATTTTGTGTAAAGCTTGGAAACTCCTTGATTTCTTGGAAAGCAAAGAAGCAGAGCACGATATCCAGATCCTCAGTAGAGGCAGAATATAGAAGCATGGCCTCTACTGTTGCTGAGCTGAAGTGGATAGTTGGATTGATATCAGAATTAGGAATCAAAGATTGCAAGCCTGTGGAGTTATATTGTGATAGTCAGGCAGCAATACAAATAGCAGTGAACCCAGTCTACCATGAACGCACTAAACACATAGAGATAGACTGTCATTTTACAAGGAACAGTATTCAAGAGGGACTGGTAGCAACAAAGCATATTTCTACAAAGGAGCAAGTTGCTGACATCTTCACAAAAGCATTGAGTGCACAACAACATAGTTACCTACTTTCCAAGTTGGGCGTGTTGGATATATACCACCCTCCAACTTGAGGGGGGGGTGTTGAGAATGAAATCACAAATTAGTTAACATAATCAATCTTTTATTTACCAAGTTTGTTACGATAAAAGTTAGTTTTACAACTAGTTTACAGTGGTGAAATAAGTTGTATAAATAGACACTGTTATGTAATCGAGAATCATCTTTTTACCAATAAAATGTTAACCACTTTTTCCCCTTTCCTCTCCCTTCTCTGTAAATTCCTTTATTCTTAACATTTACTTTGGATTATATGACATGTTAACATAATAGAATTAAATGAAAGATCGAAAATTGATTGATTTTTTTTTTAATGAGTTTCACATTTCTGCAGATTCTGAGTTGGAAACTGGGCAGTGAATGAAACTGCAAACAGCAGCCAATAAATACGAGAAGTTGGTGGAGGTTTCAGCCATGGATCTTACTGTACGTAGGATGCGGCATGCTATTAAACTTAGTTTTTTTGCATTTCTCCGGTAGGGGAATTACAAAAGTGTAATTGTCAGCCATCTTAAACGTTCACTTAGTCCATCAACAAACAAGATGTTTAATTCGAATTAATGAAAGAGTATGCAAAAAAAGCTAGATGCTCATGTCTGTATATATAAGGCATACATTCGACGATGATGGTCTGCAGGCCATGCAATGCTTCAATTCCCTTCGATCATAACGCTACGTTATTCTACTTACATTCTATTTTCCAACTTTGATTTCTGGGATAGAATATTGTGCATATATGATCTATTTCATGGTTATTTGTGTGAATTTGTTTGGTGTAGGCTAAGAAGAAGGTGTTCTGGACTGGCCATTTATTCAAAATTTTCATTTTATTTGAAGATTATTTAACTTAAAGCTTATGCAGTGGTGTGCGGTTTCCATTGATCTTGTCCCCCTTGTACATACATACAAGGAGAAGGCGTTGTAGTTTCTATTTGCATGCAGCGGCGGAGCCACTTGTGTCAAATTTCAAAGTTAGTAACCTTACATAATGAAGATTTAAAAATGCAAGTGCCCTGCTTCGGGGTTTCGTATTCTTCGTTTATTCTATGAAATATGTGGATAAGGATACGAGGAAGAGAAATAATCTGAAGTCTGCTTGCTTTCTCAACCAAATTGGTTAGCCCATTGCGTTCAGTTGTAGATTTCGACGCATGGAATTCTGGTTCTTGTGGTTGTGCAGTTTGGATGTAGGAATTTTGGGCTTCTGATTTGATCTTCTTGAGCATAACGGCAGTTCAGTCATCAGGACTTGTCTCACGCGGAGCTTCCTAACCAGGCAAATATCGCAGTTGGATATCAGGGGCTCAGTTTGGTTACGTGGACTACGAATAGAAACATGGTCTTTTTATCCTCAGTTGTTAGCTTGCTGTAAATTCGGTAAATTCCAAAGGATGCGAGTCGAATTCCCCACAGGCCACAGTTTGGTTGACTGAGGCGAATCTCTGTTGCCCCCACAGTGATGTGATTTTTGACACCTTGTTTTGATTGTGTGGTGTACAACAGTAACTTGAAGAATAAGATGTCAAATTGAACTTTGCTGCAATTTCTCATTAATCTATGTTGAAGTAGCAGCAAATAGACAAGCCCAGTTTTGGAGAAGACGCCATTTATGACCATGTCAAGTCCAGTAGGGTGATATTCGTATATTGAATATCATTATCATCTGATTTGCCAAAGCCAGGACACTAGCTTTAGTTGATAGCAACATTGTTTTTTAACCCACGAGGGTACTAAAATATTGGAGACGGAAAAGGTTAACAGACTATAACTAACAGTTGAAATATTTTGGCTCACACGGACGTTGACGCAGATTGTTTCACTTTATCCCAAGCCTCAAGAGCCCAAGAAACGTATGGTTTTTTCCATGCATGCTTGTCCCGTCATTATCAGTCACTTGAGTGGTATAAAATTTCTGGGGTTTGGAATATTCGATGTTTGTGTCAATCGTCCACAGAGCTCTCCCGTTACTACGGGCATTTTGGTTTGAGGTCTACCCCATTAGATCAAATCAAGCATTACACCTTAGGGAGAGAAAACGAAAAGAGGTCTGCAGAGACGGATGGCGCACGTAACTTGACTACATATTGATGGAGGAGCCGAGGCAGGAGGGGTTTTTCTTTGGGATTGATCACCTTAGTCAATTTTAGGGTGCACGATGAAGAATCTTTCATTTTATTTCTTTGGTTATTTGAAAGTCCACGAAGGTACATGTATTTGTCTGCATCTTTTGAACCAAATTATTTTTAGAAAGAAATATAGATTAGACGGGTATATTAAATTAAATACAATATAATGCGCTCTTGCAAAAGATTTTTCCAAAAATTTATGATATATTTGTTGTACTAGTAGTAGCAGTCTGCCACCTTGGTTAGGAGTTGGGAGTAGGGACTTGGGAGGTACGAAGATTCATGAACAATCAAGGCATGTGTGGATGCTGTGTTGGAAGTGGCTATGGTCACTTTCAAGTTATGTGGATAAGATATTTGTTAGGTTTGCAGGGCTCCGATTGCCAATTTGCTTCACTCTTTTGTCGCTTGACTCTATCAGCATTTGCATGTGAAAAGGTTTCTTGTTTTCAAACTCAACATTTGCCTAGGCACAGCGTCGACGCATTATCCGATTGATCCTCTAAATTCCCTTTTCATTATTATCTTCACCAAGATAAGCCAGTCACGGTCACAGTCCCATCCACATTTCTTCTTCTTCAGTAAATAATAAAAAAGGAGAATGAGACGAAAGTTGTGGAAACTGACACAATCACAGTTTTACCGCCTAATTGACGTTGCGAACTTTCTTGATTTGATTTCACACCCACAGAGAGAGGGAGGGAGCATTTAGCTTTGGACCCACTTCATTAAACTTTTGATTTCCCTTGGGTCCTATAAAGATTTTCTTTTGATCAAGTTGGACCTGTCCCGCGACAAATATTGACTAATTAAATCTATATTTTGACAACGACAACCCAAAAGAAACAAAAAAAAAACTATATAAACCGTCAATATGAATATTAAGTTTGAATGTTTATCTATTTATCAAGTCTAAATAAAATCAAACGCGTAGGGGAACTTGCTTCATTTTTTTTCCTTTTGGGTCAAGACTTGGTTACATCATGGATATATTCATAGATTTGAAAAGTTGAAAACCTTAACGATGAAGGGATGGTAGTATTCTTTTTTAATAATATCGCTATCAAGGTTTGGGAAGGGCGTGGTCCAATAAATGCGAGACAGGTGTATTGAGATTAAATTGTTGAAAATGGATGTATGTTAGGATGTTAGGGAAATAGGGAAAGGACGTTTTAATTCGGGATTTGAATCTTATCCGATACTACGTACATAGCATGTTGGTTTTGTTTCATCCTTGTACGTTACGACGTTTTGTTGTCATTTCCCCTAGAGGACTCATAGAAGTTTAGAAAAACTTTTGAACATTTTCTCTGTAAAAAATAATCAACATTTTTTGGAAGACTTTATGCAACTTGACTGTCAGGTTTAAAAACAAAACGGGAGTAAGTTGGCATGGTTAAAGCAAAGACTAGGAGCGTGTGTTGGTTTCCCCACAGTAATGACTATCAATTATTAAGTTTGTGATGGTAAATGGATAAGAAAAAAGCAATGACTATTAAATATTAATCCTAAAAATGATTAGAAATGATGGATTGAATGGTGGTAGTTAAGTTTGAGGCTTAACTGCCATAACTAACGCAGGGAGATGTGGGGCTAAAAAGTAGGGAGTCACATGCACATGAATCCTTTTTTCGGTTGTAACTGTAATAACATTTGCAAGTAAACCAACGGCGTTCTGTTTAACTCTCTCTTTCTGTTGCCAAGGTCAAGCAACAGATATCAGTGATTATAAAACGATGTTGCCTGCGACTTGTCTTGTCGGCACATGCTTTGCCCCATTTCTGCCTCATGAGCCCACATGCTCTCATCCAATCTTCTTCTTATGCATCATGTTACTTCTTTCTTTCTTCTCATCCAATCCTCATTTAATGCTCCAACATCTCACCTTGTTTATGTCAATTAACCAACTCTAATATGAGCCTCACTCACTCTTAGCATTCAACGAGCAATTCAATCACTTAAATTATACAGAATGCTTTTTCATTTTATTTATTTGGTTCTTCTTTCACATGAGACTCATTTTTTAGATAAAGTATGTAATTATCATTTTTTAAGTTTTCGTTTTAACTTTGAAGAATGGAGAAAAATTAAAAGTTAACCCTAAATTACTTATCATATAGACTGTACGTCTTAAAAACAAAATCTATTGGAATTAGAGTCCGATATTTTTAAAAGGAAAACTGTTGGATCACCAATATCAAATAGGTGTAGTAGACCTTCATATAGAAAAAAGCCAACTGATGGTACAAAATAATTTGTCAAAATGTTTTCTAAATATGCCTTTGGTTCACGAGTTATTCCAATTTTTAAAAAAAGGAAGTTTTCAAAAACCATAGTAGTCACAATGCAACTGATGACCAACACATATTTTAAGAGGCTCAATTTAATATTTGAGCATTGTTACATATTTACTCAATTTTATTGGACAAGACAAGGAAGAAAAGGAAGAGTTTATTATGCTTAGTTACTTGAAACAAACATGCATTTAGCCAAATTACTAAAAAAAAAAAAAGATTTTGAATTAAATCAAAGAATAAAATCTATAATAAAAAATCATAATATAAATTATACATAAGATCAAACACAAAGTCTTAGGGTTTTAAACAATAGAGGAATAACAAAAAACAATTAAGGATAAGATGAGCAAAGGGACCCAATTGCCAACTAATCCGGTTACAATCTAGGAACAAAATAGATAGCAAACCATTCATGTGATGATCAACTTTTTCCTTCATATTCAGCAGTCACATGCATAAGCAGCCTTTTCCTTCTATTTCAATCATCGAAATGACGGTGTTATTGATTCTGTTTCTGCAGAAATTGTATGTCATATGCCTCTCTGTCAAAGAAATTAAACAGGAGCAATCAATCTCTCTTCCCCAGTCCCGAAGCTCAATTCTTCTGCTTGTTTACTCTATGGTGGGTACAGCATTTCATCCGTGTCCGCTTATAAGTTAGTTATATATACGTCAACTGTTGTAGTCTTTCTCGTTCTACGATATAGCAGCGTTACAAATACGTCACTTTTTTATGTTCTCATAATTATTAAATTAAAATAAGAACTCCTTTTTGTATTCATGATCTATCATTTATACCAAACATGTAAGAGACGTTGCTTGGAGGCGTGGACATTTATAAGAACCAAGAAGATTCATATGTATCAACTAAACAGAAAAAGAGAGCGTAAAAGTACACATTTTAAAGAAAAAAGTGGAACTTGTGTTGAAGGTTCAATTAATTCCCCATTGACCTTTGAACTTGAAGATGAAGGTTGTGAAATAAGATATAATAATGAAAATAAAGTTGGTTTGTATTAAACTGCTATACAATAAATTAAGTGGCAAAAATATAATTAATCAAACTATTAGTTTTGTTGAATAATTATTCTTTAAAACGTAATATAAATATTAAATCACGTTCAATGTAGACTTTTAAATAATTAATGTAATAATCATTATAAAGTCGACCTTATATGATTACTAATGCATTATTTTTATTAATAAAATTTTACTTTTTATTTTGTTCCATGGAGAAGTTGGTTGGAGTACAAGTTCCCACAATGGAGAAGGGAAAGCTAAAATTTTTGGTCAAGGTCGGTTCCACAGTCATGATCGTCCCATAATCTGGAGGACACATGTACGCGAACTAGGCATGATGATCCATATACATATAACGCGAAAACACTGAACCGAACAACCGGATGATTGTTTCAACGCTTTCATTATATACTTAACAGTAAGATGGACAGATTGCGAATCAAAGGGTTGACAGGTGAAGATTCAGATGTCGGGGGAGGCTTCCAACTTTAGTACTCTAAGTTGGTAATAACTAATAAAGGGCAATGCCAGGTTAGGTTGTGTAAGTATATATTGTTGAAGAAGGAACTTATAACACACTAAACAAGTGAAATTTGGGAGAGGATTAGCTAGGACTACGTAATGGATTTGTTTACATAAAAGAGTAGATCATTTTTAGGTTTAGTGGCTGATTAGGAAAAGAGAATTAAAACCTCCCCTTCTTTTGTGAAATTTATAAAACCATAAATTAAGTTATGATTAGGTGACACAATTGCATGTATATGTATAAATATATATATACGTGTGTGTCAAGTTGCGAGAGTTAATGATGGATATAATTAGGTCATGAAATTAGGTAAGGTAGCTAACTGTTTCACGATGTTAGATTAGGCTAATAACAATAGACTTAGTTAGTTAAGCCATCTTTGAGTGAAAGTAAATGTCCTTAGCCTAGATTTAAGAAAGAAACAAAAGTACTATATGCATGTTGGAGCTAGAGTAAGCAGGCACATCACATGGCAAAGGTTTAGAGTGCTGAATTTAAAACATAATCATATTAAATTAGTAGTACTGTTCTATATTGTAATTCTGTTGGAGGAGCAAATGGAGTATTATTTACTTTTTCTTATTTGTTCTCAATTTGTTAAATTTAGTGTACTAGTTTTATTTTTAAAAAAATAAATGGTAGATATAGGTATACTTTAATTTTTTTATAAAAAAAAAAAAGTGGGTGAGGAAGTAGTGGAGAGGAGGTGCATACACAAAATAGGAACATTTGTAGTGGAAGAGACAAATTGAGGAGAAGAGGACAGGAGTAAAGATGGGGTGAAGGGCATCTATCCAGACCCACATGGGTTGTGGCAATGGAATAAAATCTTCGACTGTGGGGATTGGGTTAGGTATGGTAGTTGCAAATTTCCAATCTTCACGCTCTTCTAATGGACCAACTATCATTCATTTCAGCCCCCTACTTATTTTTCTCCAAACATGCCAAGAAATGTAAGCTAGAGTATACAAATTGAATGAAAGAGCTGGCATCATATGTGTTTCACAAATTGCAAAACTCATTATTACATTTTTGCTTTTCAATGCCCTTTTGTCCTTTTAATTATATCAATGTGTGGAGTAGATAAAATTAAAGATGCAAGTCCACATCAAACTTGGAAATAATGATTTTAGTATTTTTGTAGAGAAACCTTCCCTTACGTAATTATCTTCAAATATTTGGTTTGGTTGGTTCAAAATTTCCTTGGTAAAGAAAGAGATAGAGAGAGAGGGGGGGGGGGCGCGTAGGGCACCATTTTAGTGACCAAAATCAGACAGCTTGACAAGCGCATTTCCTGTTACGTAATAAATATTTATGTACCTCAAGCATAAATGATTTTTCTATATATTTCTAATTGAAGAAGTAGAAAAAGAGCTAAGAGCACGCGTGGGGAAGAGCGAATCATTCGGGGTGTGTTGTCGCTGACTCGGCTTTTGTACCTTCTCCAACCCCATTCCACCGTTCTTATTATCCCTGACACCAACTCAGCTACATAAAGTCCTCAGTTGACCAGTCCATCTCACTCTTACATCTAGCTTCTTCCTCTTCTTTTTCTAAGTTCAAGTTTTCTTTCCCACCATATTTTGTGTAGGCATAGGCATGCATGTGTTACACGTCAGTAAAAAAGACAAAATTTAGATTCAGGGACGTTAGGTTAAATTTGTAAGAGCTAGCATTAAAACCAATCCATTCTTCCTTTCTTTTTTCTTTAATTTTGCCTAAATGCTCTACAGAAATTGGAGAAAAAGAAACCATTTAACTCCTTTTCTTTTTGCACCTCTAAGTGCACTGATTATAAAAGTCATACTTCTAGGAAAATAAAATTAAATGTCGACTAAACTAATATTACTTTAATCATTTCACGTTTAAAGTAAAACATCTTTTCGTTAATGTAATACTTTATTAGTACGGAAAAATGAGTAAGAAAATCTAGAAGAAGCAAAACCGTGGGCTGCCAAGTCCAAAAAGTTGAATTATTTGTATATATATGAATGACCAGGCAAGGAACCTTTCAATTTGAACATGCTATATATATATATAGGCATGTGCCTGGGCTTTTGGGACAGTTGAATTAATGACCTTAAATTGTGGAAATGCTGTTCAAATGGTCTGAGTCGTAAGCTATAATTTGAAAGTATATATAAATCAAAGGCGGAGGTGGAGGCACTAGTTAAGTTAGCATTACATTGATTAAGTTGCTACAATAATGTCAATAAAATAAAAGCCTTTGATGAGGGATCAGAGACTGAAATCGAAGACCACGTTATGTAAGAAAGTCAAGTCATGTGAAGAAGATTTTGATTTTCACTTACTGATCCAACTTGTTGGTACCCAATCAGCTTCTTTGACGTTTTGTCTGCCTTGGTTGTTTAATTTATTCTCTTCCCGATTAACTCGATCAAGGAGCTAGCTACATAAAACTGTTTTGATTCTCCCTTGGAACTTCCAGTTATTAACTAATTTTATGGGGATGAGACAATCGGAACGGAGATATAGAGGCTTGATATCTACGATCACATATATAAAAAGCAGCATGAAGTTACGAATAGATCATTATGAAATCTTAATGTATAAACGGACCTCACTCCGTGGATATGTACACTATGGTTGGTAAACGAGACTATCAAGTGAATTTTAAATTTTAAACCATTAATAAAATTTTAAATAAAGTCAATCCTTACTTAAGTAATAAAATAATTTTTGTTTAAACAGAATTTACGAATACAGGTGTTGTATAAATTTTTCATGAGATTTTATTAATTATTTTAATATAAAAGAGATAAAGAAGAGGAGGGGAGGGAAGAGCCAATGACGGAAAGGTGTCGGCACCAGGGTAGACCGAATCAACTCGGGACTTGCAGGCTCTGTATCTGTAACGTGTTTATAATCTCTAAACGTTCACGTGTCACTGACATTTCACTTGTGTCCCGTCCATCGTTTCTCTTGCGTCTTTGCCACCCCACAATTCACGTGTTGTTGTAATCCTACTGTCACCTTTTAAATTAGTACATATACATAAATACTTCTTAACCCTTGTAAATTAATTCACTTCACCGCGTCTTTTCCTTTTCATTGTAAGATAATTTCAATTAGACTAATTGTTATTTACCCTTTCATCATCTAATTCTAATTTTTAATGCAAATTTTATCTCTAAACTTTATGAATATAACATTTTTCACTCTGTGATTTTTTTCTTTCGAGTGAGTTTTAAAAAATATATAATTTCTCATTTGTTTTTCAATTACCTAAATAAATGAATACGTATGAAATCAATTCAATTCAAAGTTTTAAAACTGCAGTAGTATTAGTACAAATTTCTAAATTAAGGAAGAGGATTTGTCGGCAGGAGTTGAGATAAGTGGGACCCGAGCGGAAGCCGTACCCAGGAACGGTCAACTGTCAAGTTATCGGACCAACGGTCAGTGGGAACCACCACGTAACGAACAAATAGAATCGAAAAGCACGTGTCGCTGGCACGGCAAAACTGTCAAATACCGACAATAACCACTATTGTCCTCCTCCTTTTGGCTCGCAGTCACATATGACTCACTAGTAGGCTCACGGACTCCGACAATCATTAACGGACACATCCCACATATATATTTTTGGTCAGTGGTCCCCATCTCGATTACTTTTATCATATTATAACAGGAGGATATAGGATATAATATAAATTAATCGGGAGTTGATAATTGATATTGATATTTCTCTCGCGTTGTTGCCGTGTTGCTTGACGCTGTCCATGTACGTGCTAATACAAAAATAATAAAAGCAACTTATCTAACTAGTCTAGTCTATCAAATTTTCACATTGTTTTCCCTACAATCTACACTTAGGAGATTTTTGTTTTATTTTTATTTATAGTTTTTGTTTTTGTTTTAATTTAAATTTAGTAAAAACAATTGTTCGTGTGAATTTTTTGTTTGAGTTTCTTTCATTTTTCAAAAATCATTAAAAATAGTTTTTGTTTCTATTTCTGTTTTGCACAATTTAATTTACTATTATTTAAATATTAATAAAAAATTATAACTATTTTAATTCAAGATTATATATTTAATAAATTAAAATTAATTATTAATAAAATTTATGAATAATTTAATTTTTATAATTAAATTATACATAATTAAATTTTAATAATTATTAATAAGTATAATTAAATTTAAAATATATAAATATTCAAATAGAATTTGATTTGATGATTAAAATATATTTCAAATAAATTATTTAATTTATTAAAATAACATAATTTTATTAATAATTTGTTAATAAATATTATATAAGAGATTAAATAAATTTATTTAATTAAAAATAATTTATCTTTAAGTTTTATCTAATATATAATTATTATCAGGGAAAAAATATAACTATATTAACATTAACAATCAAACATGTTTTTAATTTATTTAAAAGAAAAATAGAAACAAAAAATTAAAAGTAAACAGAAGTAGAACCAAACGATCTAACTAATTATGATTTCGTTAAGAGAAAGAATTCGAATAGAATTTTTATTTCACAATTTTCTTTTTCTTTAAAAGTGTCTTTGGGGAATACTTTACAATACTGGAATTAATTCCTTTGAGTCGTAGAAAATGAATGCTGCGTCCCTACCCAACGACTTACAGTTGGTGGTTAAAGCACAAGACGACGGCCTCGGTTGCTGTATGTGTACTTTTCACATTTGACTTATTTCAATTTACTTTTTCACTCAGCTACATGTGCGTTGTTTAGGACCACTATAAGTTCTTTTATTTTTGTAATGAATATTTTTTAAAATTCTAAATTAACAACTATTGAAATCCTCCTCAACACTTCGCTAATTGAAATAGCAGTTGCCGACTTTCTACTTCCAATAACTTCGCCTTGCATTAAAAGCAAAAGGTACCACAGTGCGACCAAGTCGTTAGATGTGGGTGTGTTACGTGTTTGCTTGTGATTAAGAGTCAAATTCCAAAAGTAATTTCTTATTTTCAATTGAGTTGCTTAACAGCTTACGTAATCCACATCGTTTAACGAGTTATTCAATTTCAATAGAATAATAATGGTCATTGTAAATACTTTGGTTATTAAAAAACAAAAAATAGATTTTGTTCTTTCTTATAAGGATTAGGACAAAGAAGGGTCAGTGACGTCGGTAAAAGGAAGAAAAGTGCTTCGTTCTGTTGTTACGGAAAAAGTATAAATGAATTTGTTCCACATTACTATTAAGTACGGGCGGCGGACGAAGCAAAACATGGAGAAATTATAGCCACTTCTACCGAGAGAGTCAGAATCAATCCGAACAACATTTGACCATTTGACAGTGTTTGATTATGAGGTAAGACCCATGCCTAGGACGAGGTTTGAATGACACTCAGATTTCTAAGAGCTTATGTGGATCCATGTAAATCTGACGTGCGGACGGGGACATCTCAGTGCATGGATTCGCTTCACTTGTTCAATTAACACAAGGTGAAGAATTATTATTAATGCATCCACTTGACATTGGGTGACAAAATTGAGATGATAAACTAAAACTCGATTATGAAATTATTTATCTTATCTATGTTTAAACTATAAAATTGATTCGATACTTCATCTTTATTCTAGAATGACTAGTCAAAGACTTTATCTTCCGTCCTTCAACTTCACACATTTATTTTTAAAATTCAAATTACTAATGATAGATCCGATCAAGTGATTTAAATTTTGCTAGGAAAGGATACGAAGGTTAATTTATTTTTAATTTAAACATGAAATTTGATTCAAAAAGTTAGCATAACTGACCACAACAACAACAATACTCATTAAAAACTTTGCTTGAAAGATTTAATAGTATACAACTTTGCTGCTAACTAATATAGAAGTTGTTTTGAAATGACCTTCGTAAGGAAGGGAAAAAAGAAATTGAATATCACATGCACTCTAGTTAACTTTAAAAAAAGTAGGTTGAAATTCATATTTGATTGTGACATATTGACTTATATTATAATTACATTAGATAAAAGACAAAAAAATCTAAAATTAAGACATTCTAGTTGGGTATACTTTATGGAATAAATTAAGATAAATAAACTTATTCAAGTAAACCGGAGGTTTTTCTTTCCATTTTTTTAAAACTGAATATTAACAAAAGAGACTATAATATTTTATAGTCACTGTAACCTGCGTAGATAGATAGATAGATAGAGGAGAAATGGTGAAAACTATCCGTTGCTTTTTGCTTTAAACCTTTTACAAATTTTAATAAGAAATGGTTACATTCACACGAAAAGAAATGGTGGGTTTGACAGGCTTAATTAGCGCTTCTTTTCTCCTTTTTCCTTTATGGTTTTTCTAAGGTTGGTTGTTAGGTGGTTTCCTTGAAATAAAAGGATGCTCATTTCTTCTCTTCCTTTTTGGCTTTTGTTGACTTCAGACTTCAGACCACAGACCACTCCCTTTCATCCAGAAAACCCGTATGGAAATGGATAAATTACATTTGACCTCAAATCAAATCCAAATTAGTTACCAAAAACTATCTATCTTAGAACTTGACTGAGACAACAAATTTTATCAGCACTAAAGACACCTCAATGGAATGCTTGGTTCTAGGACTCGTAATCAAGTTAAGTTATTGTTTTGTTGATGCTGTTATAAGTCTCGATTCAGGGATTCCGCGTTATCAAGCACTTTCGGAAAGCGTAGCCCACCTGAAGCTTTTGGTTGGCTGTCTGAAATGGTTCCACTTCACATTTGGAATATGCTTTGCTTCCAAACTAGTCTCTACTCATCCGAATCTTTGTGTCCTGTCCTGGGAGAACTTGGAACCTTTGTTTTTCTTTTGTGGCACTCGTATAATTTGAAATTTAAGCAGTCCTAAGACTTAATTTTCATACCATACGTGATGACAAAATCAGATGTCTGAATGAATGATGACGAGTCATGGCCAAGCGGGGTAAGGGTAATGGCACTAGGTTTTTTTTGGCTCAAAGGCAGTAGGCTTTTGATTCAGTACAGGTATATATTTTGTATGTGATAAATTATGCCTTTCACTCAACAAAAATAAGGTTGGGTGACACTTCCCTTACAATTTTGATCTGCACCCATACTTATCAATGTACCAAATCGAATTATAGCTTGGCAGTTGGCACTAACATCCACACCCACCGTCTCCATGTTCTGTATAATTCATGAAATGTCATTGCCAAACTCGATCGAATCCGGTTTTTGACTCTACATTAAAGTAGATTCTAATTCTTAACTTTGAAATCGTTTTCCTCTTTGATTATAGTTTAAATTCGACCCTACTTTATAACTTAGGATTTGTTGGATTCTAGTTCAGTTTTTAGTTTTTAATTTCTTGTCAAATAAAAAAAAAGGTTGATTAAGTTTTTTGTTTTTGTTTTTATTTTCTTCCACATTTTCATATATAATTTAATCATAAAACTGGATTTAGGTTTATAATTTTATTTAATGATTTAATATTAATTTTTTATTGAAATTATGAATAATTTATAATTATTTTAAATTTAAGTTAAATTATCTGAAGAGTTTTTAAAATTGCTAATTATTTGATATATATATATATATATATTTACATTTAAAGTATCATTAGATATATAAATTCAAAAACTCTAAATATTAATTCATTTTAGTGATCATATTGACAAATAAACATGTTTCTTAAAATATAAAAATATAAATAAATAAACAAAATCACATGATATATCTCTTAACCTTTTAGACATAATAAGTGGTGCTATTATTCTAATAAATAAAACTGATAAAAGTATTTTATTGGATCCATATTGAGTATCTTAATGGTCATACGACAGTATATACCAAAAATTTGTATTTTCATGCAATAATAAATTATTTAAAAATGAAATATAGATATATCCCAAACAAAAGAAAAAGCAAACATCCACGTTAATATGTTATTTTGTTGTATTCATAAACTGTAAATATATTTATACAAAACCCCTTGACAAACGAAAACTACATAAAGAGTTGTTGGTTAATAATTAATAATTAATTACCAAATGCCGCCCTCTATTAGTTTTGCTTTTGAATGACAACATAAAAAACATGCTTGTCCAATTCATTTTTATGCACGTTATTCCTACATTAATGATATCACAATAGGGGACAGTGCGATGCTGAAAATGTGCGAGTTGTCTGAGGGGCATGGGCGCGACGAATAAATCTAATGAAGTAATAAATCATTTTGCATATAAAATAGAAATCCCCTGGAGAGCGGAAACGGTGGCAGTTAAATCGTCGATTATAGCTTAACCTCTGACATCATTGCAATGCTAGATTCTAATCGGCAGAGGGGCAATGGCAGGCAATCACTTGGATATTATTTTTTTAAACGAAAATAAAATAAATAACTGTTCTCTATTCTTTATAATTTTACTAATAAGTTAATGTAATTTAACTTAAATTGTTTTTAATGGGTCTAACAGTAAGTAACTCACCTTGAAATCAAATGTCAAATTATGCTTTAACAAATCACTTGTTTCTACTATTTTATGAAAATTTATCTATTTAATAAATAAAAATTAGATTGATAAATACTCATATAATGTAATATAATATAAACCTTTTTTCTTTTCTTATCTTAGAAAGGAAAAATAAAATTGATTTGTGTGATTTATCGGCTTTTCACTTTTGGCTTAAACAAATGTAAAATGAAAAAACCACATCGTCTGCTTTTCGCCACTATAAAAGGGTGCCGTTGCCAAGCCAATATTTCCAGTCCAACATCAAACATTTGCTTTCTCGTTTTCAGCATACCATTTCCTGTCTTAATTATTTATCTTCTTCCTCCACTTCCCTAACCCAAACTAAACACAACATTTGACTGTTACTTGTAGACCGAGTTCAGAACTTGACCATCAAGTTCAACTTGGTGGACTGCTTTGTCTCCATTTTGCTTTTCTCTACACGGGTGGATATATATATATATATATATCTATATCTATATATCTATATACCGATTATCAGCGAAATTCCAAAACGATTTCTTTCTTCTTTAAACCAAGGGAACAAGTCTACAGATAATCGGCGCTTCTTCTTCTTCTACTTCAGTCCAAGGTTTCCATATCTATTCTTAGTAACACTTCAAGTACTAGTGCTACTGCTGTTAATACTGCTGTTTTGTCTTGATTATGGTGTTAATGAACCCAATAAAACAAGAAACCATGAAATGAAGGGGCATTGACACTGTGTTCTAGTGATTAGATAACTTAAAAAACAATGAGAACCCAGTTGTGTTTGTCTCTTTTATGTTCTTTTTGTCCAATGGTAATCTCTCTCTCTCTGTTTTTTTTTTTTTTTGGTTTTTGTGGGAAGAAAAGAGATCAGGGAGGAAGAACAAGTAATAAAGTGGGAGAAATGAAGAAAATGAAGTACGTGTTGGTCACTGGAGGTGTAGTCAGTGGACTAGGAAAAGGAGTGACTGCTAGTAGCATTGGTCTGCTTCTTAAGGCCTGCGGACTTCGTGTTACTTCCATCAAAATAGGTCTCTCCCTCTCTCTCTTCTTCTTGTCCCTTCTAAAATTTCTTCACTGCTTCTTAAATTAGTTTTGAGTGCATATGCATTGTTTTAATTTTACTGTTTGGTTAGCGTTGTTTTTTCCTTCGAACCTTCTTTTCTCTTGCAAATCTTTTCTGTGCAGTTGAAAGTGAGAAAAAAAACTCTCCCTTTGGGAGATGAGGTTCATCTCACAACTCTCTTTCCATCTGTTTCCCGAAAACCCAGAAAGGAAAACGAAAAGGAGGCATTATCGTGTCTTTTTTTTTTTTTTGTTCATTTAACTTTGGGTCGCACAGGAAAATAAGAGAATATGTTCTCTTTCATGTAATTTTCAGTTGTTCTGTTTTTAGCTTATCAGGATAAGGTTCTTCTTGGCTTTACTTTTTGTCTTATTTTAGTTCTCCGTGTTGATCCAAATTCAAGAAGTATCCGTTCCTTTTCTTTTCTCTTTTCCTTTGCTTGTCTTGTGTTCACATTGATTTCTTTTCAAACTTTTCATGATTTGGGTTGTTTTCGCTCACTGTTTGTCAATCTTTAACCCCTTCTTTCCCTTTTTTGTTCTTTTTGGGTTTTTTGTTTGATGGGAAATAATAACAATTCAGATCCTTACCTGAACACCGATGCTGGGACAATGTCACCTTTCGAGCATGGAGAAGTGTTTGTTTTAGATGATGGTGGTGAGGTACGCATCTAAGTAGAAAGCTTCCTTTATCACCTAAACCAATTTCTAAAAGCTTAAAGGGGCAAGTTTTGTAGAAGGGTATACGAGCTTTCTATGCTTTTGCATAGCATTTTGTAATCTCAGTATCTTCAAAAATTTCTACCTTTCATTACCTTCTGATTTTGATATTCAGTTTTGAACTCTGTCAGCTTCTAATCGATCTGATGATAAACTCTGGGCTGATTATTTTGGTTAAATCTGAAAATTAATCAATAACTATGAAAAGGTTGATATGCACTTGATACTCATTGGACCTTCACAGTATAACTTAATATCAACGGGGAAGTGGTTTTATGAACATAAAACAAAAGGAAAGCAAAAGTATCCAAGTTTTAGAAGCTAACTTGTTTATGTGATGTTTGAAGGTGGATCTGGACCTTGGAAATTATGAGAGATTTCTAGATATCAAACTGACGCGTGATAACAATATTACTACCGGAAAGATTTACCAGGCAAGTTTTTTAAACGGCATAAGTTCTTATTGTTTCATAAATTTGATACCTTATTAATCAGTCCTTTGTCGTTAATTGTTAGGCCGTTATTAATAAAGAAAGAAGGGGAGATTATTTGGGGAGAACTGTGCAGGTTTTCATCCTGTTTCTGAACTCAGCACTAAAATTGGTTGCTGCTTACCTTGTCTTTACATGTTTATGTAGTACTCGTGTATTCTTGCAAATTCTAGGTTGTTCCTCACATCACGGATGCCATTCAAGAGTGGATTGAACGTGTGGCAGTGATACCAGTAGATGGAATGCCTGGTCCTGCAGATGTTTGCGTCATTGAATTGGGTGGAACCATAGGTACTTAATTTATATTCAGCTTTCCCCATGTTTTTCTTTCAGTCACAACTCATATGCAACTTTCCTGCGTTTAGGGGACATTGAATCCATGCCATTCATCGAGGCTTTAGGACAGTTCTCATACCGCGTGGGTAAGAACATTGTTGTCACACAGTTTATATGTTTGCCTCTAGCCTTCCAATGCTACCAAGTTCTTCTAATTACTATTTTTTATTTCAGGTGCTGGCAACTTTTGCTTAATTCATGTCAGTCTTGTGCCTGTTTTAAATGTAGTCGGTGAACAGGTGAATTCCCTGACAACTTCTCAATATTATCATAACTGTATGGATAAATACGTTCACTGAAGCTTCTGAAATGCTATTGCTCTGCAGAAAACAAAACCAACTCAGCACAGTGTTCGAGGATTACGAGGTCTAGGGTTGACACCAAATATCCTAGCATGTCGCAGCACAGCGGTTGCTTCCTATCTCTGTCTTCAACAGTCTCACTGAGATGTCACACAAAACCACATTTTAGTTGGCTTCATTTGTGTTATAAGGTTGAAAATGTCTTGCAGGCACTTGATGAGAATGTAAAGCAGAAACTCTCTCAGTTTTGCCAAGTACAGGTATGTTGACGAGAATATGAATTTTTCTTACATATCACTTCAGAAACTTTGCCCAAGTTACTGAGACCAAATAGCATATCCAGGCAGAGAACATAGTCACACTATATGATGTTCCCAACATCTGGCATATTCCTTTACTTTTAAGAGTAAGTACTTCTATTCCAGCTTTGAGATTGTTTTTAACGTGTGCTGCAGCTTCCAACTTTAGAATTATAATGTTATTTTGTTATCCTCCTTTAGGATCAAAGGGCTCATGAAGCAATTCTGGGAGTTCTGAACCTTAATGGGTTTGTCTAATCAACCTACACTTCCTTATTTCTCCTTTTTTGATGCATAGACCAAATGGACTTCAGTGATATCTTCTATTTCCTGACACCCTTATACTATTATGCCTTCTAATTTGCAGAAATGCAAGGGAACCAAATTTAGGAGACTGGACTAGAAGGGCTGAAATGTGTGACATGTTAGATGAGCAGGTAAGTCCTGAGAAAATGTCGACTCAACTATTTACCAATTGTCACTGTTCACTTGTTGAGAATGGCTTCATTAATTTTTACATGATAGGTTCGAATTGCCATGGTTGGGAAGTATACAGGCCTTACAGATGCTTACCTTTCTGTACTGAAGGTACTTTCCGCATAATGTTCCTAATTACTTTGAACTTTTTTTCTGTCAAAAAGTTTGACTGTTCATATGACTGAATTTAGCAGAAATGCCAGGTGCTATTTTTGTTTTATAATAATGCTACTTAGTATTTTGGATATAAAAACTAAAATTTTGTATTCTTAAAGTAACTACAAATATTCAATTGGGACTTAACTAGTTTAAAGTGGCTTGAACATTTTGCAATTGTCATCCGTTGATAGTAGCTAGCATGCTCAAGAAGAGAGACAACTGATGCTTTAGAGAAACTCTCAAAGTGAGAATTAAAAACGCTGTGAGCTTGCAATAAACAGTACCCAATACTAGCGCCCGTTTTGTTTTCCCTTTATCTCTCGTCAATTCTTATGTTATAAAGCCATTTCCCTTGGAAACTTCGACTGAAAGTTTTCCTATCTCGTCACTTCTTATGTTATAAAGCCATTTCCCTTGGAAACTTCTTCCTAATCAATAAATCATTATAGAGGTATGGAACGACCCGCTTGCTTGTATTATATGCTTTGATCAAGTTTCATAGCAATGTCTAAGTGTCTGAAAAGTAGTGCAAGAAGCGGGATAATTTATGTAGCCAGAGAATTGGGATATCTGTTACTGTCGATTACAAAATTATTTTTGTCCTTCACAGGCTCTTTTGCATGCATCTGTTAATCGGCGCAGGAAACTTGCTGTGGATTGGGTAGCAGCTACTGACCTTGAAGAAGAAACAGCTAAAAAGGTCATTAATTTGAAGCCATAAATGTTTGCTTGATAGATCCTTGAAAATTTTAAAAATCTCGAGTTTTTTTTCTGTTCTTGCAGAATCCTGATGCTTACAAAGCTGCATGGAAATTGTTAAAGGTTTGTACAGCTATTGCTTAATTTCTGATATTAGTGAAAGGTGGAAGAAACTTTCGAAGCTCTCTTAAGAAACGCGAACCTCATTTTGCAGCTTTCTTAATAGCTTCTATTTTCAGGGTGCCGACGGCATTCTTGTGCCAGGGGGATTTGGCGACAGAGGTGTTCAAGGGAAAATTCTTGCTGCTAAGTATGCGCGAGAGAATAAAAAACCATTCCTTGGCATTTGTCTTGGAATGCAAATTGCGGTTATTGAGTTTACACGTTCTGTTCTCGGTCTGCATGATGCTAACAGCATGGAATTTGATCCCGAGACTAAGAATCCTTGTGTGATTTTCATGCCTGAGGTTCTGACATTTAACTAGCTTGAGATTACCCTATGAAACCTAATTTTCTCTCATTTTTTCGTGCTCAATTTGGAACAATTGCTTTGCCTTCCAACAGGGTTCAAAAACTCATATGGGAGGCACCATGCGTGTTGGCTCTAGGAGGACGTATTTTAAAGTCATGGACTCCAAATCTGCAAAATTGTAAGTGGCATCAATTTGTTTGTGAATAAGCTACTTTGTACAACTCTGTTAACATAGTCATATCATAAATCTCGGGGGAAACAAATGCCTAAGATGTAGTTGTTCACAAGTTAACCCGAATTCCTTTATCTGAGAAATAGATGTTATCAAAGTTTCTGCTCCGTGGATTTGTCTGAGATTAGCTGATCTTTTTTTTTTTTTGCTATACTCTGTCAGATACGGCAATAAAAGCTTCGTCGATGAAAGACATAGGCATAGATATGAGGTATGGGAGTACAAGTTATTTTACACAAGTTTTATAGGATTTGAGTTGACCGAAAATGTTTAGAGAACAAAGGACAATTTGTATTCTTTCTAGATCAAATAACCTTATATCAGTAGAGAATACAAAGCTATATCAGAGTACAAATGAAGTAAATAAGAAAAGGTCAAGTCTGTGTCATTTAATAGAAGTATGGACGATGTTTCTTTTGCAGGTGAATCCAGACATCGTAGCACATCTGGAGGATGCTGGTCTCTCGTTTACAGGCAAAGATGAAACTGGACAACGAATGGAGGTATTGACTGTCCTTACTATTTAATATTTATTTAAAAAGCATTTTGATCTGGAATTAGTTTGAATGGTCTGGAAGTGATTCTGAGTTGCATTTTTGGCGTAAAATTGAAATTGCAGATTGTTGAGCTGCCCAATCACCCCTATTATATTGGTGTTCAATTCCATCCTGAGTTCAAATCTAGACCCGGCAAACCTTCTCCCTTGTTTACAGGTACCTCGCTAGATTCCTGATTGTATTTTAAACTTAGACGAGCACCTTTGTTTAGTGTATTCACGCGGTCTCTGGGTTGACAACCTAAAATTACTTTGCTGTTTATTGCTCTGGACTTGACAAGTGTTGAGCTTGATTAAGAAATTGTGATTTCAGTTGGCTTTCACGTTTACATGAATGACATGTCATCTTAAATGCAGGACTCATTGCGGCATCCTGTGGACAATTGGACCCTCTCCTGCAAGCTCACAAGTTCCCGAACGGAGTGGATAAAAGCATACAGAAGCTGAATTTCTACCCGAATGGAAATGCCCCTAAGGTTGCAAAACTGTCACCAGATGGTATATACAGCAAATGCAGCATAATGAACTACTGAAACTCCCTGATGCCTTTTGTTACTCTCTCTTTTTATTGCTGGTGATATAGTATTCTGCTAGTAGGTTGTCTTACCATCTTAGAATAGCTATTGTACAGCGACTGAAGCATAGGTAGGCCTTAGTAGTTTTTTGAAGCAGAGCTGCATCCTTTTTTAAACAGGACAGCCTGTTGGTATTTAAACACCAGTTGAAAGTGAACTTTTCCAACCTCACCAGATGGAAATTTCCAGTCAATGCTCATTGCAGCTTTCTTGTAGCACAGTATAAAGTACCAACAGAGTAGGCCGTGTTATACATTATTACACCCATATTTATTGCAATCTACATACAACCTAATTTTGACAAGAAAATCACACTAAAAAGCATAATATTTGAAGGAAAATAGATCACGTCAAAACTAAGTATTTGCAAGCAACAAAAAAAAAAAAAAGGCTTATGCTAGGATTTGTAACAGACAACCATGCTGCCAAGATTTGATGTGAGCAGAACAATGCCAGTCAATGTCTCAGAAAAATCCGTCGCATAAATACAAACTCAGATAGCATTATAGAGCTAGTCATAAATTACATGTAATAGTTCAAGAATGGAGAAAGTCCCACAAACTCAGATAGCATTATAGAGCTAGTCATAAATTACATGTAATAGTTCAAGAGTGGAGAAAGTCAAAAAGTCAACGTACCTGGTGCATAAAGCCCTCTGTTTTGCAGATGTCTGGAGAGGGTCAATGATGTACACAACCTTATCTTTGTATTCTTACAAAGAGACTATCTTTGTAATTCGAATATGTGACCTTTTAGTCACAAAGGGGCAACTTTTACCAGTTGAAGAACTGTTCACTAATGAGAAAGGATCATCCAGTGTGATCCATTATACAAATCTCAGCAGGGCAATTATACATTCCCACTAGCTTACTTTTCAAGATTGCAGTACGATAAAGTGAAATGATAATACTGAGAACATAATGCATAACAGTAAATCTTATACAATTCAGTAGTACAATGTTCTCTATCATATGTTTTTCTTGGTCACCTCGTGTAATAATCATCTGGATGATTATTGAGTTACAAGAGTCGCACCTTTTAGTGACAGCTTAACCAGTTGAACAATATAATATCCGTCAGTTAACAGAACTACAAGGCCTCCATTGCATAACATTTTCACTCAAATGCCCAGGAACTGCACTTGACCATGACGTCAAATCTGGCAAAGGCCCTGTCAGTGCAAGATAGTTTGCGCCTTTGTTTTCTGACATTTTTTTCCAGCTCAACTGCTAGTCAAAATTCAAATTGTAAGCTTACTTCACTTTAGCATTGTTAGTTAAACAAAGGCAGAATAATGAAACCCTCCTCAGTTCAGTTTGGAAAAGTAGATTATTTCTATCCACTTCATCTTTTTGGTTCTTAATTTAATTGATGAAGTTGCATAGAAACAAACACTTAGCAGAAATCTAGCATGTTCAATGCAAATTGCTCCAACAGGTTGTTTATAGTTGTCAAGCAGTTGTTAGATGCCTCAGCACGCATAAGCTCAAGACTTCCTCATTAAATGTGACAATGATTTGAGTTTCACATGAAATTTGCACTTACATAAAGAAGTTGCATTTACAACCACAATGGAATGACTTCATAATAACTTTTTTAAGTTTCGAAAACGTTTAGATGCTAGATAACTTTGTAACAATATGGTGTTTAATGCTTTCTGAAAAATGAAAAGAAGTCCTATAAGCAAAGCATAGTAAATTATACAGCTACCTCAAGGAGCTACCACATGCTTGCGCTTGGAACATATAACATCTCAATAGAATTTGTCTGAAGTTGCAACCATCCATTACAAGGATTTTGATTTGCTACTTACGAGTAAATGCTCAGTGGCTTAGTGTGAATAACTAGGAAAAACAATTTATGGAACCGCAAGGTCAATTGTACTTTATAGGCTTCGAGATTTGAGTCATTTCATATCCATCAACAAGAGCACTTGGATTGGTTTTATGGATTAAGATCAACTACCTTACAAAACCCAAGCATTGCTGGCTAACGAAAAATTGAGAGAACTACATACTTGTCCAGGAAATGCTTTAGATAGTGCCTTGATGGTAGAATTTTCAACCCACATGCCATCAACTGATTTAGAATGTTGTCTAACATCTATACTATCTGATTCTTCATTGATTCCAGAACAATTCACCATGATGCGACCATTGGGAGATAACCTACCTTTTAATTCTAACCAAGTTTCTACCTGTCAAATGAATATAGGAAATAAGGGATGAATATAATAAAAGAAAACAACTTTACCAATACATAAAGGAGTATATTTAACCTTTCTTTCTGGAAAGAACAAAACCTATCTCTGAATTTCAGAAAACAAAGACAATAAGTTTCTTACTTCAGGCAGAAGCAAATGTGATCCGTACATATTTGTGAAAAACTTCAAAATCAAAATGTGAACTCATTATCATCTAGGAGACTTGATCTCCTTAATTCTCCAGATGGTTTGCTTTGATGGAAAATCTTTCAAAAAGCTCACTGCTCTGTTTCTCAAATTGCCAGACCCCAAGGAGTATATTTGCTTACGAAAACCATTCTGGTAAAAGAGACTTTCTGATTCTACTTTGTACAATTTATTCAGAGCCTACACTTCCACTGGAACATCCAAATAACTTTCTGCCACTGTTAAAAGCTCCAATTGTTAACTTTTGCTTAGTTCATTGATATCCTTTTTTTGTTTCTCAGCAATTGCAAATAATATATTTTTAAAAATTGTGCACCAAAATTCCTGCGTAGGACTACAGTGGGAATTACATGTTTTAATCCTGGAGATCGGAAAGTGCACATGCTAATCGACTATGCTTGTCTAAACTTATGAATGAGAGTAATGCACCCAGAATGACAGCTTTCTTTCTTATTTACATGATGGGACTGCAAATCATGCAAGTAGCAACTTAAATAACAGATAAGGCCTATACCTCTTCCAACTGTGGCAAAACCTTTCCCTCGCAGAACAAATCAACGATAATGCCTGAGTAGTCATAATTACTCAATGTTAGCAAAAACTTGAGCAAGGAAAGTGATAAAAGTAAATAAATTAGAAACAATCAATTTAATGCCGGTCTAGAGAAGGCTAACTAGAGTAACTCTAGACAAAAAAAAAAAAAGAAAAGAAAAAAGATGTCAAAGTGTGCTCAATCTGAAATTAGAGTATCCATCTGTAACATGAGGATTTTGTGCTTCACTGACCTTAATGAAACCCAAAGAGTTGTTTGCTAGACAAGGAGTATACTAGCTCTAATAAGAGTAAGGTAAATGGAGAAAGAATTCATTCTTGAATTATGAAATCATAAAGAACACTCACCAGCATATCTTTTACAATCAGTTCCTGTGGGAGCAAGGGCATCACCAATTCGAATATTGAGTACGCCACCACTTTGAGTATGATTCTCAAGATCAGATAGCCCAAAGAATTCTCTAGCCTTATCAATTAACTAAAATGAACAAAAATCCAGTAAGGATGCAATCTCTGCTTTGCTGAGAAGCAAGCAGTAGTTTTCTCTCACAGATTTAAGAAATTTTGAATTTTCATGAGAATATATTCATGTGGACAACATGAGCAAAACAAGAAGATAAACAGTTTGCAGTAACTAAGTTCTGATGGTTACACAGAAAAAGCCAATATTGTGAGAGAAAATTTCCAACACTAAAGGGAAAACTGGGTGTCATAACTATTCTGTGTAGCATATCTGCTAAAAGATTTCTCATACAGAGTATTATCTTCAGCTCATCAGACTAATCCATGAAGTTCAATGGTAGTACTTCTCAATTGATGATTTTTATCTAACAAAACATATATCCTAAGTTTCTTTATGGGATTTCAAACACTGCAGTGGAGAAATATCTTGCCACTACTGCCTTTGAGTACACCTAAATCTTAATGTTTGCTTCGTAGAGAATTTCCCCAACTTTCATATTAAAAACTGAAGAATAATATCTTAACAGTTTCAACATCGAAATTACAGGTTCCTCACAGGCTGCAAAAACCACCAATTCTGAAGTGAATAATGATGAACAATAGTTGAAATGGACCAAATCAAAATGCAACAAATTGAAAGAAAACGATAGATCCATTTACCAAGGGAAAGGCTGCAATATATAGGAAGATAACTGGATTCTTGAATAGGTAATAGAATAATCTATTAAAGAAAGGTAATTGCCCTTACAATTTCATCAATAATCTATTAAAGAAAGGTAATCTCCCTTACAATTTCATCAATCTCCCAACCTTCAATCTCTAATGAAGGCCATACATCAAGCATCAGGTGAGCAGCAGTACCACCACCCTAAATGATTAAGATATTCACTTTCAAACACGAACCGGCAAGATACCAACTGGGCAGTTGATACGAAACAGTGACGGAAATGCAGAAAAATTACCAGGCCAAAGATTGCAATTGGACCTTCTGGAATAACAGCTGGCAAACTAACAAACTCATCCTGCATAATGATGCAGTTTGTTTCAGATATTCAAGGGACACACAATTTACGTCTTCTCTTACCTCTTAATATGCAAGATGATATGCATTCGTAAGAGAGGTTTATAAAAATGCTCAAAGAAAGAAAAGAGGAAATAATCATCAAATAGAAATAAGTTAAGTTTATGATCAACAATCAAGGTAATGAAAATTTACAAATGAAGATCACAGAAAAGAGAGGAAGAAAGGACAAGGACATGACAGAAGCTTCTTCATGACAATTACATACCCAATATGATCCAGTCCATCGTTCCCCCTCTTTATTGAGAATGCTGTGAACATTATCTGAATGCACAAGCCATTAGCTATACTAAACAAAAATAAAGGTACAATTTCTTCCCCCTCTTGCGAACATAAAACTCACAATCACTGCGTCGTTAAATTGAAAAGCAGGAAGAAGAAGAAGAAGAATACGCAAAAGGGTAATTAAGTGGGGAGCATACTAGTAGAATCTAAAAGCAACATCCTGGCTTTAGCAGTGTCGACGATTATAACGTCGTTGAACTTGCTTCTCACAGCTGTCAGTACTTGATAATCTTCTTCTTGCTCTTGTTCCTCTTCGCGTACTTCTTCCCTTGAACCTTGGGGACTATGAAAATGTACCTTGGCCTTCCGTCTAACCCGTGAACAAGTTGAAGTTACGGAGACAGTTCGTGGCAGTGGAAAACAATTGTTAAAACTTGTTCTGTTATTGGGAGCATAATTTTTTGAGGTGAAGAAGGTCGTGGAAGAAGTAGAAGAATTGTTGAAGAGTTGCGATGACATTGACACCTGAAATTTGGTTAATGGCAAAGGCAACATGTTGAGCTTTTCTGAGATGATAATCTTAAAAGTTGGCAACTGATAATGTTGTCAGTCACGAACTTCTGCTGACCATCGCCTAAGAAAGTTTAAAGTTCCAACTAATGTTGTCAGTCACGAACTTCTGCTGACCACCACCAATGAAAAGATTTTACGCAAGTCTTACCAAATTAATAACAATTGATCAGATTACTCTTTTTCTTTTCAAAGTCCTCAACAAAATTTCTTCAAAGATTGGGCTTGGATGGATTATAGCAATTAAGATTGAGCTGGGCTTTAGTTTTCGATGAACAGCCGAACAAGCTTGGCCCAAGGTCACATGTGCGTGTTTTCTCATTTCGACGTCTCTATTGGTGAACTCTTCTCCATTTTCGCATAGCTCAAGCCTTAACTAAGAAGAACAAAGCTGCCTTTTTCGGTATTACAATTTACACAGCCAAGCTTGGGAGGTTCAGTTGGGTGAATTTGGATTCAGCTCTCCATCACTTCTGATCTCACTTATAATGGTTATGTTTAATAATTTTCTTCGACCTTTCTTTTTCTTTTGTTTGATTTACTAAATTCCCACTTCGATCTGAATCCATTTGTTTCCGTCTTCATGATCATTTTGTTAGCAATTATTGATTTCCATATATTAGCTTTTTTATGGGTTTGTCTTAAATATTAAAATATTTAGTGTTTGGATAGATCTGACATTCACATCAAAAGGAATTTGATTGATGAATAAAATTTAAGATTAACCGATGGCTATATCCTTCCCCAGACCCCGCGCCTCAGCGGGACTGCAACTGCATGTTGATGATGATGATTGCTACATCCTTGCGATTTGTAATAACTACCTGTTAAATTTCCAGCTTATATGTGTTTTCTGGTTTGGAGGTTTTCTAACTGTTTACATGCTTGCATTTTTCAGATTCACTTTGTGCTTCTTATTAGTCGACAAGGAAAAGTGAGGTTAACGAAATGGTACTCCCCTTATTCCCAGAAAGAAAGAAGTAAGGTAGAGCTCCCAACTTCTCTTACTGCAGATCTTTATTCTTCTTAATTTTTTTTTTTTGTTGTTCAGCAGTTTATAGATTCTTTGCCTTGGTGGTACACCTTACAGTGAATGATTGCTTCCCTTTCTTGTTGCTATTGACACATAGTTTGTCTTCTTTTATATCCTATGCCAGTAGATTTTCACCATATTATTGCATCAGATTTTCTTCCTCTTGTTTGACTATGATCTGGAATTATACTGATGTTTCACTTAATAATATGCCTAATTGCTGCATGTAACACTATTTTGACCAGGTTATTCGGGAGCTTAGTGGAGTAATTCTGACTCGAGGACCCAAGCTTTGTAATTTTGTTGAATGGAGAGGATTGAAAGTTGTCTATAAAAGGTGGAGAAAATAATGAGCCATGTTCAACCTTAATGTAGAATTTGATTAAAATTTTTGGCGTATGTAAATTTGATCAAGTATTCAACATATGTATTGTGCAGATATGCCAGTCTTTACTTCTGCATGTGCATTGATCAGGATGACAATGAACTCGAAGTTCTCGAGATAATTCATCACTATGTTGAGATTCTGGACCGATATTTTGGCAGTGTGAGTAAATTCATAATTCACAGCATTCTAGATGAATGCTTGGTTTGTTTTCGAGGCTGTTGATTTCCTAATAGTTTTCACTATCCGGTATTATTCGAGATGTTGAAATCTAAAAATTATTCTTAGAAACGATGCTTTATTGGCTAATTTAGACAGTTGGCAGTTGTTTCAAATATTTGGACATTTTGATATTTTAGAGAGAATTGTGTTCATCAACCAGTGCAGGATAAAATGCTGCACTCCCATCTTGTTAAAAACTTCCGATGATAGTGTAAGTATTTTTGGGGTATCATTTTTTATTTCTATGTTACTGAAAATTAGCAACTCTTTAACACCATAAAGAAGTTTGTCCCATGGTCACTGAATTTTAAGCATGTCCTGTTTTTTTGTTCATTGATTGATTACCCGAAGACTTCCTGCTAGTTTTACTGAGCATTATGCTTGGCATTAATAACAAAAATTTATCAACTTTCAACCTTCTGAAGACAATGATGACCTGGGTTTTATTTGCTTCTTTCTGAAGATTGATATTTTTGTCCTTTGGTTCTGCTTCCAGGTTTGTGAATTAGATTTGATCTTCAACTTCCATAAGGTATTTGTCTTATTTTGCGGTATATATAGATTTGCTCTCCTAAAATTGTGTCCTAATGTTTCGTAAAGATTGATTTGTTCATATACTAGTAAGATTTTTATATACCATTTATCTCAACAATTGAAGCAAGTTGTTGTGGATTACATATGTATCGATAGTAAAAGCGTTCAACTTTGTTGATTACTGCTTTAATGTGGAAGGCGTACTACATATTGGATGAACTTTTGATAGCTGGTGAACTTCAGGAGTCGAGCAAAAAAACAGTTGCCAGGCTAATAGCTGCACAGGTATGGTTTTGTTTCTCAACAATGGGTTCAATTCTGTACTTTCCTAGGTTGTGTGAGGATATTGTTTGTTGACCTGCAGGATTCGTTAGTGGAGACAGCAAAAGAGCAAGCCAGCTCAATAAGTAATATCATTGCCCAAGCGACGAAGTAGGATGTAAAAGAGCAATGTGCTTTTGTGTTGGTTAACTTTGAAGTCCCAATTTCGAAACCATTTTACTCCTGCTTGTATTTTACTCTAGACCTGAAATATGTATCGTGGCTTTTATGATCAAGAATTGTAACTTGGTTGCTCTTGTAATTGCTTGCCGATTTTCTAAATGGGGCCGTTCTAAATGAAGGCTTTTACTCGAGCCATGGTCTGACAGTGATGAAATTGGAATGAATCAAAAGATGCCCGATACAACCCCTTAAATTATACATGCTTTTAGGTTTGTTAGGTGAAGCGGTTGAATGTGGCCGAGGCCAATCCCTTTTAACCGATAGCTGATAGTACAAAGATTTCATTTGATTTTATCCAATAATCTTCATAGTTAGTTTGTTTATGTTTTTGTTCCTTAAAATTTTTTATTTGTTTGAATTTTTAATTTTATTTTCATCAAGTTTTTAAAATTTATAAAAACAACGGAAAATAGTTTTTGTTTTCTGTTTTTTTTCATAATATGATTTGGTAGTAATTAAATATATATTATAAAATTATATAATATATTAATTATTAAAAAGCATTGTTAATAATTTAATTTGATAGTATATATTTATTTAATTAAAATTAATTATTAATAAAAATATATAATTTAATTTTGTTTAGTAACTAATCAAATCAAATTTAATAATTATTAATAAATATAATTAAATTTAAATTGTCAAAATATATAAATTTTAAATAAATGATTTGATAGTTTAAATATATTTGAAATAAATATTAATTTTTAGATTATTTATTTTCATAAAATGAAATAGTTTTTATTGATAATTTATTAAAAATATTATATAAGAGATTAAAATTAATTAAAAAAATTTATCTTTAAGTTTTATCTAATATCTAATTATCATCGGTAATAAAAGTACAACTTCATTGGCATCAACAATCAAATATATTTTTAAAGTTGAAACAAAAATTAAAATTAAAATAGAAAACAAAAATTAAAATTAAAAACCTCAGTAGAAAAACATAAATGAAACTAAATGACCCTAAGAGGTTGATTTTTGGTTACTACTTTTATCTGATATTTGACAATAATAAGGAATTGAATTTACTAAATAGTCTTAGAATTACGCTAATAATATAAATGATAAATTAGTGATATACTTGCAAATCTTAAATTGTGCTGTTATTAGTATGCAAAATAATAATTAAAGGTGTTATTTATGTCAATTAAAACAACATCACACGTAATATTTATTACGGAGACAATTGTAACTATATAATTAAATGGCTAAACAAAATTAAATTTAACATTTTATATAAACTTACAACAAATTAAAGTGAAATGAAGATAATATTAATTTTTCCAAAGGTGAAAATTGTTTTAGTAACTTTGAAAGGCTAAGTTAGAATTTTATGTTGAAAAATGAACATAGAATAGTGAGGTACTCTAAACCTTGAAGTTAAAAGTGAATATGAAACTTTTAGCTTATGTTCCAATGGTGTGCAAGAATTTTTCCAACAAAAATTTATTTTGACCCGGGCTAAATAAAGCCTTTTCGATCTTTGCACTGGAGAATTGCATCATAAGGGATTCTGCTAGATTTCCTATAATGACTCGAAATATGAAGCTTATTATATTATTTATGACGAAAGAAAAATTGTCACCTGGTGTCACTTTGAAGGAGTTGAAAGCCAATGATTTCACTTGTAGTTGGTCACTAATTAAGGATCCATATGAGCTTACTATGAAAATTGTTTTGGTGATGTTCCTCCTTGCAAGTATAGCGTTGTAAAAGTAACTCTTATTTTTAGTCGCATTTATCAACCAGTTGACACTTGACTTACGTCTAAGTAATGAGTAATTAATCTCTAAAGCCTTCATGTAGTCACTAAAAGCTTCTCTCTCTAGTTATTTAAATTCCTAAGATTTTGGGTTATCTCTCAGCTAATCTTAGATAAAATTAAAGGAAGTTATGTGTTCCTGCTGATAAAGTAAACATACACAAGAGGGGGTAAATTTTGTATGACTTAAAAATTTTTTTCGCAAGTTATTTTCAATTCCTATAAAGATAAGAGCCTGGTAAAAATTAAAATAATAAGAGCCTGTCAAATGATAGTAGCTTGTTAAACGATAGGAGTCTACTAAAGTATGAGTCCTGTTGAAACAATAAAAAGAAGGCACGTATTAAAATGAAAAGAATCGTCAGCTATCGATAATAGAAGGAACCTATTATAAAAGTGAAGGAACCTCTTGCTGAAATAAACACACATACAATATAATGAAGAAATATAAACGATAAGGAGAGAGAGAGAGAGAAAAGAAGGACGTAGTTGATTTATATTGGTTTGACTTACAACTCAAGCCTACGTTCAGTCCTCAAGTATTCAACTTGAGTGTTTCACTATAAAATCAAGTAGTAATTTGATGAGCCTCTCCAAGCTCACAAGTTATATTTTTCGAGGTTCTTCAACCTTTCACTCTAGTAGTATTTCACTAGTCTCTACAAGCTCTCAAATAAAAAGGAGTTTTGCTCTATATGAGCTTCAGAAATATCTCCCAAAAGAATTTCATTTTGTAACGCACAAGAGAAATTTTTACAAAGATATCACTTTAAAAAATGTATATATTTTTTATGAGTTTTGACAGTACAACTTCGCAAGCTTCTGAATTGTTTCATTCCTATTCACAGTTACATTGGCTATTCCTTAAATAGTCAATTTCTTTAACTAGTCGATGCTTTATCTTGCATCTTTAGTCAACTAGATAGATTTAAATCTAAATACCTTCGATGTCATCTTTGCTAAAAAATCTTCTAGTAATCATGAGGCTAATGTACATCCTTAGTATGTTCCTTTTGGATAAACTATTTCTAATAAGTTAAATTCATAATGAGGGTTCTAGTAAGAAAGAAAGCGTATTTCTTATGATTTTATTTCCTTTTGAGAATAAGATCGTTAATTATACAAGGAAATAAATTTGATTTGAATTTTGAAATATTATACAATTATCATCAAAATCGCTAATCATAATCCTTGAGCTAACAAGCTCCCATTTTTTGAAGATGATAGTCAATATTACATATATTTTTCAAAATTCAAAAAGATAATAGATGATTTCGGAAAGATACCAGTGACTTTTATATGTTTAGACATAATTAGAAGGAGCCTATCTCTTAAGAAAGGAGCCTATCATTTATATATCACAGATTTTCATAAGTTCAACATCATAATCACTCATATATAGTCAAGGCAACATTAAGAAATATGCATTGAGAAATATATCATTATATATGTAGAAATATGCAAAAAAGTATCCACATAAACTCTCCCTATTTGTCATTATAAAAAAAAAAGTATAAGGAGGAAGTAAAATAAAAAGAATGAATTAGAGGAAAAGAGTAAATATTGCATCAAACAGAATCATTAGTATAAATAAACCAAATAGAAAGCAAATAGCAATAGAGTTATTTAAGAAATTCAAGGATTCTTCTGAGCAAAACCTACATGTCAAGAAGTTGATTATACATGTTGTCTATTTGTTCTCGCATTTGTTCTTGATTGGCTTGAATATCCTCCAACTATTATTAAAGATTTGCACTATTTTCATCCTGAGGAAGAACAAGAGTTTGTTGGTTTGGAGCAGGATCAAAATTTTCTACTACTCTTTCAGATCTTTTATCTACCCAGACATTATTTTGCAATCTGTATCTAAATTGATAAGGAATGGAAAGTGTGAAACTTAGTCGGAGTATACCAATTCAGATTTGCAAAAGGAACTTCATAATGGTTGAAAATTTTGGTAAGCAACATTCCATAAGGTAGGTAACCGGTTGTATTCTTATGATTCTCTTTGTCCGCTATGAACCTCAAGATCATAGCTGGAAGATTCGTTATGTTCCCTTTTAACAAATTATATACCACATAAGTATCTAGCAGGTTGCACCTTTCAACTGAGCTACTTATGGAAAAAATTGAAGTAGTTGAAAGTGATGCAAAGCATTGTAATATTAAGTCTAATTGTTTACTGTAAGGTCTTCTGTCTTGGGTTTTTTTTCAGCATGAATGTAGATGGATTTGACAACTTTGACTATCTCCAGATCATCAACTTCTCACTTATGTCAGTGAAAATTAGTTCTTCCTATAGGAGCTACTGCTAGTATATCTCCTAACATTTCCTTAAAAATTAAAATTTCATATTTATTCACCCATGAGACAATGACTAGTTTTCCATTAATTTCTCCTTTTCACGTGTGTGTAAAATATTCTAACTAGCTCATCGCATACTGTCTCATTTAATTTCAAAAATTTTTCCCATCCAATGGCAATAAAGTAATGAAAGATAGGTATACCTATGTCATCAAACATCATAGAAGGCGAGATTTGCCCAGCATTTACGTTTTTTTCTTGTACTGCATTTTATAGTGAACTTCAACTTTTGTTGATTGAACCACTTTTAGTGTTATTAACGTCTTTCCTTTTTGTGTAGCTATTTTTATCTTCTTTGCCCTTTTTTTCTTTAGGAATCATCTCTTCACAAACAACTTATTTCTATCAATAGTTTCTTCAGTCACATAAGATTTTCCCTTTTTTGTTTCTTCCCCTTTTCTTTTTTTGCATTATTCTTCCCTTTTCGTTTTAACATCATGGTTTTCTTTTATTAAAAAACTTTCTCGTCTTGCTTTGCAGGAGTTCCTTTGACTCGTGGTTGCCTAATCAATAGAGAATGTTCTTCGTCTGAATCATCATCATTTGTAACCCAATGCACTTCTGATATATGGGGCTTAGAGGAAATAGGTTCAGTAACATAAGCTTCATCGTGACTATTGGTAGAAGTTGAAGTTTTCTTTTGTCCTTTTGATATGGTTTGTGCCATTGTAAGAGAGATGGATGAGGTTTACAAGATATGAGATGAAACCAGAAAGTTGGAATGCAGAGAGTCAAGAGCGACGCTTGAAAGAACAACGAGGGTGAGTAGAGGAGAGAAGTCTATTTTTGGTATATTAGGCATTTCTTGAGTGTTGATCTCGTGTGAAGATGAACGATCATACGCTAATACAGGAAGTGTAATCATTTGTGTATCTTCGGGCGGATCCATACAACCACTTATCAGAACTTCGTGCTCGTCTTTAAATGCTGTAACGACAAAACAAAGAAAATTACCTTTTTAGTACATATGTAATCTTCTTCTATTAAACCGAGAGGAGCCTTTCAAAACAAAGTGAGCTTCTAAAGTACATGTGTAATTCCAAGGGGACTACCAAACCAAGAGAGAGTTTCTAAAGAAACAGAATAGAAGGGGCCTAATAAGCGAAATGTAAAGACAAGTAGGAGATAATATTTATGCAAAAATAATATCAGAGAGTTTGCACATACCAAGCTCTTTTCTTAACACGCAAAATCATCTTTAGATAGTGGTTTAGTTAAAATGCCAACTACTTGATTCTCAGTATTAACATGAAAAAGATCAATGATTCCTTCTAAAATATGATCTTTAAGAAAATGATGTTTGATTTCTATGTGCTTAGTTCTAGAAAGATGCACAGAATTTTTGAAAAGATTCATAGCACTCATATTATCACATAACATAGGAATATGAGAAAATTTTAGAGAAAATTCCTATAGATGATGTTCATCCATAAGATTTGAGCAAAACGTTTATCAGCTGCTATGTATTCCACTTCAGTCATCGAAAGTGTTGTGTAATTTTGCTTTTTACAGGACCAAGATACTAGACATTCTCCAAGAAATTGACAGTGACCACTTGTGCTTTTTTGATCGACTTTATCACCTACATAGTTTGTATCAATAGCCCACTATGTTAAATGAATAAGTTTTTGGATACCATAATCCAAAATCCATAATTCAGTGGAGATATTGAAAGATTCTTTTGACTACTAGAAAATTACTTCCTTTTGGATTTGATTGAAAGCACATGCAAAGACACACACTAAGCATAATATCTGGTGAAAGATGCTTGTAAGATATAGTAGCAATCCAATCATTCCTCTACACTTTGTTTCATCCGTAGCTTTGCCTTCATCATCTTTATCAAGTTTAGTTCTATTGTACATTGGAGTTCCTATTAGTTTGACATTCCTAAAATGTTATTTCTTGATGAGTTCGTTTGTGTATTTATCTTGGCTAATGAATATTCCTTTCTCTATTTGTCTGAATTGTAATCCAAGAAAGAATGATAATTCTCCTATCATGCTCATTTCAAACTCCCCCTGTATTAATGCTGAGAATTCTTCACAGAAGGATGAATTAGTAACACTAAATACTATTTCATCAACATATATTTGTACTATAAGTAAATCATTTTCCTTTCTTTTAGTAAATAAGGTTTTATCGCCCTTTCCTCTTTCAAAGTTATTCTCGAGTAGAAAGTTACTTAACCTCTCATACCATGCTTAAGGAGCCTGCTTTAAATTATACAGAGCTTTGGATAACTTTATTACATAATCCGAATGATTTTCATATTCGAAACCTGGGGGTTGCTTAACAAATACTTCTTCGTTAATGTAACCATTTAAAAATGCACATTTAACATCCATTTGAAACAACTTGAAATTTCTATAGCATGCAAAGGTAAGTAAAATTATAATCAATTCCAATTTAGCAACAGGTGCATAAGTTTCATCAAAATCAATACTTTCCTGTTGAATGTAAACTTAAGCAACAAGTCTAGCTTTGTTTCTTACCACTTTACCATTTTCATCAAGTTTGTTTCGAAATACCCAATGAGTTCCAATAACTGACCTGTTTTATGGATGATGCACCAGATTCCATACTTTGTTCTTATCAAGCTGACTTTGCTCATTTTTCAAAGCTGAGACCTAATCCTTATTAGTAAGAGCTTCTTCAACGGACTTTGGTTCTAGTTGTGAGATGAGAACCATAAAGTTGTTTTTGAATGATGATCTTGTTCTTATACTTTCAACGGGGTCTTTAAGAATATATTAATGTGTATGAAGATCTCTCCATTTTCTCGATATTTTTCATTGCACAAGCTCTTGTTGAGATGAAGAAGTCTTCTCTGTTCTAGCTTTAGAGGGGCCTTCTTAAGTTTGTGATTTTGAAGATATTATAGGTGGAGTTTGAATCTCCAATGTATATTTAGGTACCAATAGATTCCTTTCATCATCTGAGTCAGTTGCTATTGTCGAAGGTAGTGCTTCATCAAATATCACATGTATTGATTCTTCTATCTTCTTTTTTCTTTTATTATATACCCTGAATCCTTTACTAGCAATGTTGTAGCCTAAGAAAATAGCTTCATCTAATCTCACATTGAACTTTCCAAGGTTGTCTTTTCTATTGTTTAGCACGAAAAACTTGCAACCAAATGCTCGAAAGTAAGTAACATCTAGTTTTCTTCTTTTCCACTACTCATAAGAGGTCTTTTTTAGAATAGGTCTTATAAGATGTCTGTTAAGTACATAACATGTCGTGGATACCGCTTCTGCCCAGTATCTATGAGGTAATCCACTTTTGCACAGCATGGTCCTGGCCATATCATCCAAAGTTATGTTCTTTCTTCTCTACAACTCCATTTATTGAGGCGCCTTAGACAAGAGAAATTCTGAGTTATACCATTGTTGTCACAGAATTCTTTAAATTTTCTGTTATCAAATTCTCCTCCATGATTGCTACAAATTGAAGTGATGAATTGCCCTTCTTCTATCTAAATTTTTCTATAAAAATTTTCAAACACTTCAAAAGCATCATCCTTATTTGATAAGAAATAAACCCATGTAAATATGGAGTAATCATCTACTAGAACAAAATTATAATGTTTACCATCAAAACTCTGAGTCCTAATGGGACCGAATAAATAGTACACAATTTCAATTAGTAGGCATAATATTTTTAGGAGGAAAGTTGCTTTTGACCTGTTTACCTTTTAAACAAGCTTCACAAACCTGATGCTATCAAACTTTAAGATTGGCAGTCCCCTTATTAACTTGTTTTTGGACAATTTTCATAGAATGCTCATGTTGACATGTCCAAATCTTCTGTGTTAAATAAATGAATCCTTTCCTAGAGAGACAAAACACTTAACACTTTGTGATGACAAGTCTTTTAGTTGAGCACAATATAAATTCTGATTTCTAAGACCAACAAATATAACATTATCATTATGAATATCAATAATTTCATAATTAGATGCATAGAAAATGACTTTGTAACCTTTTTCACATAGCTAACTCACACTCAACAAGTTATGTTTCAAACCATCAACAAAGAGAACGTTATCAATGGATGTAGAGTCAGAATTACCAATTTTACTAATTTCGGTGACCTTTGATTTATTTTTGCTTGCAAAGACAGCAATATCTTTGTTTTTTCTTTCAATATAGTTGAGGTGCAATATTTCACTTATTATGTGTCTCGATCAACCACTATTAACTATCCATTGATTTTCTCTTGTCTTCATTTTGAAACATATTTGTAGAAAGCATTATCTCATTTTAGGTACCTAAATTTTTCTAGGTCCTTTTAGGTTAGTAGTTTGACCTTTTGGTCTCCAAACATACATTTAAGATAATTTCTTTTTACGAAAATTACAATAATTGAAGTAAATCACACGTCAATAAGATACTTGTATACGATAAACTAGATACACAAGAAGGGGGGTTGAATGGTG
>JAOSBN010000005.1:36851495-36862602 GCA_027563595.1 Erythroxylum suave | reverse complement strand
AATGAATGCATGTACAAAAATTTCATGTGCAATAAATTCAGTTTTCACAATACAAATATGTCACAAAATGCATGAACATGCAATTGCATTACTAAGCTCTCACTAAACATCCATATTTCCTATTTTACCCTTCCTGTGGAGGGTGGGATGTTACACCAAACCATCCAGCCTATAAGAGTAACCGAGAGGAGACCAAGGAGCTTCAAAGGTAAGTGGAAGATTTGATGAGCAAAGGGTATATGAGGGAAAGCATGAGTCCATGTGTTGTTCCAATGTTATTAGTACCTAAGAAGGATGGGACTTGGAGAATGTGTATTGATTGTCGGGTTATGAACAACTTAACGGTAAAGTATTGTGAACAACATAACGGTAAAGTATAAACATCCTATTCCTAGATTAGATTTAGCACCCTCTAGATTGTCACATTCATTCATAATTTAATGTCTTTCAACCTAAGTATCTTACTAGTATTTTTCATGAAAACGAAGCTAAGACAACAAAGAAGGTAATAAATTGCAAAAAAATGTATGTTTTGTTAAATAATCATTATTTTGCAACCAAGGTGTGCCCATGGACAATTTTTCCTATTGAAAGTGCCTACAATCATGCCAACGAGTTGTTTTTCCCATCAAAGATGTGCCAATGGGCTGCTTTTTTCATGATATGCTTGATAAATTGCATGGATCTTGTGTGTTTACCAAGATTGATCTTAAAAGTGGTTACTACCAAATTAGAATGAAAGAAGGTGATGAATGGAAAACAACTTTTAAAACAAAACATGGTTTGTATGAGTGGTTAGTTATGCCTTTTGGGTTGACTAATGCATGTAGCACTTTTATGAGGTTCATGAACCATGTTTTGAGAACTTTCAATGGTAAGTTTGTTGTGGTATACTTTGATGATATTCTGATTTATACCAAGTGTTTGGATGACCATGTTAAACATTTAAGATGTGTACTTACTGTTTTGAGGAAAGAAAAGTTATTTGCTAACTTTGATAAGTGTACTTTTTGCATGGACGAAGTTGTGTTTCTTGGTTATGTTATTAGTACACAAGGTATAGAGGTTGATGAGGACAAAATCAAGGCCATTAGAGATTAGCCAACACATACTTTCATTACTAAGGTAAGATCTTTCCATAGGTTAGCTAGTTTCTATAGGAGATTTGTCAAAGATTTTAGCACTATAACTGCTCCATTGACTGAGATTGCGAAAAAGAATGTGGGATTCCATTGGGGTACATCTCAAGAGAATGCTTTTAATACTATTAAAGATAGATTATGTTCAGCACCTGTTTTAGCACTATCTAACTTTACTAAAACTTTTGAGATTGAGTGTGATGCCTCAGGGATAGGATTAGAGTTGTTTTGATGCAAGATAGAGGTCCTATAGCCTATTTTAGTGAGAAGCTTAAAAGTGCTTCATTGAACTACCTTACATACGACAAGGAGCTTTATACATTTCTTAGAGCTTTGGAGACTTGGCAACATTACCTATGGCCTAAGGAGTTTGTGGTTCATACTGATTATGAGTCCTTGAAGCATTTGAGGGGGCAAGGTAAGTTGAACAAGAGACATGCTAGATGGATGGAGTTTATTGAAACTTTTCCTTATGTGATCAAGTATAAGCAAGGTAAAGACAATATAGTTACTAATGCACTATCAAGGAGGGTTAGCTTGGATGGAAAAAGAAAGGCTGAATTTGTGAAGAACTTTTATAAGAAGATATGGCTAAACATTGACAGGAGGAATGAGCAATATGCCTCTAGTGCTAACAAAGGAAGGAAGTGTGTGTCCTTTGAACCTGGTGATTAGGTTTTGATTCATATAAGAAAAGAAAGATTTCCAGCCCAAAGCAGATATAAGTTGCTTCTTAGAGGAGATGGTCTTTTTTAATTCCTTAAGAAGATCAATGACAATGCTTACAAGTTGGACTTACCTAGTGAGAATAATGTTCATGCAACATTTAATGTTTCTGATCTTTCCCTTTCGAGGAGAGAGGGGATGATGAGAACCAAGGTCAGCATGTTCTTGATGGAAAGCTTGCTGCCATGGATGGAGGATTATATAGAGATTCACATGGGAAGCATGCTACCATAGGTGAACAAGTTACTGCCAATGATCCAATATATGTTCCTAGTGGGCCAATCACAAGATCAAGATCTAAGAAGATCAAGGAAGCCATGAAAGGATTGGTACACAAAACTTGGGCATATTTGGACAATTGGGATTAGGCCGAATTGAAGTATTTACCATACAAGAACAAGCCATTCAAGTTAGGCTTCGAAGAGGGAGATCCAATCTTGATCCATTGCATCAAGGTTATGGAAGACTAAACCAATCTTGAAGATTACATGTTTGGGCTGTGCATTCTCGGACAGATTCTTGAAGATTACATGTTTGGGCCATGAATCATGTTCAAGACTCAAATATTGGTTTATTTGGTTTTATTTTCACAGTATGGCTGAAATTCTATGTTAGGGAGGCTTTGGTTGTGTTTAAATCTGATTGGATGTCTTTAGACCAAACTTGGATCAGATTTGATTAGTTAGAGTTTGAATTGTAATTAAGTCATACAATCCTATTCCAAGTGGGATTGGCATGACTTAGACTTTTGCTACAAGTAGGATTAGTTTGTTAAATTCATATTAGGTTTATCTTGTCTTAGAATCCTACATCTACTAGGATTGGTGTGATATATATTAGATTCGCAGCTTAGAGACTTGGTCATATCAGATTTGTTATGACCTTGTTTCTTAGAGTTCAATTAGAATTAGTATTTATAGGGTATTAGTTTTTCATTATGGAAAAGAATTTAACTAGATTTGTGTTTAGGTTTCTTGGGATCATATAATCAGATTCATATGGTTTTTCTAGGGTTCATCTCTATTGGGCTCAAATCAAGTTTACTAAGGTCTTCCTTTGATATGAAAGATCTTGAACCTGTGGTCGTTATTTTGGGAATAAAAGTTATTAGGACTACTTCTAGTTTTAAGTTAAATCAAACTCATTATGTTGAGAAAATTTTGAAGAATTTTGGTTACAATGATGTTAACCACTGAAGACTCCCTATGATGCCAATGTTGCTTTAAAGAAAAATCTTGGTAACAGTGTAAACCAAGCTAAATATGCTAAAATTCTTGGCAGTGTGATGTTCTTACTAAACTATTCTCATCCTAATATAGCATAATGTTTGAGTAGATTTAATTATAATGCATCGATTTGTTGTTGAGATATTTGAAAGGCACTATGCATTATGGATTATCTTTTGGTGGTCATCCTCTTGTATTAGAGGGGTATTCTGATGCTAATTGGGTTACAGAGAGTGATGATATACACTCTACTAGTAGTTATATTTTTGCCTTGGCAGGAGCTGCAATGTCTTAGAAATCATCCAAGAAAACATGTATTGTAATATCAATAATAGAGGTTGAGTTTATGACTTTGGAGCTGGCAAGACAGGAAGTTAATTCCTTCGATGTTCCTTCATTATGATTCTAAGGTTGCCATTCATGTTGCTAAGAACAAGGCATATAATGGAAAAAGTAAACATATCAGATTGAGACACAAAATTGTTTATACTTTAATTAGGCATGGCATAATCTCTGTGGACTATATCAGGTTAGAAAGAAACTTAAAAAATCCGTTTACAAAGGGATGGGTTGAGCCCAACTACGTAGTAACCTCGTGATGGACACTCGTCTTAGGAAACCAAGTTCAATGGGTTAAAAGAAGTTATGTGGTGACTACTTGTACATTGTCTATGCAATAATACTGAAATACATTCAGTTGATGAAGTTGGATTGTTTAATCTTTAATGAGTTCCATAGCCTAAGTTTAGGTGGTGTGAATAGTTTACACTTATTGGACTCACCTGCGTGATTGTGGAGGACTAGCCACCCTCCTATAAGAGTATTTTGGCTATATCGTTAGAATGATGATGAGACCAAGACATTTTACGGCTGTTTATTTCTCTGGCAAGTTCTGTCTTCGATTTTCATGGACTCTAGGTTCAAGAATTAGTTTACCTGGTTGTTACCTATTTTTCTCCCAAATTGTTACAATTTGTTTCTCAAAGTTTTAGAGCAAGTAAAGGATTATTGGCTTTATTAGTTCAAAACTTGGTTTAGTGGCAAAGGTTGACCACCGCTCTTATTCTCTATGGTTTCCATATTTTATGACCTAAACGTTCATAACGTTTTTTAGCATTATAACCTAAGTGTTCATAACGTTTTTGTATTTTGATTTGTCTTTATTTCATTGACAACGTATGAAGCTCTCTTTTTATATATACCCATGAATCTTCTCATTTTATCCTCTCCAACAATCATGTCATGTTTTTGTTCCATTTTTGCTCCATATGACGCACATATCATACAGGTAAACACCTATTAAAAACATCATATTTTGTGACATGTATCTGTTTTATTCCTTTACTTTTCTTCTGCAATAATGGAGAAAGTTCCTAACTCTAGCCCTTGGTGTGCACCGAAGCTAATGGAGAAGGTGTTAATCCTAAAGTCAGATCTTGTTGTCCTGTTACCCCATAGAGGGGGAATTTTCGACTTAGGGTAGTGATTTTTCACTACACCTTGCATTTTCAAATAAGTTGTTCCAATTTAATTATTTAATCTATTTTCACTAATAGGGCAAGCCTATCTAGGTTAGTAGTTTCGGGTTAGCAAGTACAATGTTTATGAATCTAGTCATTTCAAATGACACAAGATCAGGTAAAGGCGTGGAAACTTGGATGACCTTGGATGAACCATTAGTGGCCATAATAGAAGGCAACACTAAGCTCCTTAACTACGCAACTTTAAACCTAAGTCCCTTATCAATTAAATATTGAGTCTGCTTTACATAACTAGGGACTAAGCTCTAGAACCAGATTGTAGGCTACCAATTTCATTTATGGGATAGAACCAGATTGTAGGTGCATATAGAGAGGGAAGAAGTTTATCCAAAAGGGAAAGCTTGAATGTTTTTAGGTGTGGAGGAGTTGAAGGTATTAGCATGATGCGAACGAAGTGAGAAGCTTCATGGTTATCAACGATTGTTTGTAGAAAAAGATGTATGAGAGGGGACAACAATAGTCCATATTAAAGGGATGGTAGCAACAATGATTTCAAAAGTAGAAGTAAAGGGCCGATAAGCATTGAGGGATTGAATATCAAACTACGTCATTTAGTTTTATTAACCTCAATTAATTAACCTGATGTGTATTAAATGACGTAGTTTTATTAGGATTTCTATAACAAGTGACAAGTCATGTCAGCAAACTTAATGGAAACATTAGCGTTAGGCTAGAATTGAAAAGAATAGAAAGTTTGGGTACTTAATTGCTACTTTTTAAAGTTGGGCTATAATTATAAAATTGAGCAAAGTTTGAGTTTTTTTTTATTAACCCATAAAATTAAGAATCTTCGTTTATAATGTGCACAGTATTAAATTTCAGACGTACATCTTGGTTTTCGAGTTCCCTTCACCTTCTTAAAACAAATATAAATTATTCATGCTTATCGCCTTTAAATTAAACACTTAGTTACATAATATTTTTTATGGCTTTTGTCAAAAATCACTTGCAACTTGCATGATATCACATTACAACAAAGTTAACATTTGGCTACAAAAAAAAGAAGTAGCTAAAAATATCGCTTATAATTTTTATCTGCATTTTTATTTTGTCACACAAAAAATCATCAAATTCCCGCAAGTGAATATTATAGGCCACATTTTTAGAAACTATAGCCAATTGTTTTTGGCTACGTTTTATTTTTATAGCTAAATGCTATTAGCTATGTTTTTATATTCTTAACCAAATATTTTTAACTAAATTTTCAAAAGTATAGCCAAATCTTTTTAGCTACATTTTTTAAACATGGTTAAATTTTTTTAGCTACATTTTCAAAAATGAAGCCAAATATTTTTAGCAGAATTTCTAAAACATAATTAAATGTTTTTAGCTATAGTTTACAAAACATAGCCAAATGTTATATAATGCTGCAATATATTATTTATTATATTTTATTCCATATTATTGAACAATGTAATTTGCATAATGTATCGATACATTTTTATTGTCAATTTATTAAACAAATAAATCGTATAAAATATTATTAATTCAAAATATCTAGCATTATATTAAAAATCCAAAATTATATAAATATCATTAAATTATACCAAAAAAAATATTCTTCATTACAAGATATTATTACAACTTTAACAATTGTTATAAGAAAAACAATAAATAAACCAACTAGTTTACAAATTATAAATGCTCTCATATTACAAAAATATTATAGCATGACTCAAACGACTACCTAGTATTATCCATGTCCATTAGCCTGTAATAATACAAAAAGTTTAGTTAAAATACACAAAATATTATGATTATTGAAAAAAAAAAGTATTTAGTTCTAATTAAAGCAAACATCGCATAACTTTACCATTCACAACATAATCACTCAGTAGTTACATCTTTATTAATTCTATAATTCAAGAAAATAAGTATTAAATTTAAATTATAATACAATAGGAATTGAAAGAAAAAAGTATATGAAATAGAATTAATATGCTCCACTTTCCTCTTCATTCCTATCATAATTGAGGTCAAGTAATCTTCTGAATAACATATCATATTTTGATATTTTTGCTCGAGTTTCTTGTAATGCAGCCTTAAGTCCCTTGTTTTCCTCTTAAATTTGTAATGATTGTCTTATATGATGAGGTTGAAACATTTGTCTTAGGGTCATAGCCAAAACCTTTGATGTAGCTAGAACATGTACCAAATATGGTATCATAAATGTCTTCTACACTGAATGAATGTAACAAATTTAGATTTTCCTTTCATTATTCCCAACTTAAGGTGAATATAACACCTTTTCTCTCTCCTCAATTATCTGTAGTTTCCTCCATGGCTGTGTACTTATGATGTGAGAGTTTTGGTGAATGTTCATCAGAGTTGGTGAAAATGATATGGTATCAAATCTTTGAACTCACTTAAATTCCTAGGTATTGTTTGTGATTTCTTCTTTTTTTTAACTATTTGTTTTGATTCATTAATATGCCATTCTCACATCAAAATTAAACAAAAAAATTTTCATTCATCTTTTAATCTTTCAATTTGTTTCATTGATCAATCTAGCTTTATTAATCCAGGAATTCAATTCATTTTTGTTTCAATCTATTCTTTTCCATAAAAATTCTTCAATCTTCATTGTTTGATTTAATCATATTTCCTTCAAATTCTTCATTTCCATTTGCACACCAACTGTTACCTAAAATCCCTTAAAAGAATATTTTTCTCTGAAATTCATCGATGGTGATTAAAAGTCAGTTATTTGACACTTTTGTTGTGCTTGTCCAGGATCCTTCACTTGAATTATATCTTAACCATTTAGATCATCCAAATTTTATGCTCTCCAATTATCCTTTTCAAAGGGAGAATATGGTCACTGGCAGCATTCTTATGAGGTCTCACTTACTGCCAAGAATAAGCGAGGACTTGTCAATGGAGGTTATCAACAACTTGCTATTGGATCTTCTCTTCTTCCTTGCTCGGAAAGATGCAATAACATGGTCATCTTATAGCTCTTACATTCTGTGGATAAGGATATAACATAAAGTGTGTTATATTGCTTTACAAATCAACAGTTTTACGAAGAATTAGGATAGAGATATGTGTCTTCTTTTAGAACCAGAATTTTTTAAATAAAAAAGGATCTTAACACAATTTGTCAGGGTAATCTTTCTGTTTCTGCATATTTCACTAAATGTAAGAGGTTATGGGATGAATATCGAACTTTAATCAACATACCACCATATAATTGTGCTTCTAGCCCTGCAATGGCTAGCTTAATGCAAAACTAGCAACTAATGCAATTCCTCATGGGATTAAACAATGATTATGTTCATATAAGAGGAAATATTTTAATGCTCAATCCTTTGCCACCTCTTAGCCAAAATTACTTTATGATCCTTTAGGACAAGATACAAAGGGAAATTCACTCCTTTGCACCTCTCATTATTGATTCTTTTAATTTTATTTCTCATCAAAGTTTCTCTAGCACTACTGGCTTAAGCAATTACCAAATCTTTCCTCATTTACAACAACAAACTTAGTTCAATCAGAGACAGGGCAGCCTATTTTGCAATTATTATATCCTAGACATCCAATTGAAAATGCTTTAAGTTGTAGAAAAAGAAAGGAGGGTTTGATAGAGGAAAAAGGGTAACAACATGGTGGTGAAGCACAATTTCAAAAGAGTTCTAAGTGTAATTATGACAATCTTGTAGGTAGTTCTATACCTCTCAACCTTATTCATGGGCAGTATAATCAACTGATTGCTCTGGTAAGCAAGCACAGTCTAAAGAGTTCTTCCCCATTCACTCTATGGATTGATCTTCTACTCTACTGGTTGGTAAGTCATTTTGTTTCTACATTTCTAAGTCAAATATCAGTTGGATTGTTGATAGTGGAGCCACTGACCATATTACCCCACACTTACATCTTTTTGACATTTTCATACCTTTAAAACAAGCTTGTTTTATCACCATGAAAAATGGTAAGAAAGCACAGATTCAATACACTGGCACCATTAGACTTACCCTTGATATTGTTTTACATAATGCTCTTTATGTTCTTAATTTTTTAGTTCAATTTGATTTCCGCTAGCAAACTCTCCAAACATCTCTTCTCTAATGTTGTATTTACACCTCATTCTTGCTACATTTAGGCCCTTTAATAAGGCAACACCTACACCTTGGTAAAGAGTTCAGAAGTCTTTACTATATTGATACAAATCCATATAAAGATAAGAGTGTTGTTACTCCTAATTTTTCAACTAGCATATATTCTTTTATTAATAAAAGTGATTTTAATATTGTTGTATCTGTCAGTCTACCATTGACGTTTGGCACCATAGAGTAGGCAATATTTCTTTTGATAGCATGAAATATATAGACAATCTTCCTTGTATTCAGAATAGTATTTCTTTTTATCAAATTTGTCTATAAGTAAAACATCATAGATTCTCTTTTTCTACAAATGCTTCTTCCACTTCTTATTTTTTTGAATTGTATATGCTGGCCTTATCAATATGCAACTTATAATGGATATAAATATTTCCTCACCATTATAGATGATTTCTCTAGGGCTACTTGGACCCATCTTTTATGTTGTAAGAGTAATGCCTTATTCTCACACCATTCATTCTTTTCGTGGAAACTCAATGTAACGCTCATGTGAACGTCATAAGATGTAATAATGCCTTAGAGTTCTCTGACACTACTGCTACCAAATTTATGCCAGCAAATGGTATCTTACATCAAACTTATTGTGTTGATACTCCTCAACAAAATCGAATTGTTAAGAGAAAATATAAACACCTGCTTAAGACAACTAGATCATTATACTTTCAATCCAAATCCTAGGGAGAATGTTTGTTAACTGCCACATTTCTTATCAATAGAATGCCTTTGATAGTCCTAAACCACAAAACCCTATACGAACTTCTCTACAACTAGAAACTCAATAATTCCCTCCTTGAAACTTTGGCTACTTATGTTTTGTTGCTACTCAAAAATCCCACATATCCAAATTTCAATCTAGAGCTTATCTTTGCATTTTTCTTGGCTATCCTTATGGAAAAAAGGCCCATAAAGACTATAATCTTATTTCTTATAGAGTATATTTTAGGAGAGATGTTATTTTCCATGAACATCTTTTCCCTTTTCACCATATCCCTCACAGAGATTCTAATGTTACTCTTCCCCATCCTATTTTCTTCTAACTTGAATCTCTCCTTACTTTTCATTCCCTTATCCTTTTCTAACCTCCACTCCCACATCTATCTCCTCCTCACATACCTCTGTTCCTCCATCTGTTCCTATTGCTTCTACTTTAAAAGTCTATATGTTCTTATACTACTACCTCTACCTTCCCTCATTAGTGCAATTTAGTCAAATTTGATAATTTCCCTTCTTATTTCCAAGACCATATTACCCATCTCATGACGTATAAAAAACCCACCTCTTACAAATAGGCTTCACTTAATCCTAACTGGGTACAAGCCATAAAGTGTGAACTTAATGCTCTTAAACACAACCAAATTTGGAAAGAGGTGGCTCTTCCCCTAGGAATGAAAGCCATTAGTTGCAAATGGGTATACAAAGTTAAGCTGAAATCTAATGGCAATTTAGCAAAGTAAGGCTAATTGTAAAAGGCAACACTTAAAAGATTGGGGTTGATTTCACTGACACTTTTTCTCCAGTAGTCAAGGTGTCCACTATTCGGGTCATTATTGCCTTAGCTGTAAGCAAGAAATGGGGTTTATTTCAACTAGAGGTGAACAATGCCTTTTTACATACAGATTTGTATAAGGAAGCATATATGAAAATTCCTGAAGGGGGTTCCTAATCCTCACAATCAAGTTTGTAAATTTCAAAAATATCTCTATGGTCTTAAGTAAGCTTCATGACAGTAGATCTCTAAACTTGTAGATTTAATAAGGAAACAGGGTTGTTCTCAATCCTAGAAGACTACTCTTTGTTCTTAAAGAAATATGTCTCTCACATCACCATGGTAGTTTTCTTTGTAGATGATATTGTAATGATTGGCTCTCATTTAGATGAAATTCACTCTTTAAAAGCTCAACCTAATATAACTTTTGGGATTAAGGACCTTGGATAGCTTCATTGCTTTCTTAGTCTTGAGGTAACTCATCTCCAAATGGTGATTCTCTTACTAAGAAGAAGTTTACTCAATAATTGCTTGATAATTGTGGTTTTCCTCTCACAAAACCTATTGCTACACGTCGACCTCTAAATTGCAAACTCACAGTTGAAGATGGTGATCCTCTTCCTAATCCCATTCATTACAAAGTCATAAATGGAAAGCTTAATTATCCAATCAACAGAAGGCCAGACCTTGCCTTATTACCTTTATAGTTCAGACTTTGAGCTAATTTATGCAAAACCCCTGAACCTTTCACCTATTTCACCCCAGACCTAGCCTCACTACTATGCTAACAATGTTGGACCCCGAATTTTTAGTGAAAATTAGAAATACTCAAAAATGAATGAGTTGATTGAAATGGAGTTGAAAAGCA
>JAOSBN010000005.1:36802766-36847748 GCA_027563595.1 Erythroxylum suave | reverse complement strand
GCACAACTTCGCAAGAAATGCTTCATTTAGTTCACAAAGTCTTCTCACCCCCAGTCCTCCACTGGTGAAAGGCTATGTTACGATGTCCCAAGAAATTAAATGTAACTTTCTAGTCTTTGATTGTTGTCCCCAAAGGAAATTCCTACACATTTTTTCGATAGTATCTATAACCCCTCTTGGTAACTTAGTTGTTTACATAGTATAGCAAGGGACTGCAGTGAGTACTGAGTTGACTAAGGTGACTCTTCCTGGTAAGGATAGAGACATTGCTGACCATCTCGAGAGTCTCTTCTTGACTTTCTCTACCAACTTGTAATACGTGTTCTTCGTCACCCTCCCATGAAGAACTAGTACCCCTAGATATCTTTCGAGGTCTTCTGTCACTGTAAAGGAGTAGAATCTTCCAACCTCTTATTTAATAATCTTAGGCACATTCTTAGAGAAGTATATATGGTCTTTTATGCACTGATCATGTTCCCAGATGCTTCGCAAAATCTATCAAGTACAATTGTGATCACTCGAGTTTGCTCCCTTGATGCCTCAGTGAATTAGAGAAAATCATTAGTGAACATGAGGTATGGGACCAACAGTCCATTCCTGCCTACCTTAATAGGCCTCCAGTTCCTTTTATCTACCTCCTGCATGATCAAATGACCTAATATTTTGATACATAGTACGAATAAATTGGGTGATAGTTTGGCAACCTTGTCGAACACCTCTCCCCATCTCAAAAGTTTCCATTGGCACTCCATTCCACACTAGCCAGAGCTAGGTTAACGTTATATAGTCCATGATAATACTGATCAAGTGCTCAGGGATGCCGATTATTTTCAAAGTGTCTTCGATGAAATTCTATAAGAGACTGTCATATGCTTTGGCTAGATCCACTTTAATGGCCATGAATCCCCTTTTCCATTTTATTCTCTTTATAATACGAACCACTTCTTGGACTATAATAATATTTTTCTTGTATATGGCATCCCGACACGAAGCTAGTTTGATTTGGTGCCACCTAGTCTGACATATATGGCTTAAGCCGATTTGCTATGACCTTCGTGACTAGTTTGTATGTCACATTGCATAAGCTTATCGACCTAAACAGATGGATAGTCTTTGAAAAATCCACTTTCGGGATAAGTACTATGAGGGGTCGCATTGATTTCTTTCATTGATCTCTGTCCCCGAAAGACCTTAGTGATAAATTGTATCACTTGACCACCTACTATCTCCCAATTTCTCTGAAAGAGATACGTATGAAATCCATCGGGGCTAGGCGTCTTGAATGGGAACATTTCTCCTAGGGCCTTCCTGATCTCTATTTCTAAAACCTATTTGCTTAATTCTTCCACCATTATTTCTAGTCCACTAGGGAAAGTCATCAATAGTGTCAGTCTTCATTCCCTTCGTGGCTCTATGTTAAATGTTTTAAAGTGGCTTACCCCATGGTTTCTTAAGGAGTTTTCATCATAACACCACTCTCCATTAGGTAATCGAAGCCCCTCTACCCTAATTTCCTTTCTTTTGATAACAACTTTCACGTGGAAATATTTGGTGTGTGATCCCCTAGCTTCACCCAGTCACTTTTAGCCTTCTGATACCATAACATTTCCTCTTACACCAATATTTCCTCTAGCTCATTCGATAGTTCAACCTCAAGATTGCGTAAGAAGTAATTATTAGGTTCAGAAGGAAGGGTTCTTTAAATAACCGTCAGTAGAGCCAATAGCTTTCGTTTTCTTACTTGAACTTGTCCAAAGACCACGCGATTCCATCTGACTAGCTCCTTCTCCATTATGTTCAACCCTACGTTGATTTCTACATGTTAAGTGAAGTTGTCCTTAGAAACTCGAGAAATTGGGGGTGCCTTTGCCAGATCACTTGATATCGGAAAGGTCGGCCTTGCGCAATCCATCAAGCCTCCTCTTTTAAGTCCAATAGGAGTAGATGATGATCTGATTCCACTCTTGGTAATACTATAACTACAGTCTCAATGTATTCCTGTATCCACGCATCATTGCACAGAGCTCAATCTAGGCAGTTAAAAACTCAATTGTAGTTCCTTACTTTTGGCCCTCTCCATGTCGTCTTCAGTCCAACACTGCCAAGGTCAATCAAATGGCACTCCTCGATGACCTCCTTGAACCTTAGACATCGTATAGGATCAACTGGAGCTCCCCCTACCTTTTCCTTAATTGCAACTATCTCGTTGAAGTCCCCTACTATTGCTCAACACCTTGCCATACCGTTTGTCTTATTTTTTAATATCAACCAAAGTTGTATTCTAGTTGTCTCCATCAGACTTCCATATACTGCCGTCATCCACAACTCCTTGCCATTCTCCATCACAGCTTTAAACATCATAGCTTGTCTGAATCGTGAGAAGGAAGACAGAGTTACAACATCATTCTTCCACCATACCTAAATGCCACGTAGGAATCCTAGAGCCTCAATCCTCTTTGAAGAAAATTCCCGAAAGCTACTATGCACTTAGTCCGCTTTAGTACCACTTATTCTCAGTTCCAAAATAATTACAATATTTGGTCTATTTTCGTGAATATACTCCCTTAAGGCACGTCTAAACTTGGGAGCTGTTGCCCCTCGACAATTCCATGAGAAGATCCACATAAAAAATATAAGTATTAAAACGGTGACCTTAAATGGTCAGCACACCATGTTGCCATCTGTGGATTGACCCATTTGCACTTCTTCTTGTGTCATAGTAGTCTCACCATACTGAGTTTCAAGTAAAAACTCCATAGAGACATCCTGAGATATATTATTACTTACTTTCCGCACTTCCATCTCCAATTGCAAACTCGAACGCGAGTCCCAATCAAGGTTCGGGATAAGGTGCACTGATTCGTCACCAGCTTGGATGTGTGGCGGTAGTTGTGTTCTTATCTTCTCTGCCTCTCCCTGGACATTTCTGCCTAACCACAGCTCCTCCATCCCACTCACCTTCTCAGTCTCTAGTTGCTCCGCCTGCTTTACGTCTATTGCATGGAGCTCTGTATACATCGGTGGGCCAACTCTACTTTCCCCCATGATACTTCTTGAGTCGTTTCCTTTGCCATGCCCTGCTGGACCAACCCTTAGAGTGCTCCTTCTGCCCTACTCTTTCTGGCCCACAACTTGATGTCTAGTCTGGTATAGCCTTAATGCATTTTGGGGCCCATTCCGAGCCGATCTGTCTATAGTATCCAAATCGGTAGGTATCTTCCTGTGTCCATTATTTCCTTCCTTATCTTTGCCTCCTCCTCAACTTCCAAGATCCCCATCGTGATACTATTTCCTTGTGTTCCCTAGATTTTTCGGCTGCAGTTCCCTTATTCTTCACATAATTTCTGATTTAGTTAGACTTAACATTAACAATCATCTACGGTTCGAATGTTGACAAATTGTTTTCCGACACTAAATTACGAGCATCTAGATCTTTCTCCAATAATGCTGCATTGACTGTCTTCCCTACGAATACCTCATTCTCCGCAATTGTACCATCCCTTCCATGCTTATTTGCCTTCCCTTCTCCTCCCACAAGTTCCTCCTCATTTTCAGCTTTACACATTTCACGTTGGTGACCAAAAAGGCCACAAGAGAAACAGATTAGATTGATTCCTTCGTATTTGACGTGGTAGACCCTCCCTGCAACATTTACCATCAGTTTCAATGCCTGGTTAAGATCAAGCTCCATGCATAATCTTGTGAAGTTACCGTGAGAGGAAGCAGCGGTTTGATGGTCAATCTTTAGTGTCATCCCTATTCCATATCCAATTCTGAGTAGGGCGGCCACCATCTGAAATTCCATTGGTACATGTGGGACGCGTACCTAAGCCCCCACCTTATTCACTTTCGCCTCTAATGAATGGAAATGTGGAGTCCATTCCTAGCCGAGAAGGCAGTGTCCTTTTACCATCCAGGGCCTTTCAAAAAGCACAAAATCCCGGTCTTCCTTATTCAAAAATTTCACTATAAAAAATTCATTAGGAAAATCAATTAGCTCCATCTCTCCCTTCGGCTTCCAAAGGTGTATAAGTCTCCTCCGAAGAGTCACATAGCCCACGTTCTTCCCCATCACCTCGATAATGAGTGCACTTCTCCAATTCTTGGAGAAGTTCTCCAGTTCAGCATCCAAGAAATGGATCTTGGGACATTGGCTATTGGAGAAATCATTCATCTTGATATCCTCCTCCATTGTTTCCAGCGGTGGCCTGCCATCCCCTCCATTGGTTCTGCTATAGGAGCCCACCAAAGCCTCACGATATTGATTTCCTTATGTATTGGGGTCTGCTACTCTTATCGCTGGGGACCCATGTTGCCCTTCATGTATCGTATCCTCCTCCATTATCGTATATGTTTGTTGCCTACGCACCACGATCTTTTTCTCCCTTTTGATGCTGCAATCTATCTGGTCAGATTCCTTTGAAGAAAGTTCCCGATTGGTTTCTAGCACAGTCCCAGCACCGTCGTCGTTGGAGAGCGCCATTAAATGAATGTTGAATTTTAGTTCTTCGAGTTTCTCATTTAAAGCATGGAAAATAATCTCTTACATTTGCTCAAATTCCCTGTTTCGACGAATACAAGATACCGTGTTGACTTTAGTTCTAGATTTAGATAGGAGAGAAAAGCTCCTAATTGTTTTAATCGCTTATAATTTAATTCATAGCCATTAAGATACTTAACTCTTAAATTACTCCTAAAATTTGTCAAGTTTTCAAATTAAGTTTAAAAAACTAATCTTATGATTTTCACTAATTATTAGTAATTACTCTTATTGTATATCACCTATAAAATCTATACTAATATAATAACACATAATAATAATAATCTAAAATGGTGTAATGTTTGCAACTCAGATTACCTTAAATCAATTAATTTTGTTCAATATATCAATTTGACGGAGAATTTAATCAATTCAATGCTAAAAATATGAGCAGATATTATTTTTTAAAATATTTAAAAGCAATGAGTTATACATATCGATCTCTCAAAATCATTTACACATAAATTGTGTTTTTATATATATTACAGCTATCTTATGAAAAAATACATAAATTTACACAATTATTTAACATTCTACAAATATAATTGTTTTAAAAGATATTTTAATATTTTCAAATTTAAAGATTACTTATATATATAAGTTCAAGTAATATTTCAATTAAAATTTTCATGTTTGTAATTTAGAGAACTTCTTTGTATAATAAATACCCAGTTGCTCAATCTAATTATTTATATTTTATCTTACAAGACCAATTACTTCTTAAAAAAATAAGTATAGTATATGCTCGTCTTGAAATTGAAATATGAAATATCATTTTAATGCAAGTCTTTGAATTATTTGAAACAAATTCAATATAAATGAATGATAAGGATAATTTTTAGTTAAATGATAATAACATACAATTACAACCATTGAACTAGTCATAATAATAACAATAATATTAATAATATTAAATCTATCGTTTAGATGTATCAAAAACAAGAAAAGTAGATTTTTTTACAAATAAAAGTCATTTTCATTAATCCAAATGATAAACAAAGGGTAAATTACACTAAATTTTCTTGTGGTTTGGTCTTTTTTCACTTTTGAAAACTATTATTTACCCTATTGAAATATGTTTTTGTATGACCCTACCTTTTAAGGTTATTCTTCTTTAGCAAACTTATGAAAGAATGACAAAATGGCATTTTATTGCTTATGTAGGTTGTTAAGTCACACAATATCTATTTTGGTTGTGCCACGTAATATAAGTAGTATGACATTGTCTAATTACTTTTTGTTACATTCTCTAATGAAGAATAATATTAGGGGATACGAATGATACAAAAAGATAGCTTTAGGAGAGTAAAAGATAGTTTTTAAAAACTAGGGACCAAAGTGAAAAAATTCTAAATCATAGTAGGTATGGTGTAATTAATCTATAATCAAATCAAATATTAATTAAAGATGAATATAAAGTGGGGGAAATTTTCTTAAACTTAAGTGTTGACACAAAAGGCACAAAAAAGAGTGGTAAATTTGATGATTCTAGCTATAATTATTTTTGCACAATATGATGAACACTTGATATGCAAAGCATAAACAACCTATATGTATAGAAATATTGATAGACAAAATATGAAAAATATTGTAAATATTTAAGTGATACTCAGTGTATGTGGCATTGTTAAACTAAAAACAACAAGAAAGAAATACTAAAGTTCTCCTAATCTCTTTGTCGATACCCTTACAATCTTTAATATTGAAAAGTCTATGATTGCAACAAATATCATGTGAACAAATATGAAATAAGTGTAATAACAATTTTACAAGAGGAAGTGTGATATAAAAGATATAAGGTTAGAGATAATCATTATTCAATATTTCTTGATCTATGTGCGTTCCCTAAGTTCCATTCAGGAAATTTAAATCCATTATAAGCTATTATTTAGTTAGTGAAAAAGAGAAACTACTACAATAATATCTTTTTACTACTCAAGACAAACCTAACTATCTATTTTTAATAAAAAAACTCTCTTTAAAATAGTTTCATTCCTTTCAATTGCACAAATAAGGCCAAGAGTTAAAAAAATCTCTCAACACAATGCTTTCTAATGTAAATAATAATAATTTAATTGTAAAGATGAGACCTTGATCACTTATAACACTTGTAATACTTAACGTGTTCCTTTCTCTTATATGTTTTTAGAATTTGGGAAGCTTCTTATAAGTCTTTTCAAGATTCTAGTTATTACTAGAATTGATACCTTTTATTAGGTGAAATATGGTTATTGAAACCTTAAAAGATGCAGAAACTGCTTAGTTGACTGAATTGAGGTTGACCAATCACTGTCCTTAAGAGTCCTTGGCTCAATCAACTACACATTAAAAGGTGGTAGTTATTAAATTGAATATATCTGCATGTTTTGAGAGAGAGCATAGATACTTTAGGTTAATTATTATTTCAACATAAATAATCAATCTTATATAATAATTGGAATTTCATATAAGTAAATATTAAAACCTTAGTGTTTGTTTTATTGATTTCTCTTCACTATTTTAATTGCCTTTCTTTTATTAGTTTAGCAACTTAATTCTTTGTCATTAAATATTACTTCTTTAGTTTTACTATTTAACTAGGATCAATATATGTAGTGATATAGTCTTTGTGGGCTCGACACTCTAGAATAGGGATACGCAATCCTATAGTGCTTAACCTTTTAGGATTTTTTCAATCCAGTACCCAAGCTTTTAAAATTTTCAATTTAATGACAAACCTTTTAAGACCTTAACAATTAAGTTAAAAACAATAGTTCCATAAAAAATTTGTTGATTTGGCTAACAAAATCTTTTTTGTTCATGATATATAGGTATCTATTTGAAAATTTTCTTTCTACTCTAGTCTAACCTTAACCACTATTTTTTCAAGTGAACATCTAAATGTCATCAATAATAAAGATTTTGTTAACCAAATTAGCAAATTACTAATATAACTAACTTTTCTAATTGGGCTATTAAATTTTTAAAAGGTTTGTCATTTAAATGAAAATTTAAAAACTTGGGCACTAAATTGAAATAATCTTAAAAGATTAGACATTTTAGGATTGGTTATCCCTTCTAGAATACTTCATTTTTAATCACTAGTTACAATTGATTATATACACTTATAGATAGGTTCGATCTTGTTTTTCACACCATTCTTCAGTCATATTCAATTTTCGTTTTATTAATCCTAGTTTTTAATTTATAACACGGTCATTTTCCTTTATTTATTTATAATTTAATATTCTTCAATGTGACATCTTCAAGATTGCAGTAGAATCATACATTTTTAAACTTGACAAGACAAAATATTGGTATTTCAAATTATATGAAGATATTGATGGATTAAGATACTACCTATAGGGATGTGCTATCATTATCATATGTGTGGGTATCCTTCTTATGCATCTATAAATGTAGTGTAGGCCCTTTGCTACTATAAAGATGTTGATTATATGATGGCTTATGGGGAAATAGTAAAATAATCCTTTCTTCAATATCCATTATCCAAGATAGCGTAACCATTTATATATTTTTTAATAGAAGCAAAGAACTTAAGTAGGCAGACCTATGGGACTGTTTTAGTTCTAATAGCAACTTTATTATTAGTAGCCATGATAGGTATGAATTGCATCATGTTTTAGCGTCTAATTTATTATATATCAAGTGTTAATTTGATTGTTTAGTATGTATTTAGGTTAGAATTGTGTTAGTTTATATGTTTAAGTGTTTCTATGGGTTAGTATAAGTCTTTGAGCTTAAATATTATGTTTTTGAGGTACCTTGATGTGTTTGTTAGTGTTTTAGGGTCAACGTTGAAGATTGGAGAAGTTTCAAAGACTTTCAGGCCGAATCCATAGCCCACGATCATGGACAGAGACATATGAGCCACTTGCCCCAGGCCACGATCGTGACAAAGAGGTCTAATATTGGCCACGATTGTGATAGAAAAGGTTGGACACTGGCCATGATCGTGGCAGGCAAGGCCAAGATCACGGTCTACGTCAGGCAAACACAAAAACAAGGGAAAACGTCAAGTTTCGTGGAACTTTTCGAACTGTTTCGACCCCAAAGGAATCCTAGGACTGGCAAGGTATTTAAAGAACATGAAGAACAGAAGAGGGAGCTTTTACATCAGCCACAATCCTGAAAACTCTATAGATCTTTATCAAGAGATTAAGATAGGAATCGAAGGAAGAGAGACATGAAAAAGAAGCCTATGCGAAGTACTACTCAGAACAGGAAGTTTCTCGCTATTGCTACCTCCATAAATCCGTTCCACTCGTATGTTCCAATTTTATTAATGTATAGAATTAGGATAGTCGTTGAGAATAGGTTTTGTCGAATGTTGATATATGTCCAAACTCATCATGAGGAATTTTGTCTTTGATATTAATGAAATATGATTTGTTGTGTTTTTATTGAATTATTTGTGATTCAAATGTTGGACTTCATAATTCGGTAATAAAGTGAAATTAGTAAAAATCATTAAATTGCACTAATAAGAGTTAGGTAGTTTAATAGATTAAGAATTGAGTCAAATTGATAAAATTGTGTAACGAGAGATCGTACATAGGTTTTCAGTATGTTATTGGACAATTTCATATCTAATTTAGGTTTTGAGTCAATTGTGAATCAAGAGGTTACAATTCCATAATCTAATTGGGGCTAAAGATTATGACTTGAGAGACAGTAATCCACCCTAGACTCGGTAATTCGATAGTTTTATAATTAATTAGGATTTCTTTAAGGTCAAATTAAAATCCCATTTCTCTCAATTGGTAGTTCTTAGGTTAATTGTTGATTAGGATGTGCAAATTTCTATTTTGTTTATATTTAGAAATTTGATTAATGAAATTGATTGTGTGATTGAATTAATTTTCTGCTTAGTTTTGTTCTTTAACTTGTTGCAAATTGAGTTCAGCCTTAGATTTTAGGATTAGATTAGTCCTCCTAGTAGGATCAATACCTTGGTACTACACAAATGACTCATGCACTTATAGAGTTATTGAAGTTTATTATTAAAACTTTATCATATCAAAAACCTACAATCAAGTTTTTGGCGCCATTATCGGGGAGGCAATTAATTTAGTTATATAATTAAGACGTTTATTTTAGTTTTTAATTTTTTTGTTCTTTATTTGTTATTTATTTCAAAGATCATACTCTTGCATGAACACAATAGTCATGAGAGGTGCAAGTTGCATAGTTGAAAAGTTAGACTTAGATATCAATCGACTAGAACGAACCCTTAGGAAAGCTCAACGAGAAGAAGAAGAAAAGATCGGGAAATTAGCAATGGTCGAGGAGTTTCAACAAAACATGAACCATTGAGTGAACCAAGGACAGCAACAGAGGACCCTGTTGGACTTCATGAGGCTAGGGTTCAATGCGGCGAACCAAGGAGTAGTTAGGCCACCTGTTTAAGTAGCCTCGTTTGAGATTAAACCAGCACTCCACAATATGCTTAGCAGAATGTGCAATTTTATAGATTAGCAAACAAGGACTCAAATGCACATATAGTTTATTTTCTCAAAATCTGTGATACTTTTTGGTATCATCAGATGCAGTTAGAATTCGGTTGTTCCCTTTTACCCTTAGAGATAGAGCGAAGGCTTGGGACCATTCCTTTAGTCCAACCATCATCATGATGTGGGATCAACTGGTTCAGGCCTTCCTAGATAAATATTTCCCTTTGACCAAGACCACGAAGATTATCAAAGAAATCACCAATTTCTACCAAAGTGATGGGGAATCAATCTACAAAGTGTGGGAGATATAAGGATTTGCAAAGGAAGTACCCATATCACAACCTACTTAAGGAATTCCTGTTGCAAAATTTTTACAACAGAATTAACCCACTGATGAGAGGTACAATCGACATAGCTTCAAGAGGATCACTAATGCAGAAAGGTGTTGATGAAACGGAGAAGCTGATTAAGGAGATGGTGAGCAACAACTGTTTGTAAATGAATGAGCAGGGTAGGCAACCTGCTACCTTCAGAGAGTAGAAAGGAATCATCGTGGTCGATCAGATGACTAAAATGCAAGCAAAGATTGACAACTTAACGCGACAACTCAATAGTATGAAGGCATCTTCCTCAGCTCCGGTGAAGGCTGTACAATTACAGTGTGAACTCTGTGGATAGATAAATCATGATACTATGGAAGGAGAGTGATCAGGAGTAAGTACACTATATAGGGGCACAATATGGATGAGGAGGGGGAAACAATCCCTACTCCAACACCTACAACCCCAGGTGGAAGAACCACCCTAACTTCTCCTGGACAAATAACACTAGAGGACATTTCAGGTCACAAAGACAATCAAGCTTTCAGTAAGATAACATAAGCTCGATGGAATCAAAGTTGGATAAGATTTTGGATAAGATTGTAGGCATGGAGGATGCACATAGAAGGCTCGAAAGCAAATTCGAGCAAGTAACGAAGAACCATGCTTTGTCAATACACAATCTGGAAGTCCAAGTGGGCTAACTAGCAGAGGCAATGTTTGCTTAGAATGCAAGAACTCTTCCAAACAACATCGAGTCTAACCTGAAAGAAGATATCATGGTTATCAATCAGACCCAAGAGAAGGAACCTGATCAAGTGAGGAAGACGAAGTCAGGGAACAAGGTAAGGTAATTGAAGAATTCCTTCAAAGTGAGCCCGTTATCGACTCAATTAAGGCAACTCGACATGTATTTACATTCCCTATTTTGGCTCAACAGGAGTTGTATGCAAAGAGGGTAGCAAGGAAATTACAGGAGATTGAACAAAACAAGGTTGAGGAGGTGACAAAACAATTAGAAATGGAGCTCATATTAAAGGGATTCATTAAGAAGAAGCTTAAGGAGTGAATATTAGAAAAAAATCCCAACATCGCATAGAAGAAAAAAAACCGAGGGGACTTTTTCATCCCTTGCAATATCAATAGAGTCATCATAGATATGACATTCACAGATTTGGGAGCGAGTGTAAACATAATGCCCTACATCTTTAGTATGAAGTTGGGTGAGTTAGTAACCACCAAGTTTTTGGTAAAGACAACTGATAAAACAGTGCATCAACCGAAGGGGATTATAAAGGATGTTTAAGTAAAAGTTGATAAATTTACCTTTCCTAAAGACTTCAATATATTGGACATTAGCGGCTGTTCTTGGCCATTGCTCATTCATTAATTGATGATGACAGGGACGAATTAACTCTGAGAATACGAAAGGAGCAATTAACCTTCAAAGTATTTAAGAAAGTTTACGAATTTCCTTTACCTCCAACAGATATCAAGGAACCTGAACCTCGAGGAGAATGGGAAAATATTGAGGATTTTGTGAATGTATTCAAAAAGACACACTCGCGAAGAAGAAGGCAAGGAAAAGAGGATTATAAGGAAGGTGGAAACTATAGCATGGTAACCCAGGTACAAACTGTGAGATTAATGATGACATTACCATTACACTGTTTGTTCAAACCACTATGAGCTTAAGACAGTGTTGAGCTACTAATGTTAAAAGAAGTGCTACATAGGAGGCAACCCTGGAAAATTAGTTTCGTTGCTTATTTTGTTAGAACATTTCAATCTTATAGTTAGGATTATTTTGTTTTTGAATAAAATCAAGAAGGAACAAGATTTTGAGACAAAGTGGATGATTGGTAGAGTAAGCAAAAGAGAGGTGAAAAGGCCGCAGAAGAATTAAAAAGTGAATTTGAAAAGAATGTGAAAAGAACAAAAGAAGAAAAAATGAGAAGTGGTGAAAAACTATCGGCCATGATCATGACCTAGAGGTAGAAAAGGGGAAGCAAACATTTTTTAAAGGAAAAATTTACCATTTTACCCTCCAACCACTTATAAATTCATTTCTAACTTCACTTTTTCATTTACTTTCATTTTCACTTTATCTCTCTAGACTTCAAGCTTACAAACGCTCTCACATCTCTCTAGAAATTTCACAAGCAAATATGCCAAGAATCAAGTAATCAATTAGACGGAAGCAGTCATCAAGACAAAACCAGTTAGCAGGGCAAGGGAGAAGGAATAGAGCAGCAGATTTCAAAACATCCTTCCCAATCTACACAGAGCAAGAAGGTATTCGTTTCCGATCCCTCAATGCTAGATAAATAGTAGTTCCCAAATATTTGATTTTGAAATGCTTAATATGCTAGAATTGCATGATAAAGTAGAGAATTTCGCTGAAAGAATCCAGTGGGCTAAATTTATTCATTTCCAATTTCCTGCATACGAGGAGCTCACTTTCGAATTTTCACTTCCCTTTCCTATGACCCTAGAAACACCAAAGAATTGTGGTTTAGGCTATGAGGAGGGCCCTATAAATTGAACATAGAAATCATGTACGATATGTGTGGGTTTCCTGAATCCTCCATAGTCAATCAACATGATGATTTTTATCTCTCCTGCTATTGCAACGAGCTCACTAGAATAGAGCAATTTCATGCTAAAAATTCCCATAACAATATCATTAGGAACCATGAACACTTGTTGCTGCATAAATTCATGGGCCAACTGGTTTTTGATAAATCAGAAAACAACAAGTGCTCCACAAAGGAACTCTTTATCTTATGGTGCATAGATCATAGCATTCTAGTGTGCACATCCACACATGCGTTAAACACTATTGTTGCAACTTCATGCAAGAGGAGCAACAATTTAGGTATGGGATACCTAATGTCCACCATTGCTGAATATTACAGCGTGAATTATAGTGGGTTACTGATCCATCTCCCTGACTTCCGAAACCATCATCATTTATGATGGGTTGAAATCCTTTATTCCCAGAACATGGAACTAAGGGAAATCAGCGAAAAGACACATGTAGGATTAGGGCCAGCCAGGCAAGTTGGAGTTCAGTGCCGCCTCAGCGGGCAAAAGAGGACTCAAGTAGCGAAGAGTCCAAAGAGGAAAAGGAAAAACAAGGCTGGAAGATAGTTCTGGATGCAATCTCCAACACTAACAGGAAACTTGTAGAGACCACTAGAATGATAAAGGAGATGACTCGAACACAACGACGCCAGAGTCGAGATATTCATCAGATCCACAGATATTTCTAAGCTCAGGGCATTCAATTGCCAACTTTGACCCCATCCCCGTCGTAATCTCCATGAGATTTTGTCTAAACCATTGTTTCATTTTCAAATTAGTATTCATCTTATTTTTATTTTTATTGCTTTTCTGTTGAATTTAATTTATGTTTTTTCTCTTGTATTTGCTTGTTTGTCCCCTTCTTACATTGAGGACAATGTGTTGTTCAAGTTTGGGGAGGGATATGTGTTTTGCTTTGTATATGATTTTGTATATTGTATGATAGTTGTTAGGTTGCATTCTGTAAATTTTTTTAATGTGTCAATGGCTTAGATGGATTGAAATTATTTTAATTTAGAACATAGTCAATTAGGATGAGCATAATCATTAGCTTGAAAAATTAGTGAATTAGGGTCTTTGGATAAATATACAGTTTAATTAGGATTTAGTGTAAGTTTTAACACCCTCTAAATTGCCACATTCGTTCATAATTTGAGGCCTTTCTTCTTAAATAAATTAACTAGTATTTTTTTCTTGAAAACAAGTAGCTAAACCAACAAGGTAGGTTAAAAACAAGTGTTTATTAAATAAATAACTATTCTACTGATCTTCGAGTTATGAATAGAGCTAGTAGCCAGTTGAAAATATGATATAGTTGAGTAACTGAATCGACACAGATCACAAATGAATGACTTAGTCAAGTATCCGGATCAACATTCATCACCAATGTTTATCTTCGCATAAAAGACTAAGTCCTTGTTTAAAAACATAATAAAAAAGTGTGTTTTTAAAAAATAACTACCAAACTTGTCTGTTTAGCACATATGCAAATCCAAACATGTGCTAAACAATATTGTTGCAACTCTGCGCATGAGGAGCAAAAATTCAGGTATGGGGTACCTAGTGTCTACCATTGCTAAATATTACAGCATGGATCATAGTGGGTTAACAGTCCATCTTTCTGACTTCCTAAACTATCACCACTTACGATGGGATGAAATCCTTTATTCCCAGAACATGGAACTAAGAGAAATTAGCAAAAAGACACATGTTAAGATTAGGGCTAGCCAGCGAAGTTGGAGTTTAGTACAGCCTGACTAGGCAAAAGAGGACTCAAGTAGTGAAGAGTCCAAAGAGGAAGAGGAAGAACAAGGCTGGAAGACAGTTCTAGATGAAATCTTAAACACCAATAAGACATTTGCGGAGAGCACTAGAATGATAAAGGAGATGGCTCAGACACAACGACGCCAAAGTCGAGATATTTATCAGATCCATAGATATTTCTAAGCTCAGGGCATTCAATTGCCACCTCCGACACCATTCCTGCCCCTCATCTCCATGAGATTTTGTCCAAACCATTGTTTCATTTTCAAATTAGTCTTCATCTTATTTTTATTTCTATTTCCTTTCTATTGAATTTAATTTATGTTTTTTCTCTTATATGTGCTTGTTTGTTGCTTTCTCACATTGAGGACAATGTGTTGTTCAAGCTTGGGGAGGGATATGTGTTTTGGTTTGTATATGATTTTGCATATTATATGATAGTTGTTAGGTTGCGTTTTGTAAATTGTTTGAATGTGTCAATGGCTTAGATGGATTGAAATTAATTTAATTTCGAACATAGTCAATTAGGATGAGCAGAATCATTAGCTTGAAAAATTAGTAAATTAGGGTCTTTGGATAAACATACAATTTAATTAGGATTTAGTGTAAGTTTTAGCACCCTCTAAATTGCCACATTCATTCATAATTTAAGGCTTTTCAACTTAAGTAGCTTAACTAGCATTTTTTTTCATGAAAACAAGTAGCTAAACCAACAAAGTAGGTAAAAAAAGTGTCTGTTAAATAAATAACTATTCTGTTGACCTTCTATTTATGAATAGAGAGCTAGTAGCCAGTTCAAAATGTGATATAGCTAAGTAACCAGAATGACATGCATCACAAATATGTGCTTTCACTTCAAAAAGCTATAATGATGTTTCAACTAAGCTATTTAATAAAAAAGACTTAGTTAAGTAATCAGATCGACATTCATCACCAATGTTTGCCTTCGAGTAAAAGACTAAGTCCTTGTTTAAAAACATAATTAAAAAAGTGTGTTTAAAAAAAAACCTACCAAACTTGTAATAGCTTAACTTTTCGTTGAAACATACTTAGGAGTAGTTACAAAGTATGAATGATCAAAGAATTATTAATATGTGTGCACAATTAAAAAGGGTAAATAAATTAACACTGAGATCTCGATTAATTTGTATATTTAGTTTAAAGCCCCTGGACACAAATTTTGCATGTTAATGATTTGATATAACTTGAATGATTGTGTTTAATATTAAATTTATTTTATGAAGTTGAAGCCATTGCCCCATTATTGCATTGAGTGTTGTGTGCTATTATGTGTTTTATGTTTTGTTTGCTTAAGGAAAAACAAATGTTTAAGTTTGGGGATGTTGATAGGTGTGATTTGCACCATGTTTTAAGGTTTAATTTGTTATGTATTAAGTGTTAATTTGATTGTTTGGTATATGTTTAGGTTAAAATTGTATTAGTCTATATGTTTAAGTGTTTTTATAGGTTAATATAAATCTTTGAGCTCAAATATTATATTTTTAAGGTACCTTGATGTGTTTGTTAGTTTTTCAGGGTCAACATTAAAGATTAGAGAAGTTTCAAAGACTTTCGAGCTGAATCCACAGCAGGCCACGATCGTGAAATAGACATGTGAGCCATTATACCCCAAGCCATAATCGTGACAGAGAAGTCTAATATTAGCCACGATCGTGACAGAAAGGGTTGGACGCTGGCCATGATCATGGTAAATCATGGCAAGCCATACTCTTCTGGAACTTACAAAGGGAGGAACAATATAAAACCGATATTGGTTACAACTTAGTGTCAGAGGTCAGTTACATGTGGCATCGCGATGCATAAAAGTTCTAGAATAAGACTAGCGCTAATGTTATTGCCAGTCTAACATGAATTCTCAGGAACAATTGACGAGGACATATGATTTCTCCAGTTCAAACCCTCTAGAATTCTATTTTTTATATTCCTAGCTATAAATACCTATATTAGAATTAACCTATAGAGTATATAACATCTTTTAGCATTCTTCTAGCAGACTTTAAAGAGACTTCTGATTTTTCTTATTATATATTTTTTTTCATTTTTTAGCATTAGAGGAATATTTGGAGCAAGGATTGGAGGAGCTTATGATATCTTCTTTTACTCTTTCTTATACTTTTTTCTTTTATGTTGAGAACTATTTATTTTTATCTTATTTTCATTATTTTTAGTGGCTAGAAACCTCATTTAGGGTTAGAGATATAGCTTGTCAAGATTATTCAATAATGTATACATATTTTAATTATTAGATTGGTTAAATTTACTCTCATTGTTCTTAATGTTGGATTTGTGATTAGCGACCATAGATTATTTCTTATAAATTGTATGAAGGATCAATAAGCGGAATAGAACATGTATATTAGGAGAATAAACACTTCAGCGCTAGAGAACAATAATATTTTAGACTTCAGTGACAACCATATATTTTAACTATGTTGATTAAAGTTTTAGTATGTTAAATTGCACATCTAGAGGTGATAGTTACCTAATTAGATACAATTGTGTGCCTCAACAAAGGGCATAGAAACCTTAGGTTAATGGTTATTTAAACTTGGATGATCAATCTTGTATCATAATTGAAATTCCAGATAAGTGAACCCTATATCTTTAACATTTATTTATTGATCTTTCTTTATTACTTTATTTACTTTACATTCCTTAGTTTAGTGATTACCTTATCTTAAATTAACTTATTACTTTATTTATTTATTTGATTAAGATTAATAGATTTACTCCCTAGTTCTCTGTGAGATCGATTATTTGGAATCACTTCAATTTTAGTAAACTATCGACAATTAATTCTATAAAATTGCATATATAAAGTATATAAAGTTTTTAGTGTTTTTTTAAGGAGCTATGATTACAATTTTTTGAGATATCTCCACTTACATTTTCTAGTGCAATTGGATTGCATAAATTGGTAAACATAGTTGATAACGCAATAAGGACCAAATTTTTTGAGATATATGAAGATGAATATATTGAATTGACCCTCAAAATTTTATCAACATTCAAGTTGAATAAAAAAATTTCCTAGGATGATCCTAATGGGATTAGGTTTTAGATAGGTGGTGCAAAATTCTCAATGTTAAGTTTTGAATTTGATCTTAATTGTGTGTTTTATTAACTTCCTTGAAGATATATATACAAAAGTAGAATTTTGGCATAAAATCTTAAAAGGAAGATGTGAATACAATATCAAAAGAGAAAATAGTTCACCACATAAATTCACTCTAAAAGGAATATGTGAATACAATCCCAAAAGAGAAAATAGTCCACTATATAAATTCACCAGGCTTGTGTTTTTCACATTAAGAAAATGATCGCACCATTTTTAAGAGGAGGGAAAGAACAAGGGTGATCACTTAATGTTTTTTACTTTTCATGTGGTTCTTACTTGAGAATGGCCGTACAACTTGGCGTTCTATCTTTTAAGGCATTTATAAAGGGGACAATATGTAGAGGGTTATACATCACACACTCAGGGGGGAAAAAACATACAGGTTCTTAATAAGCTTCCTTAGATGACCATAACATTTATAATGCCTAACCTTGAGATTGAAATTATGTAATACATGAGGTTAATGAAGGTTATCAGGAAAGAGTATTTTTTAACTAGTGCTAAAATTATTGACGTAAAGGGTGATGAGGCATGGATGGAAGATTATAAGGTGGATAGGACTATTAACTAACCAATAGTAGCTACTCAACACCATAAGTGATAAGCACCAATCTACAAGAATGTTGGTCCACCACCACTGTAATCAAATTTGGGGAATATAATAAGTATACACAGGGAGATCTTTTGGGAGTTACAAGAGCAATGGCAAACACTTAAAGAGATTCAAGAGCTCCATAAGGATTAATATGAGCTATTGGGCTAGATAAGATAGAAATAAAGTGTCTATTTTCCCTATATTGGATAGCAGTCACTGCCTCGACCTTTTCGAACTTCATATTCAACGGAGCAACAAAAATAGAGTGCTCTTAATGGAACCAGTAAAAAATGATCATGTTAGACTAAAATTTCTCCTTCACTATTGTTTCTTTTATTATTGTAATTATATAAAAAACATTTATTTGAGTAATTTAAATTTCGTTCCATGTTAAATTTCATATAGTTTATATTACAGAATGAAATTCAGAGATTATGCAAGCTAGATTGATTTTAAGATGACTTAATAAATCACTATAATTAGTAGACTCTAATGTTTCAAGATTTGAATTAAGATATAGCATTAATGTCATTTAAATTCAAAGGAAACTAGGAAACTTCCAATAAATACTAAAATGACACTTAAACATTAATACGTACCATAAAATATAGGATCCTTTCGTCATTAGTTCTAAAGCTACATATGGCAAAAACTAGTAGGACCTATATCTGTGGATATCTTAGAGATAACTACATTAGTCACTTTTAATCCTCCAACAGAAACTCAAACAGGGTTTGTTCTTGTAATAGTTGGTTGACCTTAAGGATTATATGAAACATAAACATGCACATAGAGTGCCTCATCTAATCACTCTAAATACAATTGAAGAAGATCACTAGTTTGTTTTTATATAGAAGCATAACTATAAGAATGGAGCAAAAAGATAAAAATAGAAGCATTAATAAGTGATGAAACAGTATGAAATTAAGAAAAAAAGTAGCAACCACAAAAATATCTCACCTAAGGTAGAATCGTTAATTTTATGGTATCGATATGAGTGAAAAAAGTTATCTAGTATATAGTTGAAAAAGAGAGGTCGAGACACATATAAAAGAAGTTATAAAATGGTTGAAACAAGGAAATCATCTGTATGCCTAAAATAATGTTATAACAGAAATGGTAAATAAATGTAGTAGAATATGTAAAGCCTTGTATTGTGTTATCCAACAATAATGTATTTGATTCTTTGTAATCTTCATAATTTTATAGAACACAAAGGTTTCCTTGTAACATCCTATTTCCATAATAAGGGTTAGAACCCTAGATTTCTATAAATGAGATATAGCAATAAGAGAATAGAAAAATGTATTCCATACTCATGCATGATATTAGCCTACACACACATGCATTTGATTATGTTGTACACACCACAATGACTATTCATGCACTCATTTGACATTTTCTAGGTATAAATGATTCTAATATGATTATGATGTGAATAGTGAATAAATTGTCTTGAAAATTGATTTGGTTAGTATAATTATTGATTTATAATTTTAGGTAAAATTGGGGAATTTATGAAATTTGGAAATTTTGGACTAAGAAAAATGTCAAGTGATAAGACAATTGATAAATGGTAGTAAAAATGAGTGATGAATGACAATAGAAAGAATTGATATGTGATATTATGATTTAATGAAAAATGTTATAGAAAATATGGGAGACAATTCGATTAGAAATTGGAGATAAATGGACTAGTTAATAAAGAGGACCAAGTAAGACCTATAGAAAATGGACATGTGGTAAGTGACAAGTGTCACTTGCCATGCCACATCTTAACCCACGACATTTCTCAATAATGAAAGACCATTTTCATTTTAAGTTGTCTTTCACTTTATCCATTGCTCTCATCTTTTCGTTAATCTCTCTTCTTCATCTTCTTCAATCTTCTTCATCTACGACACTCAGTTCTCACCCTATCAATATTGAACCTTGCTCTCACCCTTTTCTTGCTACTTTCATTTTCTTGTCTTCTTCATTTGTAACTAAAAACCCAACCTTTTCACCTCCATGTTGATGATCTTATGATGTTAGGAAGCTAAGGTTGAGTGTGATTTAAAGGTCTTGAAGCTAAAACAAGTAAGTAGCATATTGTTCTTTATGATTTGTTGAATGGAGCATGTATGATGATAATTAGAGGTTAAATGATCATAAAATGGTGATGTATATGTGTTGAATCATGAGTGAGGAAATGAGCATATAAATGTCTTACTTATATATATATATATGATGACTAAAGATCCATAAGTTGATGTAGTGATGCTTTTGATTTAAAATGATTATAAAAATGATGTAAAAAGAGTGTAGGAATTTTGGTTAGTAAATGGATGATTTCATGTTCTGTTTTCTATGTATAATAACGTGGATTTCATTGGTTGTTATGATGATGAGCTAAAATGAGTCTAAAGCTAAAAAAAATAGGAGTAGTAAGGTGTTTTGAAATGAAATAAATTAAGGTGATAATTTAGAAATGGAATGAAGGTGATAATGGAGTAAAATATGTGTAGGAAATTGATGATGAATGTTCTATTTTTGGTGTTCATGTTCAACCATAGAGCATGATTTGTTTGTGACGGATAACGAGCTAAAATGAAGGTAAGAATGAAGTAGAAATAATGAGGAAATAAGCTAGAAATGATAGATTAAGCATAAGATATGTTAGAAGTAGCTTGAAGGAGATGAAAAACTGGACAATGGGAAGAACTTCGTTGGGATTTTTTTATGGAAGCAACTTGCGATCATGGGAATATGTCCACAATCATGGGAATGCATGATGGAGCCAAAAGTTTCTGTTTTCATAACCTGAGACTGGCCTAAACGTAAGATGTTCTCCTTTTATGTGTGTTTTGAAACAACAAATGGTTAGGTGCTTTCCTATAATGTATTTAGGCTTGAGTAAGACTTGAAATGAACCTAGTTGATGATGGATTAAGTGGTTAAATATGTGATATACTTAAGGTGATAATTAAGGTTATGACTTAAGAATGGATTGTTATACATCAAGCAGTCAAATATGGAAAGTTAGAGATGTTATAGAAATGAAAGTGATCTTATATAGCTAATATGATTCAAATGAGATGAATGATGTGTACTGAGTAATAATGAATGAGAAATTGAGTATCATGAGATCTTATAATGCTAGAAAAAGGATTGGAGAGCATGTATGTGATAGATATATGATTAAATGATGGGTTTAGAATAATCTAGTACAAATGAGGTGTAAACCTAAATTCAAATTTGACATAAATGAGTTATGAAGTATGAATGATCTTGAGATATGAATTAAGTAAACATACCCAGAATAGTCAAATTGAGCATGCATTATACATTACACATATACGTATGTGTACAAATATTGAATGTTCATATGAATGTGCAAATTAGTGATGTGTGTACAATGTGTGTGCTGCATCAAGTTGATACCAAAGATTCAACATCAGCTTTTAGACGTTTCCAGATCATGGAAGTAAATGCTAATATGGAGCGTACTGTGAGTCGACCTAGATGCTCTCCTCTTAATTAATTGTTTTGTTTAAGAATATGTATTGAATTATTATTGATGTGAATGTGAATGTGATAATTCCAGACATTAATAGTTCGAGAGGTTTGATAAATGTGAATGTATTGGAAGTGTTTCATTAAAAGTGAATGAGAAAGGAATAAATGATTCTCAACATATTTGTTAAATGCTGGGCTTGGGTCTAATGATATGTGAAAGTGAATGTGTAAAGTGAATATAAGTGACTGATTAATATATGAGATTTGATGCATTCCATTACATGAATACATGATCAAATAAACGTAGTTATAACCAAAATAGCCACCGAAAAAGTGCTTAAAGCTCATAATATGATTAATAGCAAAAGGGTCACTATGTATAATGAGCCTGGTATCCCCAATGGATACAGGACAGTTATTAATGAGCTCGGTATCTACAATGGATATGGGGCAATTACAGGCACTCATTCATAACAACATAACAATTGAAAGTGAGTCTCACTAGCATTACATATATAATTGATATGTGTTTTAAATGATCAAAATGAACTGTTTGACTATTCTGAATGTGAAATGTGAAATAAGTGAATAAAGTGTTATTTGATGTTATATGATGAGATAATGAAATGATGTGCTATATGTGTAAACACTTATCTGCAAATTGAATGTGAACTATTTGTGTTATGTGATATGAGTGAGACATCGAGGATAGTCTACTCACCGAGTTTGCAAAACTCACCAAAATTAAAACATTGTCTTCCAGGCTCAGGGAATACCCAGTTAGATGAATTGGAGTATAACCACTACATTCAGATAAGAGTTTGAGGTCGGAATCAGTTGGCATCTACATATGTTTTCTGTTAATTTTTTTATATTAAACATTGTATTCCGCAAGCGTTATTTATTGTACAAATAAATTCAATTTGTAATAACAGTTTGACTAAACACGCTATGTAATTGTAATGGACCCAGATGATTACTGGAATCTATGATGATATGTATATTGAATGTGACATTTGCAATTGAAATTGTCATAAATAAAATAAATGTTGCAATGAGTATGTTTGATCGATTGTCCTAGCATGCCACCCTCGTAGAGCCTGTTCTCGAATACCGAACATACCAACATGTTTAGATGTATATGATAGAGTCCATAGGATAATTATACATTGCAAATGAAATTATAATGAGATTATAATTATAAGATTCTTATTGCAGTTATGTATTATCCATAAGTTGTTCTATTAAGATTGGACATTAACATAGTGTAAAAATGTTAGCACATGTTATGTCTTTTCCTAAGAATGAACTAGTCGATCTTATAGGCTAACGTATGGAGATATTTAAACAAATGTGTGTGCGCTAGTTAAAGAATAAGTTCACTTAACCGACCCAACATGAGAAATCTATTTGGAACATTACTTGTATATCTATGAAAATTCTCATTTTGATGATTGTATAGAAGTGATCATTTGACTTGAGATATCTAATGTTATCTTGTATAATAATTGCTATGTTTTGACACTACTTATGACCTATTCTAATTATAGGACATTCAATCGGTAGTCATTAGATGTAGTGTAAACTACATGGAGGTAATTGTGTGATCAAAATATGATTTATCACCCTAAAGTAATTATAGAGAATGCTCTATTGTTCTTGATTAGTATTGATTCGAGAAATTCTTATTCAAGATGAAATGACACTTTGTAAATAATTTACAAATTTCATTAACTGAATCAATAGCTAAAGGTGAATAACTTACATGATTGAATTAAAAAATAGTAGACATTAATTCCATGCTTTATCTAATCAAAACATTATATAATAAAAGAATTGAATTATACCGAAAAATTATCATGAAAAGGTTAGTTAAAATCACTTTGACATTCCTAAATATTTGGATGATCATGATGTGTTGCTAGATGTCAATCTTAATATATGATTATGAATTGTTTAAATGGAGAATTAAGGATAAATTAAAAGAAGTTTTGATTTATCTAATTCTAATTATGAATTAGCATTATAATTTATAATCATTGTTAACATATTTAGGAACCTAATATGTCACACATAGAGAACAAGTTGAAGAGAGCAAAAGTATTTTTAATTAAGTTGGACTTGATTGTAAGGTTTGAGAAACTTTATGACTAAATATGAGATATTTAATAAATATGGATCATTATGAGATATTGAATCTTATTTGGATATAATTGGTATTTAATTAGAAATATTAGTAATTTTATTAGAGTTTACCTGAAATTAGAATTTATGAGGAGAGCCCTAGAGTAACTAGTAAAAGTTGCTTTTTTGTGACCAAAAGTTCATAGCCTCAAATCAAGGAAATAATCTTTTTGTAAAAAAATACAAAAGGAAGGGTGTGTACATCGATGACCCTTCTTAGACCATCGCAAAGCGGTAACCTTATGCATTGAGTACATTGACTTTTTTAAAAAATTAGAATTTAATTTCAATTAAATTACTAAAATATCCAAAACTTATTATAAAAGATCTAATAGAGCTAGAATTTAATTTCAATTAAATTACTAAAATGTCCAAAACTTATTATAAAAGCTTTAATGGGGCTAACACTTCTTGTTTAACCATCTATGTAAGAGTTACAGATTTCTTTCAACTTATTCTGTGGATATAGTTAGAGGGTAGACACTTGTGTGACTACGGTAGTCGAGATGGACTGTTTTCAGAAACAATTCAAAAGATATGATCAGAAAAAATCAAGCTTTAAAATAAGGTATAAATTATGATCTATGCTTTGTTATGATTTATATGTTAATCATTTTATAAAATTAAACTAATCTTGTTTTTTGGAAAATCGAAAAATAAAAAGTTTTGTAATTATTTCGTTGTGGTCAAGGTTGGATCCCCTTCCAGTTTTCCAACAACTATACCTATTAAAATTTGCTTCCACTTATTCCACTTATTCAATTTATTCCTGTAAATTAATTTTAAACAGCTAATGTTGTATAGAGATAATATAGGTAATATTATATATTCCAAAATCTTTGGATATACTTTCATATATATCTCAAATAAAATTTTTTAATAAGAATAATCGGTTTAAATCAAAAATTAGTTTCTGTTTCTATCATGATTACAAATTTGGCAAGCAAACCTAAACGATTAGCTAATAATTACGAGATGATCAAAATTTTGCTTTGGGCTTGTTACGCGCCTATGCTATCCTTCAAAATCTGGCAATAAATATGGAAGTTAACCTATATAGGTCCTGTACTGCTTGCTAAAACGTGACAATAATAAAACTGTTCTCATTATTTAAAAATCACGCAGGATTTTAAGCTACCACGGTAGACATATTTGACCGTAGTTGGAAGATCACCGTATGAATTACCATTTCCCATAGGCATTGAAAAATTGCCACGCGCCACGTAATCTTTTAGTAGCAAGCATTTAACTGTTGGAAGTTGCAGCCAAATTTTTGGTCAGGGAAAGCGCCAAAAAGTAAACAAAAAGAAAAAAAAAAAAGAGAGAAAGATTGGATCAATGGCGAGGGAGGGGTAAAATTGACCTAAGGTGTAAGGAGTCATTGGGTTGGGTTGCAAGTCCTCTACTCTAACAGTCTACCGCATTTTCCCCTCCCTCTTCTCTCTTTTTCTCCCACTCCCAGTAAAGTAGAGGAAGGAAGAAAGAAAGGAAGAAAGAGTTGGAAGCTTCATTTGTTTGGGTACCTTTTCTCTATCTTTTAACTGCATCGCCTCTTCCTATTTCTTTTAGATTGTAACTCTTTCGGTGCTTCTCTCTTTCCTTTTGTTTTTCAAGAGCAGATTGATTGATCTTTGTATCTTCACTACTTGTCAATCTGCTGTGAATGACTTCAGTACATTTTCTTCGTGATTGTGTGATTTTTCAGTTGTTAAATCTGGATGGCTTGCCTTTGTTGGGTGTGTGATTTTATAGTGTTTGTGAGTATTTAATATACGCTGTTAGTTTCCGAGTTGGGTGTGTGTTATTTGTTTGGATTGAATTATTTTCAATTTTGTGTACGATTTCATTCTTCGCTCGACCTAGTAAGCTTACTTCTTCCTCTGAAGATTTGGTTTCAGTATTTATGTATGTTTTCGTTTATAGCTACATTGTGCTAATTAGTGTTCTCCATAATTTATGCTGATGAAGAATGTCGATACGAAGTATGCTTTCTGATGTTTTTCTTGAGAGAAGAAAAGGAGTTGCCTGCCGATCTATGCTTTTCTATATTTGTCTCTCCCTTAGCGTTTATCTATAGGCCTTGCAATTCTTTTTTCTCTCCCTGTTTGGCTTAGAATTTTCTGGCATAAATTGTCTTGTTTGTCCCAAGTTACTTATATTCCATGGTAAGAAAATATTGTCGTCTTGAAACATTTTTGCATAACCTGACCTTCTTTGTATCTTTTTCGGTGCTTATTGCAGTGTCTTTCAAGGGACTCTGAATGGAGCAGGCAAGTGTTTCTTTTTTAAGGACTGTCCTTTTCTTAAAATAACAAAGCTGGTTCCAATCTGTTGCTGTCAATCTGTGTTTCACTCATTATGACTCTCAATCGTGTTGCAGTATGAGAAAGTTGAAAAGATTGGTGAAGGAACATATGGAGTGGTGTACAAGGCTCGTGATCGTACAACCAATGAGACTATAGCTTTGAAGAAGATTCGCTTGGAGCAGGAAGATGAGGGTGTGCCTAGCACAGCAATAAGAGAGATTTCCTTGTTGAAGGAAATGCAGCATGGCAATATCGTCAGGTGTTTATTCTCATGTTTGGGGAGCTTGTCTGGCCATCGGCCATCATTGCTTTCGTTTCTGATTATCTTGAAATGGAATTTTCCTTTTGTTAAAATTTGTACTCCTTAAGCACTCCAATTTTGCCACCATGCACATTATACTTGTTGATATATGTTTTATATGCCGTGTCAAAAATGGTTAACTGGGGGTTGTCATGAATCTTTTTTGGATATTTCTTAATGATTACAATATTCATGTATAGCTAACCATATCTCATCAGTGTTTCTTAGATTTTGATATTGACATGGTATGTTTTGGGACTGGTTCTTCTTTTCAAGCTAAATGGGAAAGTTTCTTCTAATGAATATGTACCTTAAAGTTGTTAAGAAGCTGCAAATTTTTGCACATTGCAATTATATAATCTTTAGTGTAACATATTTTCTTACTGGTATTCTGATGACAGATTGCAGGATGTAGTCCACAGTGAAAGGCGCTTATATTTGGTTTTTGAGTACCTCGACTTGGATTTGAAGAAGCACATGGATTCTTGCCCTGATTTTGCAAAGGATCCACGTCTTATTAAAGTTAGTGATGTTTCTTAACTTTTTTATGGTTATTTTAAGTATCTGCTGATTAAATAGTATTATTATGTGTGCATAAGCATCACTAGAGTATGAGTTGCCTATTATTATTCATACTCTTCTTTTAGAAAGGTGAAAGAATGGCTCAGTGTATAGGGGTTCAATTCATTGAAACACCAGGAAAGCATAGTGTTGTTTAACCTGTGACTGATAGGCAATAACTCGACGTCCTTGTATGTGCCAATTGTTGGTACAATTAGAAATGTTTTGACATTGATTCATGATTTATAATATCCGTCCTTGATGGTAATATTGTTTTTTCACAGTTTGATTAGCTCGGTAGATGTTTTGTTACCATTGTTGATGCACATATTTTGGCTTCTAACTTTTTAGTATGATGATGGTCTATTTGTATATTCTATAATTGCAGACTTTTCTCCATCAAATTTTGCGTGGTATCGCTTACTGTCATTCTCATAGGGTTCTTCATCGAGACTTGAAGCCACAGAATTTACTCATAGACCGCCGCACAAATGCACTGAAGCTTGCAGATTTTGGACTGGCTAGAGCATTTGGTATACCTGTTAGGACATTTACACATGAGGTATTAATATGTGTACTGATTTTTGTTTTCCCTAGTGTGACTGCATTTAGCTAGTTTATCACAATGTGGAGTAAATTTTCCAACCTTCCAGAAAAGGTACTCTAATTTGTTAGAAGACTTATTGATTGATTCTGAAAAATTCCCCCACACCTTTGATATATACTAAAATAAGAACTGTTTTCTTGCTGACTTGAGGTCTTGGTGATCTTCGAAGTATGTGGGAGTCAAACAACAATCATAATCAGCAGAATGTCTATTTCATATCATATTCATGGTTGTGGTGGCTGGCATATTGAACACTTTCGATCATTGCCTTTTTTCTGGGTAAAACTGGTTCTTTTCTCTAGGTGGTGACCTTGTGGTACAGAGCACCAGAAATTCTTCTTGGATCTCGACATTATTCTACACCAGTTGATGTGTGGTCAGTGGGATGTATATTTGCTGAGATGGTAAACCAACGGCCATTGTTCCCTGGAGATTCTGAGATTGATGAACTATTCAAGATTTTCAGGTGTTATAGCTTGTGAACTAGTATTTGGTTCTTCATGACATTTGTTTATCTGGTATTGAAATCCCATTCTTCCCCAATTTATAAATTCTTTGACACCTTTCATATCAGCTCCTAGCAGATACTTTTATGTGAAAGAAATTAATGTATGCCAATATAGGATGACTAGACTAACCTTTCTGTTTTGGTGCATGGACTGGTTCTGGAAGAGGTGTTGAGAAACAAACCTTACTTTAGACATTATACCTTTGTTCTCTAAGTTGTTTCTCTTACCACTGTTTCACCCCACTCCTGTTCGCCTTTCTGATAAAGCAAACATACGCAATGTTAATTACTAGGTATTCCTTTTAATCTTTCAGGGGGTTATTGTACTTTATTTGTTTTTTACTTTGAGGGAGAAAATGAAGAACTTTTATGGTAATGGAAAGTGGCTTGAGAAATTATACGCCCATTTAAAATAAATGTCATCGTTTGGTCCTTAGCTGACAACGATGCAATTCATGTCAAAGAAACAAGAGAACATATATTTTGTAATAAATGATCAATATGGAGACTTGACCATTGTTAAACATCTTTTTATTTCTATTTTTATTAAATCTTTATAAATTATGCAACATGATGCTGCATGAAATGTTTGTATCGTTTGTAATCCATAAGTTCTGTTCATGTAGAATTTTGGGTACCCCAAATGAGGATGCATGGCCAGGAGTGACTTCTTTGCCTGACTTTAAGTCTGCCTTCCCCAAGTGGCCTCCTAAGGTCTTGTGCTACTTTTTTTTATAGTGTGCTATTAATAATTACTATTTATATAAAGCCCTGACACATGATATGCTTGGCAGGATCTGGCAACTATTGTTCCTACTCTTGAAGCAGCTGGTGTTGATCTTCTTTCCGTAAGTTGAGATTTGATAGTTTCACCAGCATCATATATGTCTTCCTCTCTCTTGCCCTAACATACTTGCAAGCCTCAGTATTATTCATCTTTGCATATAAATATATAGATATAGATATACACATCTATTGTTCTAATAGTTGTGCTTCATTCCTAAAGAGGGATATTAGTTTTACTAAAATATACTTAAATATTGTTAGTATACATGAAAAGTGCAACTATTACAAACCTTTAAACTTTTGAATAATATTTATGTTTCCCCCTATAAAGATATAAACAATATTGATAGAATTTACTTTAATATCTAACTGAATTGAACCTATAATTGTATTTTTTTAATATTTATTTATATTGTAGTACGTTAAGGAGTAATAGTTGTTTCTAGCCAGAAAATATTTTCTATCTTATGCTTGGAATTCTTTTAATTTTATTCTTATCATACATACTTTATAATATGTGGTCAAATAAATTAAATGAATAAGATTGAGTAAAGTTTGTGGAAGTTGAGAATGGATACGATATTGTGAATGATGTGCAAATGATTTTGTTATTCTTCAAAAGAAAAAGCAAGAGTAGTTTATAAAAATTTTATGTAAGAATCAACTATATTTAGACTATAGTTTAAAATAGATTTCTGTAAGATGACAGATTATATTTTGTATAATTCTACGTAAAAAAGCTCAATAAAATGCTAACAAGTTTTTAAGCAATCATTATTGTCTTTAGGGATTGAATAATAGCTAAACTTGTAAATAATTTAAAAAATTATTTTGGACACATAAGATTTTGTGGAGTTGAAAATGGACAAGAATTCAGTCAGTAGATTGCAGTTCACTAAAGAATTGGTGGTGCATACTATGCAATGATTGGTCAAGTCTACCAACCATATTGTATTCTAAAATGTTTTAGATAATATTGAGCAATTCAAACTTGTATGATTGAGCTCAAATTAATTAATAACTTCCAGCCATGCATGTGAAATAAAACTTGCCTACACATATGCTTATTGACTGAAATTTAATGTATCTGTCAAACTTAAATATACAGTTTACCAGTGAATTTTAGTTGCAAAAACCCTATTAGAGACTTGAAGGATTTAAATATAGGCATTCATGTAGTAGTGTGTGGAGGTACAAAGTATGCATAATTATGAATATATTCCACACAAGAAGATTGCCAACATAAAAGACATAATAATTGATTTTGAGTTTTACTAAAATAACAACTTAGATGAAAAAAATAAAATTGAAATAGGAACCAAGGAGAGTGTATGATTGAAATACAATAAATTATTATGCAAATAGAGTTGCATATTAATTATCTCAGTTAATGAGTTTATTAAAGTGAATAAATATATTTGCCTTTCCAAGTTGTGAACCTCAAACTTAATCAATGATGTTATGCTTTGTAACTGTAGGCTGATAGTAACTGTCTTTTGCAAGTTTTGGTGTTTGAAAATGTTGTCAAGTTCAAATTGAAACTAAAATTTTACTCTAATAACAAATAAGACAGCAATTGATTAGTAATAGAAAAGGAAGATGCAAGAAGATTAAAAAAGGAGTATATTATTGATAATTTTAGAATTTATGTTAATGTTCAATAAAGATTTTGAGATTAGGGGAGGATAAGACCCCTATTGAAAATCTCAATCTGTAATTTTATACTTGTTTTCTGTTGTCGTCATCATTTGTATGCATTATTTACATTTTCTAAAAACATAACTTTGGAATCTCTGAATTTTCTGGTCTTTAAACTTTATATCTCATTAGTCATTTAGTATCTTTACGTGACACATATCTCTAGTCCTTTAATTTTACATTGTTTCTTCTTACAGTCTTCCAATTGTTATATTGACAATTTTGTTGAACTTTGTTCATAGCTCTAAATTGAGAATTTTGTTGATGTCTTTAATGGCTGTCTTACAACATCAACGGACTTTCAAGTTTGAGCGTGAGCGTCGTGTGTCTAACTTGGATGCAACATACGATTTTCATTAAAGACATTGACAAAAAGTAGCTTAAGAGTGATTAGTAAAATTCAAAGATTAAATTAAAAGGTTTAGTGATTGGAAGATTGATACAAAGGAAAAAATTAAGTTGAAGGATTAAAAAATATGGTTCTATATCTTTATACGTCCCATCATGTGATTAAACATGGAGCTCGCTTAATAAATTCATACAATTGAATCATAGAACGTTAAAAATTTCACCTCACTCTTGCAAGAACTCATCATAGATTTGAATTTTGATGGACCAGAAAATGCTGTGCTTGGATCCCAGCAAAAGAATTACAGCCAGGTCTGCGCTTGAGCACGATTACTTCAAGGATATTGATTTTGTCCCGTAGAGATTGCATCTTCTGAAAGTTTATATTTGTATGGTAAAAATTGAATGATTAACAAATGTGTGAGAAATATGCGGGTGTCGCATTGTTGCTATATTTTGCTCGTTGCTCTGTTCCCTTTGCCTCAACTGAACAAACATCTCAGAATTGTGTAAGATTCTTGCCCTGTATGTTCCTTGGAATTGGGAGTGGAATGCCCTTAGTTCCTTGCATTTTGCTTGTAGCAGATTTCTGTTTTTGTTTCGAGTGGAAAATCATTCGTTTCTCAGTTTGCTTGTAGCAGATTTGTTTGTTTGTTTTTTCCTTTTGTCATTGTCTGTATAATTGAAACTTGTGTTTACCTTTCTTGTTATATTATTTCGATTTTCCTTGTCCTTTTTTATCATTGTGTAATATGCCATCATCATTATTAAAGGGGAGTTGTGCAAAATGCTTTGGGCATAATGGTTTTATTCTTTTTTACTAGTATATGACAAATTAATAGGATTTAAGATAATAAATATCTTCGAGGCCAATTCAACAAGAGTTAGAAATGCGGTTACTCTGTAAAAATTGGAAAGAGCCGTCACAAGTTTATTATGGAATACATGATGTGGGGCTATTAAAAATTTTAAGGTTTCTCTTTCACACAAAGTCTTCCTGATTAGTATTTTAGGGGAATTATGATGGAAAAAATTTGAAAGAGTTATCAGTAATTTTAATGGGTTGTGCCTGGATTAGATTATTTACAATAATTCCCATGTTAACGGATTTTATCCTAACTTCAAAACTTGCAACATATGTTTTTAGGTTACTAAAGTGAAAGGTAGACCTTTCGCAACAGTCTTTCAACCTGATATTTTCGGGTTACTAAAGTCCTATATTAATTTTTCAACTTTTTAAATATGTGATTTAAGACATTGAATTATAAACTTCTTTTACTAAATTATTTTCTTTCATCTAGTTGTTACACGAGACTTATTTGGTTTTCAAACAAAATCTCTACTTGAGGACAATTTGAATAATAACATGGTTTGAGCCACGATCTTTCTCCAAATCATACGCAAATTGTAAGAAAATGGAGATATCCACAATTTAGTGATGAACAATTTCTATATTTAGATATTCAAAATATTAATATTTTTTCTTTTATAGATTGATTTGTTTTAATATATAAACTAGGGTTTTTTTTATCCATGTTTATTGATATTAATATAGAGTTAATTATGTAAGTAATTAAATTTGACCTAAATTCACTTACGGACAAGAGTCAACTTGTGAGTGGCCATAACTTTGGAAGACGGAGTTAAATGGGGTGCTAGAGATAAGCCTATGTGATCTTTATAGTATTAGGCGAAACCTTTCACGAGATTTCATAGATCTTAGTGAATTCAAAGGAGTGTTAGCTTGATAGAAATATAGGTTAACCAAAAGGAGAGTAAATAGTTATAATTCGAGAGAGTGCAATCCTATTGGTCCAAATAATATATCCATTGTAAATTAATTGAATTATGAAATTGAGGTTTATGTCAAGAGCAGTACTTATATAAGTATTGCTTGATGATTGATTTCTTTATTTGATAAATAGTTTTTGCTTCTTATTGTTATTATCCTAGTTAGTTTTTATTTTATATTTTGGTAATAACATTCATTACAATCCTTTTTTATTAACTTTTGAAGCTAATTAGTTGTTTTAGGGTTCTCCATATCCATATCACTTTCTTAAAAGATTAACCCTTACTTATTAATGATAGATGCATTTGCCTTTGTTGTAGATAATAGATTAGTAATAAGAAAACTTTAATTGACATTAAGTATGTACCTCATAGTCATATGACAAAATAAGAACAAATGCCCATAATAATGGTAGTGAATCACAAAATTAGAGAAGATTATTCCAAAACAATTCCATGTACATACCACCGAAACAATTGAATTGATGATTTCAGTTGGATACCGTATTGAATCCCTAATTTGACCTAGTCGTAGTGATGGTTGTAACAAGTCAACATACCCTTAAAAAAAAGTAGTATTAGCATTTTGTGCTTAAAAATACTTGCAAAACTATATATTTGTCACCTATTTCTAGTTTGTCACAAATGGATATGGGTAGGAAACATGATCCCTCATAATTTTATTTTTAGTTCTTTTAGGTTGTTATCTTCTTTAAAATAAATTTCTAGTAGTTGCTCAATAAGTGCATCACTCAGAAGCCTGAGAGGATTTTTTTTTCTTATATTGTTCATTTGAACCCATTGATCTCTAACCACAATAAGAATAGGAGAGAATACAATATAAATTAATGAATCAAAAGTGGAAAAAAGTGAAATTTAATAAATTCAATTCTAAATATATTTTTTTAAAATCGGGATTGCAACACCCTTGAAGTAAGAGAATAAGATCAATCAAGAAAAATTAATGTGAAAGAGAATAAGATCAATCAAGAAAAATTAATGTGAAGTGTTCGTCCAAACTTTAAGCCTATCATATTAGCTCTCTAATCCTTGCCATGACATTGATTGATGTGTTGTTTGTAATTATTACCTCAATCATGTTTATAATTATTAGCTCAATCTTCTTCTTTACACCTAACTTAGTTAGGATCATGTTTTCAAAATTAATTAAAAAACTTATTTAGAACTAATTTAATTAAGATCATGTTTTATCTTACAATCTTCATCTAAAATTTATTTTATATTAGGGTTAATTATAAAAAACAATCTGGAACTTTACTCAATTTTGCAATTTGTCCAAAATTTAAAGAGTGATGTTAAAATTTTCTAACTTTCAACTTTTTGCAAAGATATCTCGTTGTTAGACCCTTATTAACAATTTTGATATGGTTAACTATATTATCTAATATTTTTCCACATTGATGAAACATGTTTTATTAATTGCTACAAGTGAAATTAATAATTAAATTTGTTTAAAAATCAAAATTCGTAAAACACTCTCTTAGAATCTCTCCTCGTTGTGAAGAACAAAGTTTTCAAGAAATTTTAACATTAATATATTTTTTCATGTAATTTGATTGATTGATTGGTTCTTTTATCATATTTTCTTCTTATTTAAATGTGTCCCTTGTTTGAAAGAGGTGAAAATTTTCATTTCATCATTTGAATGACTATTCTCTATTATGTTTTTAAAACTTTTTGCCAGGGGTAAAGGCTTAATATGATAGTTTGACTGAGTAATCATCATTTTACAATAAGTTGTTGTTGTTGTCCATACCCACAACTTTAGTTTATTATAGCAAACCATTGAATTTTATTGTCTAAACATACTTTGACGTTTAGTTTTATTTATTCATCCAAATGTTTTCGTTTTCGTTTTCTTCCATTTTCCATTTATACAATGCATTCTCAAATGGATCTAAGACAAGGTATGAATTTCTAGAAAGAATAAAAAAGTTAAGATACGACCAAAAAATGAGAAATTGATCCTCTCACATTTCCTATATTTCCCCAGGAAAAGAAAAGAAGAGAAAGAAATAATCATCCATCAATAACATTAGAAAAAGTGCATACGCATAGCACAAAAGAGACATGTCAGCTAGCATGAGAGATATTATCTACTAAGAAGCTTTCATCAATAACCCTCACCTCACACCTTGATCTTCATGTTGAGGAGAGGTTTTGGAAGACTATCTTTAGGATTTTTGATATTTTTTGTTTAAAAAATTATTTAATTATTAATTTAACATGTGGAAATAATAAATACATATGACTAATCTAGCAAAAATATTAGCTACTAAACACCAAAAAAGGACTTCATTTACTATATCGATATGATCAATATAGATTGATAGGACCAATATAATCTATTTGACTCTTTTTTTAGGTCCAGATAATGCAAAGCGATGAGTTGGTTATTAGTTCCGTATTTATTAGTTCGTTCTATATTTATTAGTTCATATTACAAGTCATTCCATTTTTTTTTAATACTGATCCTAAAAAAAACCAACGAGTCACACATTAAGCATAGCAATTATGTCAAATTCTCAATGGAATTTTTGATTTTTTTAGTTTATTCAACCTTATGGAATTAGAATTCTAATTGATACCCTTTGTGTTGATTGGACAAAAACAAAAAAAATATTTATATGGATATGGATATGAGATCAAAAAAGAAATGGCAAGATAAGCTGCTTATATCAATAGAGAAAATGAAATAAGTATGTGGAAAAACAAGACAAGAATTCTCTACAATGACATTGTAAATCAATTAAAAGGGAAGCAGTGGAGCTTGGTAGCACGTTTATTTTGGGTACAATATGTCACAGGTTCAAATCCTGTCATCCCAACCTATTACTGACTTTGCCTCTGAGCAATAACAAGGGATCAACTGAGATCAATTAAAATAGGACATACCTAATGTTGTAATCTTGATTTTTTTAATCATATTATGAATAAATAAGTATTACCTCTTATTATGAAAAAAAGAGAAAAACAAAAGAGAGAGGAAGTGTGAGAAGAAATGGAAATGATAAAAGATATTGGAATATTAATTTGGAAGAGATGCTTGAAGCAGGAGTTCATTTTGGTCATGGTACTAGAAAATGGAATCTGAGAATAGGACCTTATATCTCTGCAAAGTGTAAAGGTGGTCCCCCAGCCCTCCCCACCGAACCATCTAGATCCCATGAGTGAATAGAAAGTTTATAACCTTTGAAGAATTTGTTTAGTTATTTCTTTTATTCCTGTCAATTTTTTCTAATTGTTTTATTGTTTATATAAGATATAACAGCATTGAATAAAAATTGCAAAGTTTTTATTCGATCTTCTAAATGACGTTTTTCTTCTTTTTCTTCTTTTTGATATGGAAATAAAGAATATCTTTCTCGAATCGAGAGATCCATGAATCGGGATCCTAATGCATATAGATACAAATGGTCTAATAGGAGTAAGGATTTCCAGGAACATTTGGGGGGGGAGGGAGGGAAGAATTGATATTGACGGAATTGTCACATATGAAATTAAGCACAATTTTGCAAAGAAATAACCCACGAACCAATTCGTTAAGAATCTGCCAAGCCATCTCGACCCGATAGTCCCCTTTTTTCAAGGAACATCCAGTGCCAAAGTCACTGAATGGGTAAGTCGCCAATCCCTCAAACAGACTATGTAATGTAGTTTATATGTTAGGTTACGAGCGGGCAATTTACCAGAGGTTTCTATTGTATCAATCTGCCCTCGTGTGATTCCTGTTGAAGCATATACTCAGGGTTGGGTACAGGGCGAATGATTTCAAAATGAACTATTAAACTAACCATGCCCGAAAATGAAAGGGAGGCTAATGATAAGATGTTGAACATCATGAATATTTTTGGCATTGGTGTTGGTCAAAATTTTTCTTAGAATTTATTCTATTAAATTAGCAAACATGAGCAGAAAATTGAATTTTTGAATTTAGAAATTTTTGGAGTTAGTTATGAATATATTTTATTTATATGTGTTTGCATGGATTAAATAGAAATGCTAAAGTTAAATTAAGGAGTAAGTTGGTATTAAGTTAAATATGGAAGGGTAAGTTCGGAAACATAAAAGTTGTCTTAAATTAATAAGTGAAGAGTGCATGAGAGTTGTGTGGAAGTAAGAAAGAAAGAGAGAAAGTTGTAGAAGAAATTAGAAGAGAAGGAGAAACTGAAATAGAAAAGAAGAAGGAAAGAAAAAGAAAGGAGAAAAAAGAGGAAGGAAGAGATTCGGTTGAATTTCTAGGTATCCTTTATCTATTCTTCTTGTTTTGATAGAAGAAGGAAGTAGAGAAAATAGGTTTTATGTGCTGAAAATGAGGAGAGAAAGAAGAGAACCAAGAAATTCATTTTCTTAGATTTTCATGGATTTTCTACTAGATATTAGTTTTTTTAGCTTACTTATATCAATAGTAGTTTAAGTACAAGCTCAACGTTGAAGTATTAAAGTTCTATAGATCATCCACGTGTATATTAGTTTGAATGAAAGTTTGTTTGTTTGAAGAAAACCCAGAAAGTCGAAAGAAAGAGCAAGAGGAGAGACAAACTTAACTTTGGAGTTACAAGTAAATAGGTGGATAATATGTTTAGAATTATTGTGATGATGGCTGAAATCTTAAATGATTATGTGTGCTTAAATGCTTGTCTTTGAATCATTGTAAACGTGAGAAGAATGCTCTGTGATTGGATATAATGTTTGCTTTGAAAGATTTTGCCTTTGGTATTAATGAAAAGAAGAAAAGCATAAAAAACATGAAAATACAAATATGTTTGAAATATGTGAGCATCGAAAATTTGCTTGTGTGGATAACAAAGATAACATTTCGTTTGTCACGTGCACGTTGACTTTAAGCCTTCTCTTGGTTGCCCACTTGTGGGTCATGAGTTTCGAAAAATGGACTTATTTCATTCATGCTGTAAACTTTTTACCATTTCGTTCCATGGGATTCTCTTAAGCCATTCTATATGTGCATTTTGCTTTGTTTTGTTAAACATGATATATGATTAAATTCTATGTTTTGATGATAAAAATTAATTATTTGATTTATATGATAACATGTCTATTTATGAGCTTGAATTGCGGATAATTTGATTGTTAGATTGAAACGTGATATAAATATATGTATATGCTTGGTTGTATGTATGGCTCATTATCAATAGCTATAAACGTATTAGCCATTAAGCTTTGTAACTCACTCCATTATTTTCCACTCTTCAGGTGTAGCCAAATCAGATCATTGAACCTTGCAAACTTCAGTAAACTCCAAGAATTACCATCTTTTGTAACTAAGTTAGCCCGAATATCTTAGGTAGTTTTGCAAGCATATCAAGCATGAGCATTCATGTTTTATTTTTGGATTATGCTACTGTTTTGACTCTTAATATGTAATTGAATTTATATATAAACTCTGCATTATCTGAGAGGAGAAACTCTATTTGTTTGAGAAATAAGAGTAAGAGTTGAAGAATTTCTCTTTTGTTTATGTGCAGAATTTTCTTCTCTATTAAGTTGACAATATCGGTTGAGAATAAAATTGTAAGTTGTTTGATGGCTTTGGGATAGTTTTCTTTAAGTAAATTGTTGTGTTGGGAATCTATTATGTTAGGAGTCTTATATAGATGAATTGTGATTGTCGGATTCGGGTCTTTTGGTTTTTGTGAGAAGTTGGTATTATGTTAATTATGTAAGGGTAAGTTAAGAAAGACAAAAGTTATCTTAAATTAATAAGTGAAGAGTGCATGGGAGTTGAGTGGAAGTAAGAAAGAAAGAGAGGAAGTAATAGAAGAAATTAGAAGAAGAGAAGGAGAAACCGAAACAGAAAAGAAGAAGAAGGGAAAAAAAAGAAAGGAGAAAAAAGAGGAAGGAAAAGATTCAGTTGAGTTTCTAGGTATCCTTTATTTATTCTTCTTATTTTGATATAAGAAGGAAGTAGAGAAAATGGGTTTTATGTGCTGAAAATGAAGAGAGAAACAAGAGAACCAAGAAATTCATTTTTTTAGATTTTCATGGATTTTCTACTAGATATTAGTTATTTTAGCTTACTTATATCAATAGTAGTTTAAGTCCAAGCTCAACGTTGAAGTATTAAAGTTTTATAGATTTTCTACTTGTATATTAGTTTGAATGAAAGTTTGTTTGATTGAAGGAAACCAAGAAAGTCGAAGGAAAGAGCAAGAGCAGAGACAAACATAAGTTTGGAGTTACAAGTAAATAGGTGGGTAATATGTTTATGGTTATTATGATGGTGGGCTTATTTCTTACATGATTGTACATGCTTAAATGTTTGTCTTTGAATCATTGTGAATGTGAGAAGAATGCTTTGTGATTGGATATCATGTTTTCTTTGAAAGATTTTTCTTCTTTTGGTATTAATGAAAAGAAGAAAAGCACAAAAAGCATGAAAATATGAATATGTTATGAAATATGTGAGCATAAAAAATTTGCTTATGTAGGCAAGAGAGATACCATTTCGCTCATCACATGAACATTAACCTTAAGCCTTCTCCCGACTACCCACTTGTGACTCATAAGTTTCGAAAAATGGACTCATTTCATTCATGGTGTAAACTTCGGTTTCGTTATTTCGCTCTATAGGATTCTCTTAAGCCATTCTATATGTGCATTTTGTTTTGATTTGTTAAACATGATATATAATTGAATGATATGTTTTGATGATTAAAAAAATGATTTGATTTATATAGGAACATGTCTGTTTATGAGCTTGAACTATGGATAATTTGATTGTTAGATTAAAATGTGATATAAATATATGTATATGCTTAGTTGTATGTATGACTCATTACCGATGGCTATAAACGTATTATCCACTGAGCTTCGTAGCTCGCCCCATTATTTTCTACTCTTCAGGTGTAGACAAAGTAGATCATTGAACCTTGCAAACTTCGGCAAACTCCAGGAATTACTATCTTTTGTAACTAAGTTAGTCTGAATACCTTAGGTAGTTTTGCTAGCATATCAAGCATGAGCATTCATATTGTATTTTTGGATTATGCTATTGTTTTGACTCTTAATATGTAATTGAAGTTTTGTACAAACTCTACATTATTTGAGAGATGAAACTCTGTTTGTTTGAGAAATGAGAGTAAGAGTTGAAGAATTTCTCTTTTGTATATATGCAGAATTTTCTTCTCTGTTAAGATGACAATTTCGGTTGGGAATAAAATTGTGAGTTGTTTGATGGCTTTTGGATAGGTCTTTCTTAATTAAATTGTTGTGTTGGGAGTCTGTTATGTTAGGAGTCTTATATGTATGAATTGTGTTTGTTGGATTCGGGTCTTTTGGTTTTTGTGAGAATGTCAATTAGGTGGTATAGGAATAAGGGACAGAAATTGTGTCCTGGCTTCAATGAATAAACTGTATTGATCTACGTAGAATTTGACAAAGTTATCTTCATGAAAGTTGTAGCTTATTCTTTTAGTTTTCTAAAGGTATAAAGTTTGTTTATGTTGGACTTCAGAAGAAAAAGATATGGCCTTTACATGATAGCACCATTGGTATTGATAAAGGTTATAACAACATTCTTGGCAAAAAATTGTGTTTTGTTTTTAAACAAATAAACTGTATCGATATAGGCCAAAATTATACAAAATTGTCTTCACAAAAGTCGTAACTTTTCTCTTAGCTTTCTAACACAAAAATTTTGAAATTTTTTGACATCTGAATTGAAAGTTATGAAGATTAGAAGTGGGAGTGGCAGAGTTAGATTGCACAATCGTGCACAAGCACGATGGTTTTAAGCATGATCGTGCATTGTAAAAATTCACACCCGTGCACAAAGCATGCCCATGCACTTTTGTACATGGTCGTGCATTTTTTGTTATTTGAGTTGTTATTTGTTTTTACTCCCAAATGTGATTTATTTTTATTTTTACTTCTTTATTTTAAAAGTCCCTCAAATTTTAGCACATTGTAGCTACGAATTAAGTTTCGAGACCCAGGCCCAACATATTTAGTATCAAAGCCTACAGTTCTTAGGGATACCTAGGCTTAGAGTATGTGTTACTAATGAATTATTATGATATATGATGAATTGTTTGCATTGTTGATTTGATTGATTGCATTGAGTGACATATATATATCATGCATACATGTAGGAAATAAAATTAAAATAAGAAGAAAGCTAAATAATAATGTTTTCTTGAAAAAGTAAAATGTCACCTCGTAGAAGAACATGAGGATTTTTGCAAGGATCTGTTGCACCTAATTCTTCACTAAGAGAGGAGAGTATGATCAGTCGAGAGCTCGAACAATAGCTGAGGCAACTATAGGGCAGGATAGTGAGCCCTTTCGACAAAAAATGCTTGATTAACCTTTTCCTCAGGAGCAAATGCCTAATCCTTTTGATCTCATATTGTTCCAAGCCTTTGTTTAAGCTTTTGTCCAGGTCATGGGCTAGATACCATCAACTTCTACCCCAGCCCCAGCTAAGAAAGGGAGACAATTTGACAAGCTGAAGAACTATAGTACAGTGGACTTTTATGAAACAACCGATATGGAAGAAGCTGAAACATGATTGAGGAAGATGGAAAGAATATTAGAATAGATGGACTAGGAGGATGATGAAAGGGTAGTGTATGCTGCAAGCTTGCTATAGGAAGATGCTTGCCCTGGTAGGAAAGTGTACCAGGGAGTCAGATAAAAACTGACAGTGTTGACATAGAAGGATTTCCAAACTGCCTATAAGAAGAAACATCTACCTGAGGTCTATATCTAGCAAAAGCAAAGGGAGTTTTTGAGTCTCACCTAAAGGGAGATGACGGTGAGTGAATATGAGCACAGATTTACACAATTGTTCCGATATGCAACTGAGTTGATGATGAACAAAGCGACTAAGTGATGAAGGTTTGAAGCGAGATTACACTTGGCCATTAGAGCAAAAATGGTGGCGCAGAATTTATGTGACTTCCAATAGCTGGTAGAAGCTATTTTAAGGGTTGAGAATGTAGAAAATATAAAGAGTACAGTGAACAAAAAGAGGAAGGGAAAGAACAACTTAGTAGGGGAGGTAGTGCTCCCATGCCAGGAAGGAGTGCCAAGACTTTTCCTATACCTTCCGAGGTTAGAAGCAGTGGGGCAAGCAGGACCAAATTGACAAGAACCATGTCTCATCAAGCCTCAACTATTAGAGGCAGTAGAAGACGAGAGGGGGACAGGTTATCCATTCCCAAATGTGATAATTGTGGTAAATTCCATAAAAGGGAGTGCTATCGGTTAATTGGAGCTTGTTTCAATCATGGAGGGGCATATAGTTAGAGAGTGTCCTCAGTATGTTAGATAGGAGGGAACTCAGATGCAAGCTTCAAAGATGGTTGAGTCTATGGAAGTTAAGTCTGCAACTGAAGTGGGCAGTTTTGGAGCCAAGAAAGTAAATCCTCTAGGAAGACTGAAAGGGCAAGCACCAGCTAGAGTATTTGTAATACTGCAGGAGGAAGCAAAAATAGCTCCGGAGGTTATGACTGGTATGGTTAAATTATTTAATGATGATATTATTATTTTAATTGACTCGGGGTTTACCCACTCATTTATTTCATCAAGTATGATTATGCATGGTAGAAATTTGAGTCCATTAGATAGCTCTTTGATGGTTACTACTCCAATAGGCTAGTTTATCATTATTAGTCAAGTTTATAGAGATTGTGAAATATACATTAGTGGTGGATTTAATGCCATTGAAGATGAAGGAATTACATGTGATTTTGGACATGAATACCTTAAAAAAATATAATGCCAATTTGAATTGCAAATAGAAGATAGTAGAGTTCGAGCTTGACCAAGGTAAAATGGTGGCGTTTGTGGGGGGACAAGAAGGTAAGCCTGCCTAGAATTATTTCAGCTCTAACAACAGAGAAAATGATGAGGAAAAGATGTGAGACATTCTTAGCATATGTGGTAGACATGAAGGTAGATAGAGGAAAATTTGAAGATATTCCTGTGGTAAGAGAATTTCCTGATGTCTTTCCAAAGGAGTTACCAGGACTACCACCGCCTAGAAAGATTAGGTTCATTATAGAGCTTCTTTCAGGTACTACACCAGTATCAATTCCACCTTATAGAATGGCTATGATAGAATTGAAGGAGCTTAAAAAGTAAGAGTTATCGAAAAAAGGATTTATTAGGCCTAGCTCTTCACTTTAGGGAGCTTTGGTTCTTTTTGTGAAAAAGAAAGAAGGATCCTTGAGGATATGCGTGAATTACAGGAAGCTCAATTATGTCAATATCAAGAATAGATATCCTCTCCCACACATAGATGATTTGTTTGATCAACTATAAGGAGCAAAAGTCTTCTCCATAATAGATTTGAGATCGGGTTATCATCAATTGAAAGTAAAGGAGTTTAATGTGTCAAAGACTGCTTTCAAAACATGATATGGGTATTTTGAGTTCTTAGTTATGTCCTTTGGATTAACTAATACCCCTATAGCCTTCATAAACCTAATGAATAGAGTCTTTAAGCTTTTATAAACCTAATGAATAGAGTCTTTAAGCTTTTCCTAGACCAATTTACCATAGTCTTTATTGATGATATATTGGTTTATTCTAAGAGTGATAAGGAGCATGAAGAGCATTTAAGTATTGCCTTAGAGACATTGAAGAAGAAAGTTGTATGCTAAATTTCATAAATGTGAATTTGGCCTAAGAGAAGTGGTGTTTCTTGGACACGTAATTTTGAAAAAAGGAGTACATATGGAGCCAAGGAAAATAGAAGCTATAGTTAAATGGGAAGCACCCAAGAATCTAGCAGAAGTAAGGAGTTTCTTAAGATTAGCTGGTTATGACAGACGATTTGTAGAAGGTTTTTCGATGATAGCAACCCCACTTACCAAATTGACAAAGAAGAGTCCAAAGTTTGTATGGATAGAAGAATGTTAGAGGAGTTTTGAGGAATTGAAGAATCGGCTCACAACTGCACTAATTTTGACCTTGCCTTTTGGTAGTGGTGGGTATATAGTACATAGAAATGCCTCAAGGAAAGGATTAGGGTGTGTGTTGATGCAAGGAGATAAAATGATTGCTTATGCTTCCAGGCAATTATCCCACACATGACTTGGAGTTGGTTGCTATAATCTTTGCATAGAAAATATGGAGATATTACTTATATGGAGTCACCGTTAGGGCATTTACAAACCACAAAAGTCTACAATATTTGATGAGCCAAAAAGAGTTAAATTTTAGGCAACGAAGGTGGCTAGAATTATTAAATGACTACGACTTGATGATAGACTACTACCCGAGGAAAGCTAATGTAGTAACTGATGCACTGAGTAGAAAATCTACTATGGCACATGTGAAGATAGTATATTTTCCATTATTAAAGGAATTAGCTAACCTTAAGATGACAATAAGGCGAGCCGAATCCGATAGTATATTGGCTAATTTTAGAATAAGGCCAGTGTTAAGTGAGAAGATTAAGGAATTACATGAACAAAATGAGTACTTGAGCAAGCTCATAGAAGAAATTAAAAATGGTAAGCCCTTGGAAATAAAGGTAAGAGAAGATGGATTGATGGTGCTAGGCAATAGATTATGTGTTCTAGATATGTAAGAGTTGAAGGATGAAATTCTTGATGAGGCATGTAATGCTCCACATGCAATGCATCCGGGGAGTATAAGAATGTATAGAGATTTAAAAGAACACTTCTGGTGGACGGAAATGAAGAAAGATGTTGTAGAGTATGATGGAAAATGCTTGGTGTGTCAACAAGTTAAACTAGAACATCAAGTGCCCCCGTCGGTAAGCTTAAGCTTTTGACTATCTCAGAATGGAAATGAGAAAAGATTATAACGGATTTCATGATAGGGTTGCCAATGTAGCGACCCCTTACTGAAAGGTACATGCCGGGACACCCGGAGGTCATTCCGACACATATCCTACGATGAGGGAGCGCTACGATCGAACACTACTTAAACTTCACATGGCATCATATCATTATTCATTTTAAAACATCATATGGAAACCAC
>JAOSBN010000005.1:36764735-36799243 GCA_027563595.1 Erythroxylum suave | reverse complement strand
CTGAAATTACTATTTTGAAATGCATTTTTGAAATTAAACTCATAATATATGATTTTCCTTTTTCCTTTTTCCTTTTTTCTTTTTCCTTTTCCTTAATCAATAAACAGTGGTGATAATAAGTTTTTGAAAACTTTTATAAGAAAAATATGTCAATTACTCGAATTGGTACCATACATTGGCTCTCAAATTATTTTTAAAACTAAATAGTAACGGCATTATTATTTATTTTCATGAACTTCTTATACAATATAGCCCGCCATAAACGTTTTTACACTTTGGTACCCTTAGGTATTAGGTCATAGAGTTGGTTTTACATCACTTGCCAGTGATTGGTTAACCATTAGTTTTGGAGTTGGTTCTGTATCGTTTACCAATAACAGGTTAACCACTATAGACTGGTAGTTATCGAGCTGATTCTGCATCGCTTCCCCATAACAAGTCACAGAGCTAGTTCTACATCTCTTACCTGTGACTGGTTAACCACTATTTACGGAGCTGGTCCTACATCACTTACTTGTAATAGGTTATTTGCCATCAATATACCGATATAATTACATATACAAAGCCTAGAGGTTTACCATAGGCAAAAGCAACTATTACATTTACGACTGATCATATTTTCTAAATCAAGTATAGGAGGATTTATAAGTGAATTATTTCAATGTAACTCTCAATCATATAAAATTTTACTTTCAAATTAAAACTCATATATTGCATACACTTATGCTAGCAATATTCACTTATAAAATATCATTTGCATAAAACTTAGCATAAATATTCATTTCATGATCAAATGAAAACCATTTGTAAAAAATCAATTTAAAGAACACTCGTAAGTCATTAATTCTTTTGCAAAGAATTTATTCATATAAAATAATTAAAATATACTCATAATTTTGCAAGTTATCTCCAAGCACACTCATGCATTCTATGCCTCTCCTTTACCTACACAAAACGCATTTCGCTTGGGCATTTATTTCCAAATTATGAAATAAGGCATTAAAACTATAAATTCGGTTTAACCGAATTCGCATAACATATATGCTAATCATATATGTGACTGGTTAACCACTATTTACGGAGCTGGTCCTACATCACTTACTTGTAATAGGTTATTTGCCATCAATATACCGATATAATTACATATACAAAGCCTAGAGGTTTACCATAGGCAAAAGCAACTATTACATTTACGACTGATCATATTTTCTAAATCAAGTATAGGAGGATTTATAAGTGAATTATTTCAATGTAACTCTCAATCATATAAAATTTTACTTTCAAATTAAAACTCATATATTGCATACACTTATGCTAGCAATATTCACTTATAAAATATCATTTGCATAAAACTTAGCATAAATATTCATTTCATGATCAAATGAAAACCATTTGTAAAAAATCAATTTAAAGAACACTCGTAAGTCATTAATTCTTTTGCAAAGAATTTATTCATATAAAATAATTAAAATATACTCATAATTTTGCAAGTTATCTCCAAGCACACTCATGCATTCTATGCCTCTCCTTTACCTACACAAAACGCATTTCGCTTGGGCATTTATTTCCAAATTATGAAATAAGGCATTAAAACTATAAATTCGGTTTAACCGAATTCGCATAACATATATGCTAATCATATTTTCTCTTGCTTCCATAAGCTAATCTATAATTTTCCGTTTCTAAATCTAACTTCAAAAGTCACTTAAATACCGTATTTTACCCATTGTAACTTGCTAATTTCTTCAAAACACTATCTCACCAAATTTAATTCACTGTATCATGATCATGCATGATGAGTCACAGTTATGACCCATATCTAGAACTCATACCTCGATTTGTTTCATAATTTTCACATAGCAAGTGTTTAAATTAGGTTTTGATAAGTTATTTCAATACAAGGGTAGTCTCAGGTTACCATTTTCAATCTCAAACTTCAATATTATTCATCTTGAATTAGCTCTAGGTTTCTTTTAGAGATTTTTAGTACTATGTTTTAGGTTTCAAATCCAATTGGAATTACGGAATTTAGAGTTATGTAGGCCGATTTATGATCAAAACAATGGGTCTGGTTTGAATTAACCTAAGATAGAATTCTACTGCACATTCCTCTCTTGTCACATTCAACCAATTCTATGCAAAGAAACATCAAAGTAATACAGATACACCATTGATCTTAAAAACCTCCATCTCAATCAAGAAAACCCATAAAAATTAGAACATTAAGTTAGGAAACTTATCATTTTTTCTTCCAATTTTTTGAGTATTTGATGAATACTTCAAGATTTCTCCAAATCACCATCAAATTCCATGAAAAATGACTACTTTCTTCTTCCTCTCTCCTTGGTCGATGTTCACCCTTGGCTTCTCTTCTTTTCCCTTTCCTTTTTTTTCCTCGCGTCACTCTCCAATCACTCTCACGTTTATGCTGAAATAATGAAGCAAAATGTCATAAGTTTTGCTTTTTATACTCATTTAATGGATTACACATGTCACCTTCCTATTTGTCATCACTAATGACTTTTCAAACCTGTCATCATCTCATTGGTCATCTCTAATGACTCATCAATTCACTAATATCATGTAAAAAGACCAAATTTCCCTTTAGTAGTGTAAAAGACCAAATTGCCCTTTAATGCATTTGATTGACCAACTAACCAAATTAAATCCCGAAAACATTCTTTCTTATTTTAAAATTGACCATGAAATACTCTAATAAGGGTCATTAGTTACTAATTGGATGCTTTTAAACATTTTGAATGGGTTTTAAATCATCAATATCCTTTATTTTCCGAAAAGGGCATTTTAGTCCAATAATTTTTAATTACCCGAATTCTATTGAAACAACCTTCGTTTTGACCTATTTCAGTTCCTATGGACTCCAATCCTAATTCTGAAGCTTTTCATCATATTTTAAAATTATTCGGTAACTTTTCAATTGCCTAGAAGAATTTTCAAATTAAATCAGAAAATCAATGAATGTCACCAAAATCGTTCGAATTTCATTCAAAAGTGTCACCTAAATCTCCAAAGAACATTTCGGGGCTTTTACATAGCATATGGATACTGTCTCCGTCGGTGAAGATGGATAACAAAACATAAAAATCCTGTACCTAGCGGTGTTTGGTTGCTGACAGTGCCTATTTTTATTCTGACTCGGGATGACAAAAACACAAATTTTTTGTTCCTTCCAAAACTAAGGGATAAAATTTCTTGTCCCTGTCACAGAAACAAAATACATTAAAATTGGACAAAAATACCCCCCACCACGACACTGCATTTTTAGTTTATAGTTTAACTAATTAGATAATAATTTTTTGACAATTTAATGTTCATTATTAATAAAATGCAGCGCTAATTTATTTTAACTATTTGATATAGAATATAACTAATTCTAAAATTTACATTTTAAAATATAGATACTGATGAATTTAAATTTTATTCTAAATGTTATTTTATAAATATGAAATTTTGGAAATATTGTACATAATAAATTTACTCGAAACTACAATTTATTCGAAATTGAAATTTAATTTCCGATTTTTACTTTTTAGAATATTGATTTAGTATTAGTATTTATCATAATAAACAAAAATTAAGTAGAATTAGTTTATTATTGTAAAGTTCTCATAACAAAAATTGGGACTGCAAAAGTACCAGATTAATATTTATAAGTTCATAAGCAAAAATTTATTTTAACAAAAATTTCATTATATTTTTATTACAAAGATAAAATCTCGACAAAATCATTTTTTAGATGAATAGTATAGTAATTATTAATTTTTGTCTTCTATAATCAACATTTTATTTTTAATTAGGCATTGAAAGGAGTAAAGAACATTTCATGTAGAGAAAATGGTTAAAAAAATAAAATAAAATAAATTAAAATCTAATTTAGGTGAAAGAAATATTTTTGATAAAGTCATAAAATGCAATTTATGTAAATATTAAAAGAACTATTAATTTAGTAATTGAGTTACCAAAATAAACAAAGTTGTATTAGAACTTTCGACTTTTTTAAGCCTCGAGTGCTAACTTAAAATTATTAACTTGTTTTATTTATAAAATCTTTTTTAAAAAAGAAATGAGTTAAATTAGGTCCAAACCTTATACAATCGGGTTAAGTTTAATCGAATAATTTGAATTCATTCAAACGAAACTATATCCAACATGTGATAATTTAGACATATAAAAAATAAGTCTATGTATTAATAATTATCTATAATTTGTATTTCATATATTATATTGTATCATAAGTTATCATAAATTTAATTTGATTAAAATGTTATTGTCAAATTTTAGATATAATTGTAAAACAACTATAATTTGTTAAAATATGATAGAAACTAAAATTTTAAGTAAGAACTAAAGTTTTTATGTTCGTTAAATTTTTATGTTCCTCATTTTTTTTAATTCCTTATTTATAGATACAATTAAAAAAATATTAATACAAATCATTCGTTTTAAAATAATCATTGAATGACATATTTTCAATTATTTTATACTGCAAGGGTACCTTGGTCCTTGATACTGTTTTCTATGTTCTATCAACTGCAACCAAACACATTTCTATCCTCAAGACGCACATTGTTTTATCTGTTTTGTCCATCACAACCAAACACCTCACTGTCTTCAGTTTTTGTTCTATTCTGTCTCTAAATTTTTGTTTCGTTCCGTCTCAGCATACATATCACAGTAATCATACGTAGCATTAAAGCTCGTTCAGACTCATTCCATAGCTTTTCAAAGTTTTCGGAAATTTTTTGATAAATTTTCGATCGAGTCCAGAACTATCTTTGGTCTATCCATGATCTCCATTATAAACTCAATAATACATTTAAATGCTTATATTACTTTAGTACACTATAAATAGAGCATGCTTCATAAAATGCATATACACATATTACACAGTACAACAATCGAACTAGGATATTACAATTTATCCCCTCATAAAAAATTTGTACTTGAAATTTTAAACAAACTTAATCATATCAAAAATATGGATATTGACTTCCTATCCATTCTTCGTGCTTCCACTCTGTTAATCACTTCATAGGGACTAACATATCGTAGGCTTAGCTTATCACATTGTCTAAAATAAACTATTCCGTTCCATGATGATATTCGCAAAACTTCCTTCATTTTTCAACTTTAAACTCCAAATTCTGACTCCATTTCCTAACTTAACTCTGCAGTCAATTTTAGGTACTATCACTTTAACTCGCGTACTTTTAATCTTATCTACGGTATCTAAATTAGTTCAGCCCAACTAATCTGCAACTTATATATATGAAACTCCTTTGTCGAAATCATTGCTCACTAACAATCATTTTAGTCACAACCTTGCTAACTTAACCATACATCAAACCATTCATTAAACACTATCACAATTCACATTTACTTAAAACACTACTAATGAAACTTTTGATTAGGGTTCTCACAAAACAATTGTTCTCAATACTTCTGCATAATAAACAGTTTCTTTCCCTATGTCTCTAATTATAAACAAAACTCAATAACATTTTTCTTGTATTTCTTATGCCTCACATGTACTCTTTCGCTTTCGAATCTCAAATCCATAACCACTAGTGAACTAGTTATTGTGCCTTTGTAATTTCCCATCATATTTTTTGGAAGCAAATCAATCATTAAGATCATATTGTAAGACACTAACATAATATCCTATTCACATAAAAACCATTCAATTTCTTCAAAGTTTAAATTTTTTACTTTCTTATAATGCAAATTTGAGCTTAACAAACCTTGATCTCTTCAAACAAGGAGTATACCTCATACTTCCACTATGCAACTTTGATGTTCAATAAAAATATCTTTAATTTTCCATTTCTAATACTACAAAACACTTATGTGATTTCAGGTACCTTAGAATGTAATCTGGAAATTTTAATCATAAAAAATCTCCACTTTATACTTGTTTAAAGGTCACATGCATAATTTTTATCATTCTCCCAATCATCAAATATAATTATCTGTAATATAATATCTCTAAATTCTAATGAGACAATTCTCCATTTTAGATCAAAATTTATCGCTCACATTTCCTTGAAAAATTTACCACCATTTTTATTCATCTAATTTTCAAGAAATATAATAATTAACTTACATCCAAAGAAACTCAAAATAATGAGTGTTCAATAATTAGAATTGATATGCTAATATACAAGTTTACATCATATTGATCATTGCTCCTAAAAATATTGTTCAATCATCATTATTGATTTAAGATTCGATTACAATGTCATCCATAACATTATTTGGTATGAATCCATAAATCACCATATAATCAAAATAGATGACATCAAAAACAAAATTTTATGCTAAAATTGATTAATCAATCACTCTATGTGGTCATAGCATTTAATCATATCAAAAGTCAATCACCAATTACTCGTATCAATAATTATTCCTCACCTAATTCAACCATCATAAGCAACGTCATCCTCCAGATATATTCACAAATTACTTTCCCAATATTAATGATAATTTGTTATTTTTGTGCTAACTTTGGATATAATTCTCTTCAATATGTTGAAATTTTTATTTAAAATTAATGAACTTGTTTCTTAATTGTTCTTAGATGACTTTCAACACATGGGTTGAAAGGCAGAAGAATTTGAATCAAAAAGAAACAAAAAAAGTGAAGCCAATTTGAATTTCCAACAGGCAGAAAAATAATTGACTAAGCTAGGCACGTGCAAGGAAAAAGCTTTCTATAGAATCTGATTTGAAAACATATTCGAAACACCTAGGGTTTTAATTATTTTTGGAATCAAGTTATTGTCTTTAGGTGGGGATTTGCTACCTAATTTGGAGGAAGGCGTATATGATAAGATAATGATAAGAGAGAGAATAAGACACTTCTAGAGAGATTATATTTTCACATTTTTTTGTTGCCTTTTCTTGTTGGTTTCTTTTTGGCTGGAGTTTTCAGATTTTTTTTAAAAAGTAAAGATATGAAGACTATATGTCCTGCTACTTTTCTGTTGGGTTTTACTTCTGTTATGAGTAGCTAAATCCTTCTTCTTGGTTAAAGGGAACCACATTATCATCTAGTATGTGTGAGATTTTCTAAATAAAGTTTATTTCATTAATGAATATTAAGTGTCTTCTGTATTGCTTTTTATGATTGAGTTGATTGATTTCTAAGGTGGACAACTAAGAATTGATTGATTTAACTTATAGCCAGATTGGAAAGATTTGATGTTCAGTTTTGCTTATATAAAGCGGCAATTAGGATTACCATCTTTACGTTAGGGATTGGGAATTCTAAGAAAGATACTTATCTATATTAAATAATACATATTGTATATGTATTGTCTTGCTCACTGGTTCTCTTAGTTCTTAAAGATATTAATCAATCAAACTTAAGATCGTATCTAAGTTGTTGACTAATAAGAGTGTTTAGAATACATGTATCTATTCATTTAATATTAAGAGAGAACATCACTCAATAAGTATTTGTTAATGGACTAAATTTTATATCGATGATCCACATTAATTTGATAACGTAGGTGACCTGAAACCAAGGTTCGTTATTAATTTTTTAAATCTGAATATTTTCATTTATTTCCTTTTTACATTTTAATTTCTAAAAATCATTATAATTCAACCCCCCCCCCCCCAAATTGTTTTAGTTTTCAACTTATGAAACATTTACCAATAGATTCCTCATAAGAACAATCTCAACTCTTCACTAACTACATATTTCATTATTAGAGTTGGTATTAATTTGGTTGCAGTGCGATAGCATTACCAAATTTTGGCACTGTTGTCATGGATTTCTTGACAGTATATACATGTTACACAAGTAGACAAGACGACTCAATTATTATTCAATTCAGAGATAGAAAAGATAGCCATAAGGTTACGAAAGCAAACAAAACAGAGCAACAAGTACAAAAGACGGAAAGGATGGCTACAAGTCGCACTCTTCGTGAACTAGCTGTCCTTGCGGATGCTTAGCAGCTCCATTACATCAAATTTTCAAATTTAGGGGACAAAAATACCTCTAAACTGAAGTCGAGGCTGATTCAATTATTACTTATTTTTTGAGGTCTACCAAGAGAGGATCCTTATAAGCATTTGAAGGAATTTGATGTGGTTTGTATGGGTATGAAGCCTACTAATGTGACTGAGGAGCTAATCAAACTAAAATCTGTCCCATTTTCTTTTAAAGATGATGCTCAAGATTAGTTGTATTATTCAGCTGGTGAAAATGTGCAAACATGGGCTAAAATGAAAAGACTCTTATTTGAAAAACATTTTCCAGCATGAAGAGCTGCCAATATTAGAAAAGAAATTTGTGGCATTTGACAACACACTAGGGAGACACTATATAAATATTGGGAAAGATTCAAGAAGTTTTATGCTAGTTTTCCCCATCACTAGATAAATGATCAATTGTTGATTCAATATTTCTATGAAGGCCTTTTGCTTACAGATAGGAGTATGATCGATGCTGCAAGGGGTGGAGCTTTGGATGATAAAACACTGACAGGTGCAAGAGATTGATAGCGAATATGGATTCCAATACACAACAATTTGGGATACGTTCTGGCCATAGTTCAAAGCAAGTAAATGAGGTGAAAGTGACAGTGTTGGAGAAGAGATTAGATGATCTTACATCTTTGGTGGGACAACTTATGGTTACAAAGAAAGAAGAAGCAAGGGCATGTGAAATATGTTAAATGACGGGACACTCCACTAATGCATTTTCAATTTTGCAGGAAGAAAGTGCAGAACAAGTCAATGTCATAGGGGGATTTGCTAGGAAAAATCAAAGGATATCCCCATTCTCCAGCACCTATAATCCGGGTTGGCGTAACCATCCAAATTTGCGTTATTGGAACTCTCAAGTATAATAAGCTAGTGCAAATTTCCAACAATATAGGTAACCATATGTTCCTAGACAATATCAACAAATGGCACCCAATTATGAAGGTAAGTCTTCTTTGGAAGATATAGTTAAATCTTCGGCCACTAACACCATGAAATTTCAGCAAGATACTCAAGCTAGTATTCAAAATCTTTAAAATAAACAGAACCAAATGGCAATAGTCATCAATCTGTTAGAGGCATAAATTTATGGAAAATTTCCAACTCAAACAAAATTTAATCCCAAACAAAGTTCCAAAGATGCCATGTTGTGGAGTGGTAAAGAATTGAAGGAACCATCTCCAAAAATCTCTAAGAGGGAAATCGAAGAAGAAGTAACAAAGGAAGCACCTAATCAACCAGAAAAGATGCATTCAGGTTTACAGTTGTACAACCGCGTTTTCTTAGTCAATTCACTAAGACAAGGAAAGAGGAGCAAAAGAAAGAGATATGGAAGACTTTCAACAAAGTATAGGTAAATATTCCTTTACTTGATGCCATTAAACAAATCCCTCGTTATTCTAAATTTCTTAAGGAATTCTACGCTTCAAAATTAAAATTAAAATTTGATAAGAAAGTGCAATTAGGAGAGAATGTTTCAGTCATATTGTAGAGGAAAAAACTACCACTTAAATGTCAAGACCCAGTTATTTTCACTATTCCCTGTAAAATTGGTGATTTGAGAAATGAAAAAGCTATGTTAGATTTGGGTGCATCAATAAATGTCATACCTTATAATGCTTACAAGTCCTTAAATGTGGGGCCTCTCAAAGAAGCTAATGTAGTGATTTAATTAGTAGATCGTTCAAATGCTTATCTAAAGGGTGTGTTAGAAGATATCTTAGCTCAAATAGGTGAAATGCTTTTCCCAACTTATTTTTATATTTTGCAAATGGGGAGTGATGATGTATCTTCTTCAACTCAAATTTTATTTGGAGGGTTGTTCTTGAAAACCACTAGAACAAAAATTGATGTTCATGATGGATCATTAACTATTGAATTTGATTGTGAATTAATTAAATTCAATTTATACAATGCCACGAAATTTTTAGATGATGAACAATCTATTGATTATGTAGATTTTATTGACACTTGGGTGTAGGAAAATTCATCATTAAATGGAAGAGATGAACTTGAGACCATTTTGGAGATGGGAGATGCATTACAGTGGCAAGAAATTATAAAGACATTATTGTCCAACACAAACTTGAAATGTTGTTTCGTCATTTAGAGAAAACTAAGCAATTGGTGAAACAATTGTCGTATGTGGAACTATCTCGAAACAACTCCAAACTTCTTCCTTCACTGATTTAACCACCCACATTAGAGTTAAAGAGTTTGCCTAACCATCTAAAATATATATTTTTGGGTGAGCAAGATACATTACCCATTATTTTCTCAAATAAGCTCACTCTTTTGTAGGAAAATCAATTGATTCAAGTATTAAGACAACACATAGAAGCCTTCAGATAGACAGTGGTTGATTTAGAAGGCATTAGTCCCACCATTTATATGCATCGAATCTTGATGGAAGATGAAGTCAAGGAGATAAGGCAACCTCAATGTCGTTTGAATCCACCCATGATAGAAGTAGTGAAAAAGGAAATCTTGAAGCTTCTTGATGCTAGAATTATTTACCCCATTTTAGATAGCAATTGGGTAAGTTCAGTCCAGGTAGTTCCAAAGAAAACAGAGGTAACTGTAATAGAAAATAGTAGTGGTGAGTTGATACCCACTCGTATTTAAAATGGTGGAGAGTTTGCATAGACTATAGAAAGCTAAATTTGATTACTAGAAAAGATCATTTTTCTCTTCCATTTATTAATCAAATGTTTGAAAGATTGCAGTTAAATTTCACTGTTGCTATTTAGATCGTTATTTAGGGTATCACCAGATTTTAGTTGCACCAAACGACCAAGAGAAAACAACCTTCACATGTCCATTCGTACCATTGCTTACTGAAGAATTCCATTTGGGTTGTGTAATGCACCAGTGACATTTCAAAGGTGTATGGTAAGTATTTTCTCTAATCTTTTGGAAAATTGTATGGAAGTTTTCATAGATGGTTTTTGCAGTTTATGGAGAATCTTTTGAAACATGCATTATCAACCTTAAGAAAGTGTTTAAACGTTGCATTAAGACTAATTTGGTTTTAAATTATGAAAAATGTCATTTTATGGTTGATCGAGGCATAAATTTGGGCTATACAGTCTCATCTAAAGGAATTGAGGTTGAAAAGGCTAAGATAGATGTGATCAAATCTTTAACTTACCCCAAAACTATAGGGGAACTTCACTCTTTTCTTAGTCACACAGGATTCTATTAGTGATTTATCAAAAAATTTTCAAAGATTGCGTAACCTACGTATAGACTACTCCAAAAAGACGTGAAATTTGATTTTGATGAGTCATGTAGGATTGCATTTGATGAAATAAAGGAATGACTCACTACGGCTCCAATTATTCAGCCACCGGAGTGGGATATTTCCTTTGAATTAATGCACAATGCCTCAGATTATGTAGTTGGAGTAGTTTTAGGCCAAATGGTGGACAAAGTACCTCACGTCATTTACTATACCTCCATGATACTTAACGATGCTCAGAAGAATTATTCCATGACATAGAAAGAAATTTTGGCTGTAGTTTTTGGGTTAGAAAATTTTTGTTCTTACCTATGGGGTAATCATTTATTCAGACCATGCAGCTCTGAAATATTTGGTGACTAAGAAAGAAGCAAAACCAAGGTTGATTGGTGGATTGTACTCCTACAAGAATTTGAGTTGGAAATACATGATAAGAAGGGAGCTGAAAATTTAGTAGCTGGTCATCTTAGTCATATCACTATAACTAATACATTTAATGTTCTCCAAGATGAATTTTTAGATGAAAGTCTCTTTGCAATTCAACAGGTAATTCCATGGTATGCGGACGTAGTAAATTTTTTGGTGACTAAGTTCTTACCTAGTGATTTATCTAGAGCTAAAAAAGATAAGATTAAATGAGAAGCTAAATATTTCATGTGGGATGAACCTCATATTTGGAAATTTTGAGCTGACCAAATTATTAGAAGGTGTGTTGCAGATGATGAAATTTTGTCCATATTAAAATTTTGCCATTCATTTGTGTGTGGGGGAAACTTTGGTCCTAAAAGAACAGCTCGTGAAATTCTTGAATATGGTTTATTTTGGCCCATATTATTTTATGAAACTTACATGGTTTGTAAGTCTTATGATCGTTGCCAAAGATTAAGTAGTCTGGGACGAAAAAATCAAACGTCACTTGCAAATATCCTGGTATGTGAAAATTTTAATTTATTTAATAAAATTAAAGAATTTTAATTTATCGAATATTAAATATGATTTAGGATTATAATTTATATCTATTGTCAACATATTTGATAACCTAGTAGATCACAAGTAAAGAACATAATGAAAAGATAAAAAGTGTTTTAATCAAGTTAGACTTTGAATGTAAAGTTTAAGAAATTTTACGATTAAATATGATATATCTAATAAATAAGAACCAATATAAGATAGTGGATCTTATTTGGTTCCAATTGGTATTTAATTATAATTAATTATAACTATTATTAAAGTTTAATTGAAACTAGACTTTTATTTCAATTAAATTACTAAAAAGTCTAAGTCATGTTATCAATAAGCTTACGCTCCAAATGAGCTAGCACTCCTTACCTTATTCTCCCTAGAACAGTATTAGAGTTCTCTCGACTTGTTATCCGGGTATCATTAAAGAATAAACACTTGCGTAGCTATAGTAGTTGAGATGAGACAGTTTTAGGAACAATTAGAGAGAAACGAGAAAAAAGGATCAAACTTCACAATAAAGTACAAATTAAGATTCATAATTTGTTATAATTTATGTGTTAATCATGTTATATATTTAAAATGATCTTGACTTTTGAAAATTATACGAAACAATTTTATAATTATTCCATTAAAAGTAGGATAGGATTTCACTCCAAATTTTCAATTATTTTGTATCATGAAGTGTGACTATAATGTTAATCAAATTTCTATTAATGGTCATGATTACAACTTTAATTTTCCATAACCAATAACTAGCTATTACAAGATTATGGCTATTCATTTGATTTCATGCATGGTTTAACTACATCACCACAAATCAAGAAATGAACATGAACCAAAATTTTCATTGATGAAGTACTTCAGGACCTATATTGGTGGCAAACATTTTCTTGATGACTATGATGCAGTTGTTGGAATATCTCTGGGCTTATATATAATTTAGGGCAATCGCCAATTATTAAGCCTTTTTAAAGTGATCAACCATGAAATAAAGTTAGTGGGCTTAGTGGCATCCAAAAAATTGTTGATATTTATGTGCAGATACCGTATCTTAATTACGAGTCTATGATGGGCCGAATCGTAATCAAGAGAAACTTACCTATGCTATAAATAGGTTGTAGTCCTAAAGGCATAGAATGCTTGTCTATCTATGTTCCCATCAAACTGACAATTTCTTCAAAATAAAGTCCTAGTGTTTTAGAAACCTGACTCCTCAATCATCATCGCACATGGAATCAAGTGTGCTTCTTCTATTCTATTCCATCTCATATTTCATGTGATAGTATGATTATGTTCTAAGGATTAGACAAAACTTCGAGTGGTATTAGAGCCATTATCATGCTGATATTGAGATTTTTTTTATTCGGAGCATTGATTACGATGGATTTCTGAAAAGGACAAAAAAAGAAAAAAAAGAGGGCAATTCTTTATCATTATTTCTTGACTCGGTCAAACTGTTTGATAAAGAACGATAAAGAAGTGCTTTGCTTTGCTTCCTTGTTTTTCTCTTTCACTAACTGTTCGTTTTTTTTTTTTGCAAAGCCTTTTCTTTCAATTTCAAATTTTATGTTCATTTTTCAAGATCAGAAGATTTTCTATCCAGTAACCGCTTTCAAAAAACTATGTTTTGGGCTTTTTGTAACCGACGAGAAGGGAGAGATTCTTGGCCACCTCCGGTCCCTGTGCAAAGAAGATCTCGACTTATAGGCCGAATAAGAGGAGTTGAACACACTGCCGATGGAAAGGGATCGAAGAGGAGTCAAAACTTACATGAAAGATTGTGATCTACTTTCCCTGATTGGGACCAAATTGAGAATAAACTCTCAGGCTTGGGGCACGGATGTGGCCAACGGCATGAGAGCCACTTTCACCTCTAGCGCTATGTCATTGACCATTCGAGTCATTGGTCGTTGTCCAAGAAACCACCAGTGAAGTAGATTAGTGGCGGTAGCAGCATGGAAACCCTAGTTTCCGTTACACTGCTGTGGTTGCAAGAAGGAGAAAGGGAGGATGATTGGGATGGGTTTGCTAGTTGGGCTTTTGAGCTAAAAGAAGCCCACTTAGTGGCCCAAGGCCAACAACCAATTCTTTAGCCTAAGGCCCCCTTCCTTTTTTTTGGACTTGGGCCTTTGGCCTAGCTTCTTTTACTAGTCAAAAGTTTGACCAAGTCAAAGCTGACCAATCAAACTTTGACAAAGTTAAAGCTAACCGGTCAAACAGTTTGACCGAGTCAGAAAGAGCCCTTTCGAGCTAATTTTTGGGTCGATTCTGGGCCATGTCGAACCGAGCTAGGCCTATTTCAACAAAATTTTTGGACGGTCATTTTTGGGAAGTGCTTCATTTTTTCTTGTTCTTTTTCCAGCCTAAATCGATGGTAGTGTTTAACATTTTAAGTGAATTAGTTGATGTGGAATGCTGCCTAAGTAGAATCTTTTGCAAAAACTGATCTCATTTAAAACGTTAAACGGTGGCATTTCAATTTCATGATTGCGGTGATTGGCTTAAAGGAAAATTGTTGCTTGATTGAAATTTAAATGCATATACGGTAGTAGTCAAGTGATGACTTTTGAGTTCTAATTTCTATAAGCATTGAGTCGATCCAAAGAAAGGTTTTGTGTTCAACAGAATCTTATTGTCAATATTTTTGAATACCACTTGCAAGCTGATTTTCTATCCAAAGACTAAATCTGTGTTGCTTTGGTGTCTTATGATAGGTTTGTTGTTGTTGATTAAAGTTTAATTATCTGCTAAATTAAATGTTATGAATATGTGAGCTTATTAGTTTTGTTTTGTTTGTGCTCAGTGAATTTTGTTTTTGTGTCTACTATCTTTGGGAATATGAATTCCATCCTCTTGCTTAATGGCACGAACTATAAGAGCTAGAAGGAGGATCTGTTGATCATTCTCGGTTGCATGGATCTCGACTTAGCATTGTAAATAGAGCGTCCCATTTTCTCTGTTGAAAGCTCCCCAGAGGAGAAGAGATTGTTAGAGAAGTGGAAGCACTTGAATCGCATGAGTCTGATGATCATGCGACAAGCTATTCTAGAAAGTTTTCAGGACACTATGTCCGAATAAGCTGATGCTGCCTCGTTCCTTTGGGAGTTAGAGAAAAGGTTTGCTAATAATGAAAAGGCTGACACCAGTACTCTCTTCAAAAGGCTCATTTCAATGAGATACCAAGGAGCAGACAATGTTAGAGAGTACATCATGGAGATGTCTCACATTCAGTCAAAGCTGAAAGCACTTAAGTTAGACTTGTCGAAAGGCATGTTAGTATACTTGGTGCTGTTATCTTTACCTCTATAGTTTGGCCAAGTTTTGGTCAATTATAACTGTTTGAAAGAGAAATGGAGTCTCAACGAGCTCATTTCTCATTGTGTGGAGGAGGAAGAGAGACTAAAGAGAGACAAAACAGAAAGTGCTCATATGGCATCTTCTTCTAAAGGTAAGAAAAGGAAGAATGTACATGCAGCTGGACTTGCTAAAACGGCTAGACCTGTTAATAAAAAGCAATTGAAAGGCAAAAAGGCAAATGAAGATAGTAGCAATTTCTGTAAGCAAACAGGACATTAGCAGAGAGACTGTACTAAGTGGCACGCTCATCGTGCAAAGAAAGGTACATTCTCAAGTCTTATTTTTTCTGAGGTTAACTTGTCCATGGTGCCTCTACACACTTGGTGGATTGATTCCGATGCAACCACTCATATTAGTGTATTCATGTAGGATTGCCTCTATTGTCGAACACCAAGTGATGGTGAAAGACACATTTATGTGGGAGACAGCAATGCAATACCAGTAGAGGCAATTGGGACATTTAGATTATCATTGAACACTGGCTTTGTATTAGAGTTGAAAGATACTTTTATTGTTCCCTCTTTTAGACGAAATTTGATTTCTATTTCCATTTTGGACCGAATGGGTTATTTTTACAACTTTGGAAACAGTAAGTTTAATATCTGCTTTGATTCAAAGCTGGTTAGTACTGGTTCCCTGTCAGACAATGATAATCTATACTTACTTGATACAATAGACAAATATATCGAGTCCCTGCATACAAATGCACGAGGCACTAAAAAGTAGTTAATTGAGAATTTTTCAAGTCTCTGACACAAACGTTTAGGACATGCTTCTATACAAATGATTTTGAGACTTCTATTATATGGAATTCTCAATTTCCTTGATTTCTCATATTTTCAAGTCTGCGTTAATTGCATCAAGCGAAAACAGAAAAACATGAAAAGAACAGGAGCTGAAAGACACAGTGACGTCTTAGAATTATCCATATAGATATATATGGACCATTTTTAACACCTGCTTGGAATGGTTAAAAGTACTTCATTATGTTCATAAACAATTACTCAAGATACAACTACTTGTATCTTATTCATGAAAAGTTGCAAGCACTAGATGTCTTTAAATCCTTTAAGGCTAAGGTTGAGAACCAACTTGACAAAAGGATTAAAAGAGTCAAGTCTGATCATGGTGGAGAATACTATGGTCAAAATGACGATTCAGAGGAACAACACCCAAGACCCTTCGCAAAGTTCGTAGAGGAATATGGTATCGTTCCTTAGTTGACCATGCCTGGAAGTCCGAGCATGAATGGTGTTGGTAAGAGACAAAATAGAACACTAAAAGACATGGTTAGGAGTATAATTGCCCATACTACCTTACCTAATTCCCTCTAGCGCAAGGCATTGAAAACAGTTGCTTACATTATAAATAGAATACCAACAAAAGTGACAACCAAAACCCCATATAAACTATGGACGGGCAAGAAACCTAGTTTAAGGCACTTCCACATTTGGGGTTGTCCAGTTGAAGCTAGGCCTTATTTGCCAAATGAGAAGAAACTGGACTCCAGAACAGTCAGTAGCTATTTTGTTGGGTATTCTGAAAGATCTAAAGATGTAAGTTTTAAGATCCCACTACTAGAGTGATATTTGAGACGAGAAATGCTAGGTTCTTTGAGGATCTTGAATTTAGAAGGGAAGATAAAATAGATTTCATCTTTGAAGAGGAATAAGTTTCTCTTCCTGTGGCAATTCTTGAGTAGAGTTTGGATTTAATGCCTGACTTTGTTCCAGAACAGCAAGTCGACCTTTCTGACCAAGAACAAATTAACCTTGAAGGTCAAACACAACCTCAAGAACAAGTGCTACTAAGGTGATCTACTAGAGAAAGAAGGAATGCAATTCCAGATGATTACATTGTATTCTTGCAAAAACATGAGTTGGATATTGGAATCATGGAAAATGATCCTGTCAATTTCCAAAAAGTAATGAACATTGCCAACTCAGAGAAGTGGATCGAGGTAATGAATGAGGAAATGAAGTCTATGTCTCACAATGATGTATAGGAAGTCGTATTGCCTAAAGGAATGAAACAATTGGTTGTAAATGGATCTTTAAAACAAAGAAAGATTTAAAGGGAAATGTAGAAAGATATAAAGCACATCTTGTCGCTAAAGGCTTTACGCAAAAGGAAGGTGTAAATTATAAAGAAAGATTTTTCCTAGTTTCTTTAGAGGATTCTTTTAGAATCGTCATGGCACTTGTGGTGTACCATGAACTTGAACTTCATCAGATGGATGTAAAGATTATGTCTCTCAATGATGACTTGATAAAACAATTTACATGGAGCATCCACAGAATTTCATCGAAGGAGATTCTAAGAAAGTGGTCTATAAACTGAAGAAATCCATTTATAGGCTCAAGCAAGCTTCTCGTCAGTGATATTACAAATTCCACCAAGTAGTCATTTCGTATGACTTTAAGACAAACATTGTGGATGAACATATATACCAAAAGTTCAGTAGGTGCAAGTATATCTTTCTAGTATTGTATGTCAATGTCAAGGGCTACTGCATGACACCAAGACAATTCTATCAAGAATTTTAAGATGAAAGATCTTGGCAAAGCTTCTTTTATGTAGGAATATAGATACACCGAGATCATTCTCGGGGTACTATTGGATTGTTATAAAAGGGATATATTGAGAAAGTTCTCAAAAGGTATAACATGTAGAATTGTAAGCCAATTGATACCCTTGTTCAGTCTTAGCCAGTGTCCCAAGAATGAGATAGAGATAAAAGAGATGCAAAAGGTTCCTTATGCATCGAGAGTAGGGAGCCTAATGTATGCCCAAGTTTGTACACTGCTAGATATTGCGTACGTTGTTGGACTTGGCAAATATCTGAGCAATCCAGGAGTGGATCACTGAAGAGCAATCAAGAGGGTGATGTGTTACCTTCAAAGGACAAAGCATTACATGCTCGTATATAGGAAGTCGGAGAAGTTAGAGATCATTGAGTATTCAGACTCCAATTTTCCTGGATGTCAAGACAGTCGTAGATCCACTACAGGTTACATTTATTTGCTAGCTGGAGGAGAAGCAAATGCTCGTTACCTCCTTCACTATGGCAACTAGGTTTGTATCTTGTTATGAGGCATCCAACCGTAGGATATGGCTATGAAATTTTGTCACTAGGCTGTGCATTTTAGACAGCGTTGAAAGACTATTGACAATTTACTGTGACAATAATTCAGCAGTCCTCTATTCCAATAACAACAACAGCTCATCAAAGTCAAAGCACGTCAACATTAAGTTCCTAGTCGTTAAAGAACGTGTTCAGAGTGGTGAGATATCTATGGAGCATCTTAGTACAAACTCCATGATTGTAGATTCTCTTACTAAAGCATTGCCACCCACTATCTTTCATGAGCACACTGCTTATATGGGTGTCATATCACTAGATGATATGTGAGTTTAGTGGGAGTTTGCGTGCTTTAGTATTAGCTATATATTTATTTGATGGATATTCATACTGCAGTATAAATTTTGAGATTTCCACTCTGATGTTATTTGAATATCTCGCTAAAGTTGGACTAGTTGGAAATAGTCACATTATTATAACACTTCGTGTATTTCTATGCTACACATCCACATTTTGTTTGTATTCTCAATTATTTTAGTGTATTTGACCATTGAGAGGTTTAGTCGATGATGTGACAACGACGGCTTTGATCTTGCACTAAGGTGATTGGTGAATATGGACTATGTAAGGATGCCATTTATATATTGACAGTAAGATTGAGCTTATGAGGTTATGTCTTAATTATATACTACCTAAGTGGGAGATTGTTGGAATATCTCTGGGCTCATATATAACTTAGGGCAACTGTCAATTATTAAGCCCCTTTAAAGTGGTCAACCATGAAATAAAGTTAGTCGGTTTAGTGGCATTCAATCAAAAGTGTGGGTAATTATGTGTAGAGATTGTATCTTAATTACGAGTCTATAATGAGCTGAATCGTAATTAAGAGAAACTTACCTGTGCTCTAAATAGGTCTTGGTCCCCAAGGCATACAACATCTGTTTGTCTACGTTACCATCACATTGACAGTTTTTTCAAAACAGAGTCCTAACGTCTTGGAAACTCCGCTCCTCAATCATCGTCGCACATGGAATCAGCTGTGCATATGCTATTCTATTCCATCTCATATTTCACATGATAGTATGACTCTGTTATGGGGATTAGACAAGACTTCAACAGTAGCTGTTATAGCCAAGAAAAAGTAAACACAACCAACTTTCGAATAATAAGAAAATAATACGATTTACTAATTGACTAATTAGACCAAGTTATTGTAAAGAAGTTCCTAAATCCTAATATCGCTAGATGGGGTCCAACAAGGTGGACGGTCATGATCTCCTGTCAACCATCCAATTATTCTATATATTTTGTGTTTGTATGTATGCCAATATTAATGATGACTCAGATGGATATATTTAAAATTGGCGGACCCCAATGCCACGCTGTTAATTACAGAGTTTAAATATTTTTCTTGCTCGTTGTTTTGAATCCTTCCTCCAATTTCTCTCACAATCAATCAGCGGGCTCCTGCTTGTTTCTGAGACCCCTTCTTATCTTTTCAATATCTTCTCCGTTTCTCCGTTCTTTTTAATGCTTATTTGATTCCTGTACACTCTAGTTCCCTTCCTCTTCCTCGCTTTCTTTTTCTTCTCAATGTTTGATTTCATGCTTCCTTACTGTCTGGCCCTGATCATCTTGGTTCCTTTCGAATTCGTGGAGGAGGCTGTTACCCAGATCTGAAAGGATCGTCTTTTCTTCTTTTCATAAATTCATCCGTATCTGTTTCATTATTGAGTGCTGCCAAATTTGTTGCTCAATAAAGATTTCCGCATTTTTTATCGGAATTGATGACAGGATTAATTTTAACTTACTGGGTTTTGATTAATTGTTCAAGTTCGATTGGAATCCTAGAATTTGTTTAATTGTTTTGTTGTTATTATTGGCGAGGGTCTTCCACTGTTGCGTTATACTAAATTAGGTATCTTTCAAGTTCTTTTTAGTTTTTGAATTCCGAGTGCTGCCTCCGGGATGGTGACTGTAAATCTGGGAATGCTTCATTATGTACTTGACCACATTTATGGAGCACTTATGCACAGAAGTAAATTATCCCCTCCATTTTTTTCAAGAGGCTGGGGAGGCACAAAGCTTGAGCTTTTGGAAAGAATGATCAAGCAGTTGTTTCCTGAAGTTGAGGGTCGAAACTGGCCACCCACAGCGATACAACCGAATTGGAAAACAGTTTGGGAGAGTAAAAATGCTTGCTTGAGACAAGGAGTCTTCAGGACCCCCTGTGATGAGCAGCTCATTAGTGCATTACCCCCTGAGAGTCATACTGCAAGGGTTGCCTTTCTTGTGCCGAAATATGTCCCACCACAGAGGATGGCCTGTGTGGTTCACCTTGCAGGTAATAGCGTATATCTTTTATTTGTCTGCTTGATGTGAATCCTGTGTGATTGCATACTTCTTGTTTCTTATCATTGAGATAGAGAATACGAAATCCTATTTTTGTTTTTTGAGTATATTCCTGAAGTTGGGATGAATAGAGTAATTTTTCATATATTCCCAGGTGCTGCCATTACAACCCTATTTAAACTAGTCATTACAACCTAATTTAAACTAAGTACATAACAAACTAAGCTAAGAACATAACCAACAAAGTCCACTTCTGGCCTATTATTAAGGCCACTAACTTAATTAGTTCCAACAAAAAACCACTCCCTATTATATAGGAAACTAATCTAATTGTTATCAACTGAATTAAAGCTAACGTTACTTGGGCAGCACGTCTCTACTTCTTGGTCTAATCTGTATCAGCTCCACCCTCCGTAGAATTGTCCTTGTCCGCAAGGACAAAGAACCCAGGATATCGTTTCTTGAACCATCGAAAATCTTCCCATTTTGCGTCCTCCGGTAGTGTCCCACGCCACTAGATGAGCACCTCTTCCTGCAGTCTGTACTTGTCCTTTTGAATGGTTCTTCGATTAAGAATTAATTTAGGTTATGGCAGATATGGTTCATTAGAGCCAGAGGGGGATTTAGGAGTTGGCGGAGGATGAGGAGAAGTCACGGGTATGGACCCCAAACTTTTCTTCAACTGACTTACATGGACGATGTCATTGATCCGCGACTCCTTGGGCAATTCCAATTTGTACGCTACAGCTCCTACTCGAGCTATAACCCAAAACAGTCCATAGTAAAGTGGGGATTGTTTCAAAGAAGAACGAAAAGTCACGCTAGATTGACGATAAGGCTGAAGTTTTAAGTAAACATAATCTCCAACCGCGAACTCAACATCACGCCGGTTCTGATTTGCCAAGTTTTTCATTCGGTCTTGAGCTTGCAGTAAGGACAGCTTCAAATCTCTCAATAATGCATCTCGTTCTTGAAGATGGCCGTCAACAGCGGCAACTCTTGTTGTCACTAGCACATACCATAACATTGAGGGTGGAGGAGTACCATAAACTGCCTAGAATGGATAAATCTTTGTTGATGAATGAGTGGTAGTATTGTAACTATATTCTGCCTGTGGAAGCCAATCTTTCCAGCTTCGTGGTTGCTCTTCTGCAAAACAGCGCAGATATTGCTCCAGAGTTCGATTGACGACTTCCGTCTGTCCATCACTTTGTGGGTGATAGCTGGAACTCATGTTGAGTTTTGTGCTTGGTAAACGAAAGAGAGTAGTCCAAAAATTGCTCAAGAAAACGGGATTGCGGTCAGTCACAATTGAAGCTGGACTTCCATGCAACTTGATAACATTGACCACAAAAGTTTGTGCAGCTGTGGCAGTTGTGTAGGGGTGTGCAAGGGGAATGAAGTGTGCATATTTGGACAATCGATCCACTACGACCATAATTACTTGGCAGCCACGTGAAGTCAAAAGCCCTTCTATGAAGTCCATGGCTATATCGGTCCAAACTTGATCCGAAATTGGCAATGGTTGTAAGAGTCCAACTGGAACCAAGTGTTCATATTTATTCCGTTGACACACGTTACATTCACGAATAAAGGATCGAACTCGTTGTCGCATCCCATTCTAAGTAAAATCAGATTTTAGGCGACCCAATGTTTTATAGAAACCAAAATGTCCTCCAGTGGGTGTTTCATGCAATTCAGAAAGAATGATGGGTATAATTGAAGAATCAGGTTTTAAGAGTACCTTATCATGTAAGGACCACACTCCCTTACACTTCTGTGCATCTGAATTCATGTTGTACTGATTGTAAAATGAGTTCTGATCACATTCATTCTTTAAGACTTCCCACCACACGGCATGAGGACTAGAGACAGCCATGAATGTAATTTTTGCTTTCTAGACAACGAATCTGCTGCACTGTTGGTGTTTCCTAGTTTGTATTCGATTTTGTATTCATATCTTAGTAATTTGGGCAGCCACCGTGCCTGTGCATCCTTGACAACCTGTTGCTCTAATAAAAATTTTAAACTCTTGTGGTTAGTTCATACCACATAAGAGTTACCTAAAAGATAGGGCCGTCATTTTCTCACGGATTTGACAATAGCAAGCATCTCTTTCTTGTAAGTAGAAAGTTTCAAATTTGCCCCTTTAAGATGTTCACTGAAATAGGCGATCGGTCTTTTCTCTTGCATCAATACGGCACCAATTCCGTTCCCACTAGTATCGCATTCAATGACAAACGATTGATCAAAATTTGGAAGACGAATAACAGGGGTGCGGGGTGGTGCATCCTTGAGATGTTGGAATGCTTCCACTGTCTCCAATGTCCACATGAATCCTTCTTTACCCAACAATTTATTTAAGGGAGCCGCAATAGAACCGAAACTTTGGATAAACTTTCGATAATACCTTGCTAGGTTTAGAAACCCTCGAACTTCACGTACTGATGTCGGTGTGGGCCATTCTTGGACTGCCTGTATTTTTGCGAGATCTAGCCCAACCCTGTTTCTGGAAATTATATGCCCTAAATATTGGACTTGTTGAACTCCAAAAGCGCATTTGTTCTATTTTGCGTACAACTGACTCTATTTCAATATTTCCAATACAATTTGCAAGTGCTGCATATGTTCTTCCCAAGTTTTGGAATAAACTAGAATGTCATCGAAGAATATAAGAACAAACTTACGGAGATAAGGCCAAAAAATGTCATTCATCAAACTTTCGAAAGTACAGGGCACATTTTTGAGGCCAAACGGCATCACTACGAATTCTTAGTGGCCTTCATGGGTCCTGAACGCGGTTTTGGAAATGTCAGCTTTACGAACCCTTATCTAGTGATATCTGACCTTGAGGTCGAACTTGCAGAAGAAGCAAGCTTCATACAGTTCATCCATTAATTCGTCAATTATCGGAATGGGGAACCTGTCTCGCACTATGATGGAGTTCAAAGCCCCGTAATCTATGCAGAACCTCCACTCTCCACTGGGTTTCTTTACTAGTAACACTGGGGAAGAGAATGGATTGTTATTAGAGCGTATGAGGCCTGAGGTTAGCAACTAAAGAACCTGCTTTTCGATTTCTGGTTTTTGGTAATGAGGATATCGGTATGGTTTGACGTTTAAGGGAGTTGCATTAGGAATTAACGGAATACAATGATCTTGGCTTCGTGGTGGTGGTAAGGCTATAGTATTTGAAAATACGTTGTGATATTTGGATAAAAGCTGATCTAATTTAGTTGGTATGGAAGAGAGATTGGTGGAGATTTTTTCGAATACCATTTGAATGAAGAATCCTATTCCAACTAGACTACTACTGAGTAGTAGACTAGTCTCCTTCTTATATAAGGCTTCTACTTCTTGTTGTTGAAGCCCATTAAGAACCTACTTCTGTCCATTCACAGTGAAGGACATAGTGAGGCTACTATAGTCAGTCACGATCGGCCCCAGTGTAGCTAGCCACTGTGCTCCTAAGACCGTAGGAAATGCAGCTTTTGGAAGCACAAGAAAATCAGCTTCTATCAAGAAGTCTTCAATCTTCATGCGAACGTTCTTTCAGAGTCCAGTACATTCCATACGTTGTTGATTAGCCGCCATAACCTGAAATTTGCGATTGGTCTCTATTGATAACCCAAACTTAGCTGCTAGTTTTTGTTCGATGAAATTATGAGTGCTTCCTCCATCTATGACGACGATAATTTCCTTTTGATTAATCCTTCCTTGATGCGCTAGGTTTGCGGGTGCTGGGTTCCAGAAATAGCGCGAAAAGAAATTTTCGGCATGATTTCAGCTTCTTCCATGCACTCCACGTCCTCGTCACTCTCGTTTCCTTCATTAGTGGATTCTGCGGGTTCCGCAATCATAAACAACTTAGGCTTGACACACCAGTGTCCAAGTACAAACTTCTCATCACAATAGAAGCATAATCCCTTTCTTTAGCCTCTTGTGGTGTTGTTAGTTTACGAAAATTGGGAAGGTTGGTTTTTTGGGCAGGAACCGGTACTAGTATACCTTAGGATTGTTGGTTAGCGTTTCTTGGGGGGTGGGGAGATATTGGGCAGATTTGGATTTTGACATTGGAGTTTATTTTTTTCCTCCACAATTCGTGTCGCACTAATGGCCTCAGTATACGTCTGTGGTTCTTTGAGTTGCACGTTGAGTCTGATTTCATCTTTGAGTCCTGCAATAAAATTTCCTACAAGAAAAGATTCTGGTAGGGCGTCCACTTCATGAGCTAGCCTATCGAATTTCTTTCGGTAGGCCCCGACGGATGTGTTTTGTTTGAGCCGTGATAGAGCTATGGTTGGGTTCTCATATTAAGTTGGACCAAACCACTTCAAAAGGGCTCCTGTGAACTCCTTCCAATTTTGGGGTCCTTGAGCCTTCTTACTGATATATCGATACCATTGGAGAGCATCCCTGTCCAAGTGAAAAGAGGCCAGAATTAGTTGTTGTTTAGCTTCAACCCCATGGTAGGCATAGTATTGCTCACTCTAGAAAATCCATCCAGTTGGTTCTTCCGTTCCATTACAATGTGGAAACAAGATTTTTAGCACAGCTTTGGGTAGCATATTTCCCAGAGAATTCTCTCCCATTGAGCCTTGACTAGTGTCTTGAATTGGACGGTGTGGGGACCCCGCCATGTTGGTGGTTGCTTTGAAAGCTTGAAAATCAGTGACCAAAGTATGGATGAGAGAATGGAGTTGGTCGACATTAGAGTTGACTTGGTTCAAGGCAGCTTCTTGTCTCTCCAATGTTGCTTGGCTCTGAAGGGTGACCTCTTGATTGGCTACCATCTCACTTATCTTTGACCTGAACTCAGCATTGGTTTTCTGCCTAGTCTCCATTGGATTAGCTTGCTCTGATACCAAAAATGATAGGATTTACTCTATATTTTGGTAATCTTAAGAACTAAGTGCAGTGGAAATGAAGAGAAAATTCAGGAAGAAGTTGGGACGAACAGAGTAATTTTTCATATATTACCAGGTGCTGCCATTACAACCCTATTTAAACTAAAGACATAACAAACTAAGCTAAGAACATAACCAACGAAGTCCACTTCTGGCCTATCATTAAGGTCACTAACTTAATTAGTTCCAACAGAAACCACTCCCTATTATATAGGAAACTAATCTAACTATTATCAACTGAATTAAAGCTAATGTTACTTGGGCAGCACGTCTCTGTTTCTTGGTCTAATCTGTATTAGTATATGTGGATGGAAAGCACTTTGAGTAAATTGTCGTTGAATGAGGTTTAAATGTTTATTGAGGGGATTGACTGCAAATTGGTGCTTGCTTCTGTGGCTAAACTCGTGCAGGTAATTGGATTTTACTTTGTTGTGTTCTTAGGTTTATTGGCTGATTTCTCTTAGACAATCTGGAAATTTGGCCGAGGTTTTTGTTTGATATTAATTGGGGAGATTAAAGCTCCAACCTATATGCGAAGGTTTCATCCTCTAGGTTCAACCTCATTTACTTCGCATCCTAATTTTTATATCGATGTTGTACTGAAGAAAGTTGAAAGTTCTGTTTAGTGCATATGGACTTCCATTGCTTTCCATATCTTATTCATTCAAATATAACATTGCCAGTTAGTTATACCACTTGATGATTGCAATTTTATATCTATATAAGCTAAAAAAGCTGTACATTATCTAGCATTTATTCTTGTTTTTGCTCAAAATTTTGCTGTTGTGAAAAATATTTAAAAAGTGTGATGCTTGCTTCTGGACAAACATGACGTTTTACTTTGCAATCTGAGTGACAATGCTTTGGACCTCCTTCTGTTAATACTAACTTCCTAACTGGTGTTTACTACTTGCCATCTCCTCTTTTTCCAGGAACTGGCGATCACACATTTGAACGAAGATTACGTCTTGGTGGACCACTACTTAAGGATAATATTGCAACCATGGTACTTGAGAGGTTAGATTCACTTGCCAATTGCTTTGTCAGATAGTTGTGATTACAAAGTTCTCTTAAATTGTTTGACGATCATATATATAATGAGACTGCAGCCCTTTCTATGGACAAAGGCGACCCTTTCTGCAGAGTGGTGCAAAACTCTTGTGTGTTAGTGACCTGCTATTATTAGGTAGAGCAACCATTGAGGAGGCACGTTGTCTTCTGCATTGGTTAGATTCTGAGGCAGGGTTTGGTAAAATGGGAGTTTGTGGGCTTAGCATGGGTAAGATCAGTTTAATTTTGTCCATATTAGGTTTTGTTTACTGCTATTGAGCATCTCAAAATTGATATATTGGAGGCTAATGTTCTACATTTTGGATATTAACCATTCTCAAGAATGTAAAACATCAAACATAGTTATCTCAAGTGTGTTTATGAGCACCATTGATATTTGCAAAGGAAGTATTACACGTGCAACAAGGATAGTGTAGGTTTGAGTTCCAAATGCTGGAAGCTGAACACTAGGTTGCCCTAGAAATTTTCCATTCTAGAGTAACCACCTGGCCTTTCTTTTTTGTTTCCTTAATTTTCAAATTTTGATAGCCTTGTTTATCTAGGGGGAGTCCATGCTGCAATGGTGGGATCACTACACCCTACACCTGTTGCAACCCTTCCTTTTCTCTCTCCACATTCTGCTGTCGTGGCATTCTGTGAGGGAATATTAAGGCATGGAACAGCTTGGGAGGCACTGAGAGAGGATCTTGCAGTGCAAAAGACTGTAATGACTCTCGAGGAAGTGAGAGAACGGATGCGAAATGTACTCTCTCTCACAGATGTCACACGCTTTCCAATTCCCAACAATCCTAATGCTGTAATATTTGTTGCTGCAACAGTAAGTAGCATATATAAGCAATAACTATGTCTTAGATTTTATTTTTGTTCGAGAATGAGAATATGATGGTTTTCGAGTTTCTTTCTTCTTGCCTACAGTGGTATAGCAACTTTTTATAACTAAAACTATCAAATAGAAAGTCAAAGCGCATCAGCTCTTTCAGGCAATATATTGCGCTTTTTCTGCCAATATTAAGTTTCGTACTTGTGAACCTGTTACATACCTTGCAAGTTTTTTTTTTTTTAAAATACATACCTTGCAAGTTGCACTAGCTTATGTCTTGTGCTTTTCTTTAACAATCTGATATACATTGCAATGTGGTTAATTTGGTTTGCTTTTGGCCTCTGGGTATCAGAGAAGACCTCATGGATCCTTGGAAGGGGATGTTTATCATTGGGCTATCCCGTCACTCCTAGCAGTATGTATTTGCATGCATGAATTTTATGCCTTAACACTTGCCTTATATAGGCTTATGTTGGTTGGGGTCTTATATGTGCTACATACAGTAGCAACGAAGTTCGTTCTTTACTGCATACAGGAGGACGTGTTCATCAGTCTGCATAGACATCTAGAAGCTCCTTTCATTTGCATAGATGTGATGTTTTTACTATGCTCCTCTGTTGAATATATGATTTTGAATTTCTTTTTCCAAATTTGACCATATTTCCTAATCTGACGCAACTGTTTCCATTTAGGATGATGGTTACATACCAAAGCATTCTGTTCTGGAGCTACAAAAAGCTTGGCCAGGTTCAGAAGTGAGGTGGGTTACTGGAGGTCATGTCTCATCCTTCCTTCTCCACAATGGCGAGTTTCGTAAGGCCATTGTTGATGGACTGGACAGGCTGCAGTGGAAAGAGTCTCCGTTGTGACACAGCCATCTGAAGCCTCCAATCACGGACTGATATATGTCTCCGATAGCTCCTGGTGAGGTCATTGTCCTGATGCTAGACTGATAAATTTGTATTATAGCTGACGCCAGACAGATAAAATTGTAGTATAGCTGATGTCTAAAGCACCCCTTGCAAGAAAGAGAAATTGGGGGTATAGCATTTATTTCCTTCTTTATTCGTGTATCATCAAAAACATTGCGCAAAATAATGACTAACAAATGGAAATTTTACGTTTGAAGTCATAATTCATTCCAGTTTTGAGATGGACCTTTACCTTGCAAATAATCCAATTGGGACTGAGATTTTAGATAGCCCATGAACCTTGTAAACGCAACGCCAGCATTTAGCTGTCCTAATGGGAAAGTTTAGTTTGTAACACATAACAATAGCTTAATTACGTATTTTGAATCAAACGCAAAAATTCAATAAGCTAAAAAAAGTAATTAAATATAATCCAACTTTATGGGAAAAGTCAAATATCTAGCATTCTCTTTCTTGGATAATACTTTAAAAACTTGGTTAAGCTACACTACTGTATTGGTCGACAAAGTTTACAAATAAAACATTTGATCCAAAGATAACGAAAGTCCATCATTTTGTCCTGCAAGGCTTTCGATACCGAAAATTATCAAATGCATGTGTCATGTGCGGCACAGATCTAATACAATTACGCATATCTAATACCTCACTAACATGAATAAGATTATAGAATATAACAAACTAAAATGATACATGTATGATCTAAATTACATCATCTTCGTTTGTAGGTTTCAAATTTTATAACTTTATGCAAAACTGAATTAGAAAAATCTTGTTTTCTCTCATCGAATGCTAAATAGCATTACAGAAAACTTGTTTTCTCTCACCGAATGCTAAACAGCATCAGAGAAAACCTTTATGCTCTCTTATTGAATGCTAAACTACATTAGATAACCTTTATGAGATTGAAAACTTATATCCCCTTATCAAATATTATACTTATATGGATATTCGTATAAAACATAGGCGTCTAAATGACATAAGCTCAAGGTCAATCTGTATATATGTCCAATGAATTTTAAATGCTTAAGATTGATACAAATCTTAAGACCTTTTTTTTTATATGTATTATGACAATGTAAGATAACACATATTATTGAAGATAAACGGTGATCATCTTTATTGATGAACTATCATGACCTAATTAATAGTGTCTAAAGACTTCAAAACACCTATTCTGTATACTTGTATTCTAAATACAAGTGGACGAAGTCATTTAGTTAAAGGATCGACTAACTTGTCCTCAGTCTTTAAATGATCCAAACCTTAATGTCACATTTTCGTATCAACACCTTTATGGTCAAATATTTGACCTCCAAATGCTAAGACCTTATGATATTCTTTGTTATTATTAAACAACATAGTAGTAAGATTATCAAAGTACACCCAAATGGGTTCTAGCTGCTGAATTAACCACAGATAACACAGAAATCAAGTTTTTGAGCCAAACTGTCTGTGAAGTAGCCCAATAGCATGCACTTTGCATGGATGGTCGAGGAAATAACCTGTGTCTACTTGACACTCTTCCACGACATTGTACCATCTGCATACATAAAATTGTAACCTTAAGTGGACTTTCTATCATCTGGACATATAGCTTAATACTGAATCTGCGTTCCATACGAGGTTCAGACTGTTAACTTTTCTATATGTCAACATATAATTCTTAGTTCCTTTAAGTATCTCAATACTTGCTTGACTACATTTCAATAGTCTATACCTAGATTAACCAGATATTGACCAAATAGCCTAACAGTAAATGCAATGTCCCACTTAGTACATAGTCGAGCATACATTAGGCAATCAACTGTACTAGAATACAGAACATTCCTCATAAACTCTCTCTTTACTTTATTCTTTAGATATTGTGCTACAACAGGTTTAAAATTAACAGTATTAAACATTCGTAGCACATACTCAATTTATGCATTCTGTAAGAGGCCTGATGAGTGTTGAGATGTATCCTAGTAAATCTATATAACTAGGACAAAAGATGCTTCACCAAGATCCTTCATGTCAAAGTTCTTGACCAAAATTTGCTTAACCTTACGCAAAATAGTCAAGAAATTTGACACGAGCAATAAACCATCCACATGAAGTAATAGGAAAATAACTTTGCTCTCCCTAACCTTATAGTACAGGCATCTTTTTAACTTTATTTTTCATGAAGCCAAAAGAGGTCATAATCTCATCAATTGTAAGGTATCACTTTCAGAAGGTTTGATGTAAATCATATATTGATCTGCTTAATGTAAAATCATATCAGTTCCATCTGGATCCTGAAATCCTTCAAGTTATACTGTATTGACCTCTTCATAAAGATCTTTATTCAGAAAAGTGGTTTTGATAGCCATCTGATGTAACTCTATATCATCATGAGCTATAATTGTCATAATCACTTAAAATGTATCCTACGAGGATGCGAGAGAAAAAGTAACATTAAAGTCAACCTTTCTCTCTGAGTGAACAATTAGGCAACTAAGCAACCCCATAAACCGTTGAACTTTATCCCGAAATCTTTTTGGTCTTAAAAATTCATTTACAACTGACGAGTTTATAGTTTCGCTACAAATCAACTAGCTCCCAGAGCCTACTGTTCTTCATGGCTTAATCTCATCAATCATTGCATCTCACCACAAATCTGCGTTGGTTCTAGAAATAACTTCTGTAAAAGTAACTGGATTTGAAATATGTCTAATATCATAGTCCTATTCTCCTAATAAACTATGTAATCAGATGAGATAGCAGGTCATCTTACTCTAATGGATTTGCATAACTGTATTAGAATTTGTACCCCTAGGAACCATTATGTGTAGAGGTATAGGTTGTTGTTCCTGTATAGATATGCTATAAAGACCTAGATCTACCAAATATATTTGTATGAGTAACAGGTACATAATAACTGTAGTATCTGCTCTGTTATCATCCGAAGGGTCAAAGGGCCCACCATCATAGAAATTTTATTCTAGAAACTTAGTTGTTTGTGATTCTACTATTCTAGGCCCTCCTTCTATACAATAAGATATGTAGATTTAAAGTGGTCAGGTTATCTTACCAAATAACAATGAGCATAATGAGCATGCAAATTATCTTTATAAGGATTGTATTACCTTGGTAGGCGGCCCCATACACTAACGGGTGTAAGGCTGGGCTTTTACACTTCTAGATAATCAGGTAGATTAGTCATGTTCTGCATTGACTTTTTCAAGTCCTTTAGGGTGTAGTTATGCCTTTCGACAACACACCATTTTGCTTAGGACTGCACAGCATAGTGCACTAAGTCACTATTCCAAACAATTCCATATATTTGGAAAATGGACCTTTTTAAGTCTTGAAACACCATGTTTGCCATGATATTCTCCTCCACGGTTAGATCTAACATATTGGATGGATTCTCCCAATTGGTTCTCAATCTTCAGTCTTTAAGCAAGAACACATAACTGTAATGGGAATAATCATCACCAAATGTCAGAATACATTTGGAATTGCATAATGCAACTATATAAGGTATACCAATATCCACATGTATCAGACTCAATAAGTCAAAAGCAGAGCTCTATATCGTTATAAGTCAACTTAACCCTACAATAGTTAGCACATACTTCCAGATGATCATAATCTAGAATTGAGAGAATGCTTTCCTTAATCAATCTCTCACCCTAGCTCTGAAATGTGGCTTAAACTTTTATGCCACACCATGTATGACTCTTCTTTTCATGACTTATTCAACAATATACAAAGAAGCGTATATCTAATTGAGGTAAGATATATGCTATACAAACCATATAACAAGAAAATTGTACAATTATGTTTTGCATTAAACAACAACTATGCAACAGAAGCATTAAATACAAAACGTTAACTTTCTTTATCCAAAAACGATACAAAGATCACATGTAAAATACGTCATGTAAAACCAAAATGAACCTTACAGAAAAGTTCAGTATAAACATCCCCCATAGATATTACATCTGCTTCTTCATTATTGTCAACCATCAGTTCCTCCTTTCCTTTATTTGGCTCTATCCTAGATATGAACCACTGCATTGTGGAAGCACATTGATCAGATGCTTCACTATATAGCCACCAAATACTTAATGCGACTATGGCAAATTAGATTCATAAATTTATAAACCAAGGAGTTAGCTAATGGTCTCAGTCTTTCTTTCTTGGCCTCACACTGCTGGCTTCTTTATGTCATGTAGACCTTTACCAGCACTGGATTGACCAGTATTAGCATAAATATAAGATTTAGACTTTCTACCTTTGAGCATAATGGGTTTCATCTTTGTCTTCCCTTTAGTTGCTTCGAGGGCTGTAGAGTATCAAGCTTGAGTTTCTACTTCTCAGCAATGGGCAATTAAAGCATTAAAGTCCCATTCCTCATCCAGTGAATAATATGTCATCACTAGATTACTTAACTCTTGAGGGAGTGTGGTCAGAGTCTGGTGAACTATGAAGACATTAGGAAGAGGAATATTCAGCAACTTCAGTCTATTGTGAAGATGAATCATTCTTGATATGTACTTCATCATTGCTCCTTCTCTCGCATACCTCATGGAAAAATTTTCTTTCATCAAGGCATTTATCTTAACATTAGGTGAGACTGTGTACTTTTGGGAGACATTACTAAGAAATTCCTTCGCTACGTCTGTGTCCAGAAGTTCACTAAGCAGATGTTCAGGTATAGATCTTGTAATGGTCATAAGACATAATCTGTTAGACCGATCCCAGGCTTCATAGGCTATTTTATAAGCTCTCGAGCTTATGGATGTAGGTTGAGATGGCCTATCCATTCGTATGGCCATATCAATCTTAGTTATATCCAGAGCATTTAATATATCCTCTGTCCACTTCTCCGTATTGAAACCAATCAGAGTTTCAATGGTGACAATAATATTTTTGATCGACAAGGTGACTCAAAATGATAATATTTAGATCAGCATAAATATAGGACAACAGTGATACTCAAAGCCATTGAATAGTATCTTTTCTAAGAATCTAGTCATACATATTATGATACATCTGTGGGTTGAATATATAATATACGCAACTAGACTTCCATAAAAAAGTGATCAGATTACAAACTATCAACTCTCATGACACCACCACCTTTGGGAGAATATATCACTTGAGAAACAACTTTCCTCCATCTAATGTCTTTATGCTCATCTCAAAATTTTATGTAAGGCCAACATCTTTGGGCAGAATAACCAAACATAAAATTAGAGTCATCCCTCGAAATATAAGGAGAACAATTGAAAATACTGACTTGAAAGGACACTTTGGTGACAACATCCTCATTAGCACTCAAAAAGTCCACAAATACAAGGGATGCATCTCTATGTTATCCTCATATTCTTTATAGGCACATAGTATGTGACAATGTAACATCAATAACTGCTAAAAACCTGAGTGCACAGTCTCATTGTCACCCACTCGTGCTAAAGACATTATCTGAAAACTTCATTTGAGACTTTCATAAAGGAAAAATCTCATTAAAGCGACTATTGTGCGTTACTGGACACTGAACCAACCGTTCGAGACACTTAAACCTCATGTGTCTCCCTTACGACAAGTTTGTTGCATGAAAATTCACTTAAAAAGGGCTTCAAAATGTCTTAATTCCTTTTTGGAGTAATTATCATGCGATCCTGGACAGTAAATATAAGACCTGAGAAACAAAAACTTGAAGTATCTCCCTCATGTGATGTCCGAATCATGAAAATTCAGTTGAAATCAACTTCAGAACACCTTAATTCCTTTTCTA
>JAOSBN010000005.1:36708236-36722701 GCA_027563595.1 Erythroxylum suave | reverse complement strand
TTAACATCTGATTTTGTGTAGAACTTTGCGAAAAGCTTCAAAGATCTATTCAACCCCCCCTTCTAGATCGTTTACAATTATAATTTTTCATAGGCTATAATAACTCAATAAAACTAGTAAAATTGGAGCCAACCACTGGTTTAAACTTTAGAAACAAATAGTTATAAAATTTATTCTCAAGTATAAAATTACTTTCACAAATTTTCTAATACAAACATTCATGGTAGGCTACATATATCAATTACCAAATCATAAAAAATATTTTACTTATTAAATAAATGGAATGAAATTGACATTCATGATTTTAGCCTTCTTCTCAATGTCAACGTTATATAGATATCTAAAATCCCTCCTTATACACCATCATCCCTATATAATAACGTCCAAATAAGAAAATAAAAATCTATCAATCATTAAGTAATATCATGACTAAAATATGTCATGTTTATCATATAAAAACAATAATGTTAATATGTGCCTTCATTAACTATCCTCCTCTTCTTGTGTCTCTTCTTTTAGACCTCCTCTATGAAAATTTTAAATTTTTTTCTTGACTTACCATATGGTGTTAAGATAACTAGTTCCTTTAACAAAACGTCTTTTGAAAGGGACTTTACATGTCCATTAAGTCAATAGACCATAAAGTATTGGTTTGTAATTTATTTCTATTTTATTACAATAGTCAATAACTTATCCCAACTCAATTATAGTGATACTTGTAAAAAAATTTGTTGTCTTAGTCTAATATATTATACAAGTAATTAAAATTTTATCTTCTATCTACTATATAATCAAAAGCCTTATAGAAAGTCAATTTCAAGTTCTTCCTCCTGGTAATATAAATATCATCATCTTCCCAATTGTTATCAACCTTTATCTCCATATGACTCTTAACTATATCCTTGTGCACTTTTTAACAAAGAAATATTATAGAATATTTTCAATCTTAATCTTACTATATTTTAGTTGACAAAAAATCCTCTTAAAAATAAAGAACTTATAGTTGTACTTTAATAACAAAGGTGAGTCACTTAATATAATTGCATATAACTTAATAACATTACATCCTTCATATATCTCCTTAACCCCGTATAACTCGTTATACTCTTCAATCCATGGTTTGCTCACCTAACAGCAAATGAAATTAATTAACTTGTCTTATATAATATGAAATAGGCTATTAGTTTAAGCCTTTTGAAATTATTTCTAAGTAAAAGATTATGTAACCAAGGATACACTACTCCTAAATAGAAGTAATCAAATTTTATCTCATACCTAATCTTTTTCATCATTACTTCCTTGTATTACTCAACAAATTGTTTCAATGTGCTATAAGAATGCAAATAGCTATCAAAGTAAGTATCCATATTCTTACTTCTTTATGTTGTTGACATTCCAACATAAAAATGATCCCTAAAATGTATTAAAATCATCTCGTATGATTATTAAATAAATATTAAGCATAAGAATTATTTCTTAAGTCAAAATTGTCAAGTATTTCATTCTATTTATTAACAAATTTGACTTTATACGGCATGATAGACAGCTCCCATAAATACATTCTCAAACTTTTTACATCTTATGAGCACCAAATTTTCAGTTATTTTCGTAAGTATATGTCACAAACATTATCTATATCTTACCCTTGAGATATTGATTTAATAGTGTTACCTATACGTTTGCACTCATTTGTAATAACTCCTTCAAGTGACTTACAATCCATATTCACATTTATGCACAAGAAAGCTAACAAAAACCATTATTCATCTTATTGCCTAATAGTATGCAATCAAGCAAAATTGACTACCCATGATGGTTTACATGGACAAATAGAGAAAACAACATTTGGTATTTATTCATTAGATATATGGTATCAAATATCACGACATCACCAAATTCAGTATAAGTTGTTTGAATCCTCATATCTTTCCAAAAAGACATTTCTCTACCTTTCTTATTCATCGTAATCAATTTTGTAGAAAAATATATTGTCCTTTTCTTTCATGCTAATGAACATCTTATACACCACTGTCATGTCTTATTCTTCCAACCTCAGTTATCTCAAGATGTTTATATGATTAAAAGAATCCTTTAGCATACATATTATGTTTTCATACCTCCTTTTTCCTTTTGCTCCTACAACAACAAAGCATATCTTTTATGCACTACCTAAATCTACTGCTATCATTTAACCCTAATCAAGGCCTTACTTGGCTATCTACAGTATAATATTGCCTGATCATGAATGTGCACATCTTCAATCTTGATTATGGTCCAAACACCTTCGATTAACTGATAAAATACAAAAGTATTGTACCAAATTCCTCTACTTAATCTTAGTTTTATTATATTCAGGTCTCATGATTTATATTACCAACCTCAATGATAAGAAATTATTATACTCTTAGGTCCCCTATTCTCGTTTTCTTTCATCTCCTTATAGCAATCACAGACCTATGACACCTCGCATATTTATGGTACAAGTTAAATATCATTTTAGATTTTTCAAACGTCATTCTATTTCTAGTACTACCTTTGTCTCAATGTCCTCCATTTGAGTCTTTGTATCTAAAAAGCTCTTTTCATTCTCTACATTATTATTTAAACAATCACTATATTATACAAAGTATACGATTGGATTATTCAAAAATTATCACCATATTATAAATAAAAAACCACTTCAAATACCACAAATATCACTTCATACCAACTAGACTAATGTTACAATGGGATATTAACCCTTATACATAAGCATTACAACTTCCTTATTATCTTTTTTAATCTCTTATTCCCTTATGGTTACTATAACTTTCACTATAAGCAAACCACCAAAATATTACAAAAACATTTAAAACTATACATATCATATCTTACAACATCATTAAACATACATACTAATAGTTATGACAATTGATTGTGATATATAAACTTGAAAGTGCCCCTTTGGTTAAGCTGGAAACTCCAAATGTACCAATTAGAAGTAGGAATGGTTTATTGGTACAATTGTATATTAGAGATGATAACATAAATATAATTGCATATTAGAGATGATAATAACAAATAGGAGAAAAATGCTTATAAAGTTGTGCTACAGATCAAAAGTAGGAGGAGACAATGACAAATTTAAAGAAAATAAGCATGGCAATGGGCTGGGCTGGGCTGGGCCGGGCTGAGGCTATGGGATCCGCGGCTCGCGCTGGCCAAGATGATCGGCCCTCAGCCAGGCCCACCACGGGCCAGGATGGCTGGCCTGCGACCCAGCCCACCAATAGGCCCATCCATTATATATTTATTAAAAAATATATCGAAACGACGTCGTTTGGATAGAGCCAGCGAGCCGTGGCCTACCCGTGGCCTATCCAACACGGGCCGGGCCGAGCAGGTCGGACCAGAATTGCCATCCCTAAAAGAAAATAATGAATAAACCAACATAATTTGGTGCCAAAAAAAAACTCATCATATAAACAAACAAACTTTTAGTACAAGCAATTTATATATTAGTTTGGATTCTTTAAGTTTTTTTCTTAATTATGTCAATTGCAATTTTATTCATCTATTAATCTTAAAATTAAAAACTAATATCAAAAGATTTTAATATTATATTGTTATAATTAATAACAAGTAATGACCACTAATAACCACTATTTATCAACCACAATATTTTTCTATTTAAATAATATTTGAACCCTACTAAACTAGGCAGAGAAACTAGTATTATTCATAAAATCAAGCAAAAACCCCTTGTAACACACGCTTTCCCAAGTACTATGTGTTTATTTTTCGAGTCTGTAATTACCTACTTAGTGCAACTATAAGTTTATTTAATTTTCACTAAAGTAAAACTATCAGGGAATTTCATTTATATCACAAAAGAGTAATAGATTTTTTTAACGTTATCGTAGCGGAACTTTCATAAGCATATATAGTGATGATGCATATTGGAAACAATTTCTTTATCAATTAAAGGTTACATAATAATGGATCTCTCCATATTCAATATTTTAGCAAGATTATTATTGGATGTTGTAGTTGTTTAAAAAAAGGAAAAGTAATGATACATAGCTTAAGACCGACCATCCATCTTATTCGAAACATCTTTCTCGTTAGCCTTGACATATCGAGGAAAATTTATTCCTCTTCACCCACCCCGAACTTGCAATTTTAGGATTAGATGGGAAGGGCATTTTTTACCTACACTTCAATAGAGATTTTTTCACAAAAAGCAAACATAAGATAATAAATTCAACCTTTCATTAATTGTCCCGAATTCAAATTCATTGTAAGTTTATACGGGCAGTAACCTATTACTTTACCCAAACATAAAATTTAGTGAAAGAGGCCTTTGGGTGGTCATATTATGTTCCGCTGATTGTGGGATTGGAAGATATGTAAGGGGCTAAACTAGAACGAAATCTAGGAGTATGAGATGAATACAAATGCTGCTTCTTTAAGGAACAAAAGTACATCGCCTCACTGGTACGGCTAAAATAAAAACAAAAAGAACAAAACGATGGATCAACTTACTGGTGTTAGTCTATCGCCTTTGGAAAATAAGAAATACATGGAATTATACAACTTTTCGACAGAAGTTCTAATAAGTGCGTACATAAAGCTTTTGTTACTTCCAAGCTACCAAGAGTTGGACTTACATATCAGCAATATTCTTTAGGAATTGTTAACACAGAAAGCTTTTACCGGCATTAATTAATTGATTCTAAGGGAAGTGCCAATAGTACACTTTATGCGAGGAAAAGTCATAATGACAGCGGGAAATTAAAGTAAAGGAGAATAAAGACGGAGAATACTGAATAAAGCATCTTTTATGTGCAAGATCAGACACCTATGAGCTTTCTGCTCTGCTTTCCCTTTTCCTTTTAAGTTTTCCACAAATACTTTACACATTTGTATTGTATTCTTATTCTGTTTTTGCTTTATCGCAGGAACCAGAAAGAAGATAGGTGTCCACACATGACCTCGATGCTCGAATTATTTGAATGATAATTTTTTATTTTTTTTTTGCAACAATGAAAAGTGGAAGTGATAATGTTAGCAGCTTGAGTTTTCTGTTTGACAATATAAGCATGAAAACATAATAGTCTTGCTTAAGGAAAGCATCTAGAAGAATAGGTTCTCTTCCAAAGTTTTCAAAACTTGGTGCTCTCTAGTGGGTTGCCAGTATATCACTAAGCGTCGACCATTCCATCTTGCATATATGCTTTGAGACAATTCACTCGTCTTGCCATTTACTACTCGTTCCCTGGTCATTTATTTTACTCGATTACACCTTGATGATTCCACAGTTTAGCTTTTTCCATAAACTAGATTCTTAAACTATTCATAGCAACCAAAAAGGTGATGTGAAACTGCTAGTGGAGCTGGTAGATACCCTCGTTTGAAGCTTGAAAATTGATAAGAATAGAGGTAACTTGTTCTCTGAAGTCCTCCGGGGCAAGAAAACCTGCCATTAGACCATTTTTTGGCAAAAGAACTTCCCTTAACGCTTAATGAAATTCATAGAAAAGCATTTCACTGGCTCACAGCAACTTTACATGAAAGACGAGAGTTCATGATTACAACAGCTTATATATTTTAACTAAAGCTTGGCTGCTACTTGGAACTTGAGAGAGAACAGCACCAAAGTTGCCATTTAATTTTGCACCCATGAATCCTCTAGCTACTCCAAACCACCAGGAGGAATTCAAATTGAAAGATACAAAGCCTCAGCTAGGAGAACGATGGCCACACGGCGGACCACGCGGCGGTGGAGGATGGATTAGCAGCGAAAGAGCTACAAGCACATATGATCTTGTTGAGCAAATGTTTTATCTCTACGTTCGTGTTGTGAAAGCCAAAGATCTTCCAACCAATCCTGTAACTGGAAGCTGTGACCCATACGTGGAAGTGAAAGTGGGGAATTATAAGGGTACTACAAAGCATTTCGAGAAGAAAACTAATCCTGAATGGAACAAGGTCTTTGCATTCTCAAAGGAGAAGATACAGTCCTCTGTTGTTGAAGTGTTTGTCAGAGACAGAGAAATGATGGGAAGAGATGATTACATAGGGAAGGTGGTGTTTGACATGCATGAAGTGCCCACGAGGGTTCCACCAGATAGCCCTTTGGCACCTCAATGGTACAGATTAGAGGACAGACGAGGCGATAGTAAGGTCAGAGGAGAGGTAATGGTTGCAGTTTGGATGGGAACTCAGGCTGATGAAGCATTTCCTGAGGCAATCCACTCTGATGCTGCTTCACTTGAAGGGGAAGGAGTGTTTAGTGTCAGGTCCAAAGTCTATGTCTCTCCGAAACTATGGTACCTCAGAGTTAACGTAATTGAGGCTCAGGATGTGCAGCCAGATGACAAAAGTAGTTTACCACAGGCGTTTGTGAAGGCTCAAGTTGGGCACCAGGTACTAAAAACTAAGCTATGTCCAACTCCAACAATCAACCCAATGTGGAATGAAGACCTCATCTTCGTAGCAGCCGAGCCTTTCGAGGAACAACTAGTGCTTACTGTTGAAAACAAGGTGAGCCAAGCAAAAGACGAAGTTACGGGGAGGATAATTTTGCCACTACACATCTTTGAGAGGCGCTTGGATCACCGACCAGTTCACTCTAAATGGTTTAACCTCGAAAAATTCGGGTTTGGTGCTCTGGAGGGTGATAGGAGGCACGAGCACAAGTTTTCCAGCAGGGTTCATCTTAGAGTCTGCCTTGAGGGTGCTTACCACGTACTAGATGAATCAACATTATACATAAGCGACACAAGGCCAACAGCCAGACAACTCTGGAAGCGGCCTATTGGAATTCTTGAAGTGGGAATACTGAGTGCACAAGGACTTCTTCCAATGAAGACCAAGGAAGGTAAAGGAACAACCGATGCTTATTGTGTAGCCAAGTATGGACTGAAATGGGTACGAACTAGAACAATCATTGGTAGCTTTAACCCAAAGTGGAATGAGCAATACACATGGGAGGTTTACGATCCTTGCACGGTGATCACATTGGGTGTTTTCGACAACCGCCACTTGGGTGGAAACGAGAAACCAGCCTCTGTTGGTGGAACTCGGGTCGACTCGCGAATCGGAAAGGTAAGGATAAGGTTGTCTACGCTGGAAACTGATAAAATCTACACTCATTCATATCCACTTCTTGTTCTGCAACCATCTGGACTGAAAAAGATGGGAGAGGTCCAATTAGCAGTTAGATTCACTTGCCTATCTCTGGCAAACATGATTTACCTGTATGGCCATCCCTTGCTTCCAAAAATGCATTATTTGCATCCGTTCACAGTGAACCAATTAGATAGCCTGAGGTACCAAGCTATGAACATTGTAGCAGTGAGGCTTGGCAGAGCAGAGCCGCCACTAAGGAAGGAGGTGGTGGAGTATATGCTGGATGTTGATTCTCATATGTGGAGCATGAGAAGAAGCAAAGCCAATTTCTTCAGAATTGTTTCACTCTTCTCTGGTGTAATCACCATCAGCAAGTGGCTAGGTGAAGTATGCAAATGGAAGAACCCCGTCACTACCGTTTTAGTTCATGTGTTATTCTTCATACTAGTCTGCTATCCGGAGCTGATACTTCCAACGATATTCCTTTACATGTTCCTGATCGGAATATGGAATTATCGTCTTCGACCAAGGCACCCTCCACACATGGATACCAAGCTGTCATGGGCAGAAGCAGTTCATCCGGATGAACTAGACGAAGAATTCGACACCTTTCCTACGTCAAAACAACAAGATGTAGTAAAAATGAGGTACGACAGGCTTAGAAGTGTTGCGGGGAGGATTCAAACAGTGGTGGGCGACATTGCTACACAAGGGGAAAGATTTCAGGCTCTTCTCAGCTGGAGAGACCCAAGAGCTACGAGCCTGTTTGTACTTATCTGTCTCATTGCAGCTGTGGCACTGTATATAACACCTTTCAAGATAATAGCATTGATCACTGGCTTGTTTTGGCTTCGTCACCCCAGATTCCGGAGCAAGATGCCCTCTGTTCCCAGCAATTTCTTTAGAAGATTACCATCTAGAGCTGACAGCATGCTTTGAATGCTGCTGACTGCTTTTGGTTTGGTTTTGATTTCAGCGATGATCTCTATACTGTTCTTGGAAGATATTCCATGGATTTCCTTGGTATGCATCGGCTAAGTTAATGTTTGGACCACAATTCTGTTTTCTATTTTTAATTTCCTATTACTAAGAATACTTGATCAATTAAGAATTTCTTTTATTGATTTCTTTTTTTATTTTTGTTTCCAATGTACTCATGTTCTCATAATTTACAAAAAAAAAATTATAAAAATAGTGCTAGCTTATTTTACGAAATTTTCATTTAATAATTAATTAGATAACTATTTAAAACAATTTTATTCAATTCTAAAATATCTATTGAAATTATTTTAAAATAAAATAATTTTATTACTATAAACATAATTGTAAAACATAAAATCAATTAAATCAATAATATACATTAATTACCATTGTTGCATAACATGGTAAAGCCATTTACTCACCAGCGGACTCCCAAGTGTATTTGATAAAAATTTTGACAAATCCTATAAAAAAAACACCCTTATGTTATACTTAATCAATCAAAAAATCCCTAGCGATATCAATTGAATCACAATAACACTTGTGATATTTGATTTACTTCACTTTGGCTCTTTTGGCCCAATTAGGACACATTTACCTCTCAACCCACCTTTTTCTATTTTCCATCACATTTTACATGTAAATGAAGGAATATGAAAATAATACAGAACTGAATACAAAAATAATACGAAAATAAATACCAAAACTAGGGCCCACCATCCTAACAAAAGAAAGAAAAGAAAACCTCTTTAACAAAGACAGAGAAAAAGAAGCGGCAAAATAAGTGAAGCAGAGGAGAGTGAAGGTGATTGAATGTGAAAGTTGAAATGGTTATGGAAATTTTATTTTTTGCAGTTATTGGGTTAAGTGGTTGTTTAATGTGTAGGTTTTGCATAACATGTGGTCCCATTTCAAATTGAATACTTTTCTTTCCTTCTTGTGTTTCGTTCATGTCTGGTTAATGCAAATGTTGTGGTCCAAAATGGAAAAGAAGGCATTATTTGTGTTGTTTGTGCATAATTTAAAAAAATTGTTTGCTCATATATTGTTACTTAAAACGTGCAGGATGGATCCACCATATACTGTAAAGATGCATTATGATGGTTATTATGAGATTAAAGGGAGGACAAAAACATACATTGGTGGTGAGACCTGTACCATGAATTTCACAAATCTTGAGATGTTGGGTTATTACAGGTTCATGAAAGAATTGAAAATTTTTGGCTATGCAAATGGTGGGCGCATGCATTTTTTAACTCCAGGCAAGACTCATATGGATGGATTAAGGTTGTTATGGGACAATGACATTTGTCAGGAGCTATGTAGGTTGTTAAAAAAGTATAAGTTAGTGCAAGTGTTTGTGAAGCATTCTGTGGACACACATGAAATCATAGAGCATTTGGATGTACCAGAGGTCACTGAACATTCAGACAATGACAATGGAAGTTGTAGGAAAGAGAGTGAAGATTCTGAAGTTGATGAATATGCATATTATGATGATGAGGAAGATTTGGTGAATGTGCATGTCGAATGTGAAGAAGAGGAAGATGATGAATTCCAAGAGGCTAGAAGCAATGTTAGGGAGTATATTAAAAAGGAAAGGGATGATTCTGATTATAATAATGTTAATGAAGAAGAAATTCCCGTGGAGATAATCAATGAATCTAACAATATTGAAAATGAAACAAATGGTGAAGATGAGGATGGTGAACCTGAGGTTACAAATGGTGCTAATTTAGTTGTGCAATACAATAGAGGAACAACTATGTATGATAATGATGAGATAGATACCGAGGAAGATGTTGATGGGAAGGTCCCTAGTTAGACAAGGGACTACTTGGAATTTGATGACCTAGGAAGTTTTGAATTTACTAATGAGGACGGCGAAATTCTAGGGAAACAACGAAGATCAATGTTGTATGATCCTATTACTCGAATCCCAGTATTTTCTTTGGGTATGGTGTTTGAAAGTCAGAAAAAATGTAACGATGCAGTGAAGAAGTGGGCTTTGATAAAAAGATATGCACTGTCATATGTAAAAGTGACCCTAGAAGATTTAAGTTATAGATGCAAGTCAGGTTGTCCCTTTGTTTTTTATGCTAGTTTCAACTACGAAGGGCAATTTCAGATTAAGACCTTTAAAAACAAGCATAGATGTTTTGGGTGCAATGATATCCAGTTGATTAAAAGAGGAGATTTGAAGAACTTGCTAAGGGAAAAATTTTTGGGAAAACCTAGAATCACTCATAAGAGACTAAAGGGTTATGTAGGAGAAAAGTTTAAGTTGAATGTATCTGAAATAACAGTTGGAAGGATAACAAAAGAGGTGATGGACGAGGTTAATGGTGGGTTTATGGCAGACTATGGGAAATTGCATGATTTTGTAATTAAATTAGACATAAGTAATGATGGTACCACAACAGAAGTGGTGGTCGATGTTGAAAATCCTGCAAACATACTATATTTCAAAGCATTTTATGTTTGCTTTCAAGCTTGCAAGGAAGGATGGAAAGCTAGTTGTAGGCTAATAATTGGAATTGATGGTTGTTTTTTAAAACATATATGCAAGGGGCAGTTGTTAGCTGCAATTGGAAGGGATGGAAACAATCAATTGTTTCTGATTGCTTGGGCCATAGTGGACATTGAGACAAAGAAGAATTGGGCATGGTTTCTTGAGCACTCAGTTGAAGACTTAGACATTCCAGACAAAGGTTGAGGATTAACTATTACTTCAGCTATGCAAAAGTTTTGTTTTTATTTTAGAATTTTTTAGTTCATGAATTTATTATTCACAAATAACTTCATGCATGATATGATTCATTATATATTTTTTGTATAGGGAATTATAGCAGAAATAGATGTGGTTTTACCAAATGACAAGCACAGGCAGTGTGCAAGGCATTGTTAAGTCAAGAGGAGTTCACGATGACTAATTTTGATGACAATCAAATAATAATAATGTTAGAAACAAATGAACGTTTTGATAAGTGTGCTAAGTGTGCAGAAGCAAAAACACAGACGCAAGGGAAACACAGATGAAGTGCAAAAGACAGACGATACAAAGAAGAAGTTACGTCAGTACGTCGAACGGTTACTTAGTTAGAGTTAGTTACAGAACTCAACTAAATAACAGTTTTCAAGATTCAAGAAGCGGTTATCAAGAATCAGGAAGCAGTTAGAGACTTAGGCTATAAATACTAGCCTTATTCGAAGATCTTACGATCTTACGAATCTTATAACTCTTGAGAAATCATTTGATCTTTGAGCTTTCGAGTGCTTACTTAGAAAAGAGAAATTCTATAGTGCGATACTTAGAGAGCTAACCCTACTGTAACAAAAGCTCACACTATCTTTTTAGTGAGAGAAAGAAAAGGCTGAGAGCCTGGAGAGGCTACGTTAGCTGAAAGAATACTCTGTGTAAGAGACTTGAAGAGGCTCTGGAAGGGAAGAAATGATACTTGTAATTGTTTGAAGTATAGTGAAACAATCAGACAAACTTTGAGGACTGGACGTAGTCAACCCCCCCTTCTTGTGTATCTAATTTATTGCACGTAAATTCTATATTAATGTGTGATTTACTTCAATTGGTATCAGAGCTCGATTTCTAAGAACCACCTTTACAAAGTGAGGACAAAGATCCATGGCAGAATCATATGTTTTTATAACTGAAGGAGCCTTCGTCGCAAGACCTCCTGCGTTCAATAGTGAAGATTATCACAATGATCTTTGGGATATCATCGAGAATGGACTATACGAACCAGTAGATGATGAAGGAAATGTCATTCCTTACAACAGATGGTCAGTTGATCACAAAGCCAGATTTCAACTAAATTCAAAGGCCAAGTTCTTTCTAAGTTGTGGATTGAGTAGAAGTGAATATGATAAAGTTCATGGATGCAAAATTGTGAAGGAGATAGGAGACACTTTATCCATCACACATGAAGGCACAAACCAAGTAAAAGAGTCCAAGATCAGTATTCTTGTACATTAGTATGAGCTATTTAAAATGAAGGAAGATGAGATCTATTGATCAGATGTTTAGACGATTTCAAACTATCATTAATGGCCTTAAAACTCTTGGGAGAATCTACGATAATCAAGACCACGTGAGGAAGATTCTAAGAAGTCTGCTGAAAAGATGGAGACCCAAAGTCATTGCGATACAATAAGCCAAGGACTTGAACAAATTAAAGCTAGACGAATTGCTTGGTTCTTTGAAGATACATGAAGTAGAGCTGGATGCTGAAGATAAACATAAAAGAGACAAATCCAAAGCATTAAAGGCTGGTCAGAAAAATCACAAAACCCAGAGAAATAGAAGTTCTTTGTCAAAAGCATTAAAGATCGAACAAGTCAAGAACGATGACACCAATGAATCTGATCGTGATTCAAGTGAAGATGATGATGAATTATCTTTCATTTTAAAGAAGATCAGAAGGATGTGGAAAAAGGAAGCAAAAATTTTTCTTTTAAGAAAAATAGCAAAGAAGACGTCAAGAACGAAAATACCTCTATCATTTGCTACAAGTGCAACAAACCAGGACACTATAAGTCTGAATGTCCATTGCTGAGAAGAGAACTGAAGAAAAATAAAGGAAATAAAAAGAGTATGATGGCAACTTGGGAAGATTTAGATTCATCCGACTCTAATTTCGATTCAAAAGCATCAAAACAAGCAAATATATACTTGGTAGCTAAAAAAGAAGGTGACAAGGAGGTAACTTCTAACTTTAATGAACTTCAAGATCATATTTAGAATTGTTAGAAGATTCACAAGTTATACTAAAATAGTATAGATCTCTAAAAAGAAAGTATGTCGAAAACTTGAAGAACACGGAAGTGTTAGAAAAAGAAAACGTCTATCTTAAGAAACAAGTAGACAATATGAAGAAAAAGGCTTCTATTGATAGATCTGAGGAAATTATTCAGTTAAAACAAAGTATTAATTCTCTCTCTGCAGATTTATTAAGTTTTACTGAAAGTACGAAGAAAATGGATGACATGCTCTAAAATTATCGACACCCTAATGACAAGAGTGGTCTAGGGTTTACTAAAAGCAATACTTATTACAAAAAGAAGTTTGTTCCTTATAGAAAGAAATTTCATCAGTCTTCTTCTTATTATTCTATGAATAATTATAAGGCTAACCCTAAAGGACCCAAGAAAATCTGGGTACCTAAAAAGGACATCATATCTACTGTAGATCTCCTTCCTTGGAAAAAGCAGCCAGCACTAATAGTATTTAGACAGTGGATGCTCGCAACACATGACGAGAAGAAAGTCTATGTTCCTAGATCTTCAAGATAAGAAGGGAGGATCGGTAACTTTTGGAGACAATCAGCAGGGCGAAATCGTTGGAATCGGCAAAATCGGTAAAGATTCCTTTGCATATATTGATAATGTTCTGCTAGTTGAAAGTTTAAAACATAATTTGTAGTGTAAGTCAATTATATGATTCTAGTTTTAAAACATCCTTTAATCAAAACTCTTATATAGTAAAAAACAAGGACGAGTCTATATTCTTTTCTGCCAAAAGATGAAACAATCTTTATAAGATTAATTTAGAAGATTTCCAAAGTCAAAATATTTCTTGTTTTATATCAACAGAAGAGGAAAAGCTGATCTGGCATAACAAGCTAGGCCATGTTAGTTTTAAACATATTTCCAAGTTGATTAAACATGATTTGGTAAGAGGTTTACCAAAAATAAGCTTTAACAAGGATTTCTTTTATGAAAGTTGTCATAAAGGAAAACAGGTTAAAACATCTTTTTCTTCTAAAAATATTGTAACTTCATCTAGACCTCTAGAGTTGTTACATATAGATTTATTTGGTCCAATTAGGACATTAAGTCTTGGTGGAAAGAAGTATGGTCTCGTAATCGTTGATGATTTCACTAGATTTTGTTGGATATTATTTTTGTCACATAAAGATGAATCCTTTAAGTGTTTTAAAGTTCTTTACAAAAAGTTACAAAATGAAAAGGGAATGTCTATTGCTGGAATTAGAAGAGATCATAGTGGTGAATTCGAAAATGAAAAACTCAGAATATACTGTGAAGAGAATGGAATTTTCCATAACTTCTCTAGTCCTAGAACTCCACAACAAAATGGAGTTATAGAAAGAAAGAACAGGACGATTTAGGAAATGGCAAGAACCATGTTATGTGAAATGAATCTTCCTAAGTATTTATAGGCAGAAGCTGTAAATACATCTTGTCATATTCAAAATAGAATACTTATGCGACCATTGTTGAATAAAACTTTGTATGAGTTACAGAATGGAAGGAAGCCTTATATATCTTACTTTCATCCATTTGGTTGCAAGTGTACTATATTGAATACAAAAGAAAGTCTGGACAAATTTGATTTT
>JAOSBN010000005.1:36669815-36708136 GCA_027563595.1 Erythroxylum suave | reverse complement strand
CTGACCATCTGTTGCGAGGAATGGCATTTCCTTCATCATCTACTGGTTCATATGGTCCATTCTCGATGATATCCCAAGGATCAATGTGTGTGGATTCTATGAAAAGCCACATCCTGTCTTTCTAATAATGATAATCTTCACCATTGAACGCAGGAGGTCTTATGATGGAGGCACCTTCAGCTATAAAAATATGCGATTCTGTCATAGATCTTTGTCCTCACTTTGTAAAAGTGGTTCTTGGGAACCGAGCTCTGATACCAATTGAAGTAAATCACACGTTAATATAGACTTGACGTACAAGAAACTCGATACGCAGAGGGGGGAATGGTGTATCCCTTTTTTTGTGAGTACGAAAACTTGTTAAGAACTTCTCTTTTTTTCAGAAGATATCACAAGGATTATAAGATAGATATTACGTAGTTAAATAGCAAAATAACTTCTATCTAATTGTTTAACAACAAAATAAACTGAAGTAAAGGATCGAAAGTAGACACTGTGATTTTTATACTGGTTCACCCCAAACCGTGGGCTACGTTCAATCCTCAGAGTTTGTCTGAGTATTTCAATATACTCCAAACAATTACAAGTATTCTTTCTTGCCTTCCAGAGCCTCTTCAGGTCTCATACACCAAGTATTCTTTCAGCTATCTTAGCATCTCCTGGCTATCTGCCTTTTCTTTCTCTCACTAGAAAAAGATATTGTGAGCTATTGTTATAGTATGTTTAGCTCTCTCAATATCACACTACAGAAATTCTCTTTTCTAAGTAAGCACTCAAAGGTCACTAATTTCTCAAAGTTGTAAAACTCGTAAAATTCATTAGCTCAAAAACTTCGACTAAGACTAGTATTTATAGCCTAAGTCTCTAACTGCTTATTGATCTTTGATAACCACTTCTTGATTCTTGATAACCGCCATTTAGTTGAGTTCTGTAACTAACTCCAACTAAGTAACCGTCCGATGTGCTACTGTATCGTCTTGCGTCTGTATTTTTGAGTCTGTATTTTTACGTCTGTGTCTTTGCGTCTATGTCTTTCCGTTTATGTCTTTGCGTCTGTGTCTTTGCGTCTCTCTCTTTGCGTCTGTATCTTTGCGTCTATCTCTTTGCATCTATGTCTTTGCATCTGTGTCAATATCGACTTCTGTCTGTATTGACTTGCATCTATATTGACTTGCATCTGCACACTTAACACACTTGTCAAAACATTCATTTGTTTCTAACATTATTATTATTTGATTGTCATCAAAATTGATCATCGTGAAGTCCTCTTGACTTAACAATTATTACTAAGTAGTTGTATGTAAAAGCTTTGCTTATGGATAGGCTTTGCTAATGTTGGAGCACTAGCTTCTACAAAAAGACCGAAATGCAGAAACTAATGGTTTTCTTCAAATGCTTTTTTGGTTTTCCCTTCATTTCAAGATCTCGAATTTTTCCATCTACCCTGAGAAGAAATTAATAATAATAAGGAATTTAATAATAATAATAATAATAATAATAATAATAATAATAAATAGTTAATAGCTATAAATATTGGCAGTAGGGAGAAAAAAAGAGAATAAGAGGTCAAAATATAATATGAAACTTTAATTATAAAAATGTATTGATATAAGCAGAATTGAGTAAAATGGTCTTAATGAAAGTTGTAGATTTTTCTCTTAGTTTTTTAATAATATAAAGTTTGTAATTTTTGGACTTCAGAGTAAAAAGTTATGATGAACTGAAGTGAGTGTGTGTGTTTGGAAAGTCACAATTATGCTTAAACACGATCGCGACCGCACCATTATTCACTAAACATCGTGATCACGACCCCGCCACTATCAGTAAATGATGCAATCACGACGAAGCACGATTGCGACTTTCTCGTTTATCTTTCTCCCTTATGCTCGTTACTCCTCACTCTCACACCCATGACTTTTACATTTCCTCTCCCTTCTTTTAATTACTTAATTCATAAGTATATTATTTGTTTTACTTCCCATTCTCAACTTCTCCTTATATTATTTCATTTTTATTATTATTTCTTTATTTCAAACAGACCCACCATGAATTATTTTCATTTTTCTTTATTTTAATAAATAATAATAATAATTTGTTATAGTAACAAGAAAATTAATATTAATTAGCAATTTAATAATAATAAATAAATAAAATTAATAATAATAAGTATATATACTCAAGTAGAAAATTAGTATTAATAATAATAACGATAATTAAATTAAAAAGAATACTAAATTTAATAACAATAAGAAGAAAATTAATAATAATAAGGAATTTAATAATGATACGGAATATCATAATAATAATAATAAATACATTTAATAATAATAGGGAATTTAATAATAATAATAAATAAATAAATATAATAAATAATACAGTTTGGACTAGATAGTATCAGTTAGAGGTTGGAGTAATGGTTTTTACTAAAGCACTTCAACATTCTGCCATTTTGAACATTTTGGATATTATTACTAAGTAGTTGTATATAAAAGCTTTGCTTATGGATAGGCTTTGCTGATGTTGGAGCACTAGCTTCTGCAAAAAGAGCATCATTTTTTTAACTCAATTCAACTCTACTTAAGGATTGGATAGGCTTTGCATTTGTTTCTATACACTTATGTACCAAGTTTCTTATTTTAATGTTCAGATATATAACTTCTGTTATTGGTGCCTCACATTACACCACTTCTGTTACTTGTTTCTCCAGAAGCACTTGACAATTCAATATAATAAGCATTTGTAAACAACACTTCATTTTACTGCATTTAAAGTGGGGTTACATAGCAGAATTGGGCATACCCATTTTTTCTGCATGTTCAACAACTATCATTTAAAGACAACTGTCATGACAATTACAACGCATATCAAACATACAATCCTATAAAATTTCACAGCCTTTACTAGCCTTTTTTCTTCACATTCCGTTGCCTGCACTTTCAGAACCACGCACTGAATTTCAGCTTGCTGACATTGAATTTCAATCTTTAACTCATTCAACTAATTCATTTCACAAATTTCCATCCTCCCACCAATTTCCATGAACCTGCTATTCCTCAACTCTCTATTCTCATTCCTCAATTCATCACATTGATTTCTTAAAGACAAAATCAGGAACTTAGCTCTATCATTCATTTCTCCATCAACCTAATCAAAATACTTACAATCATTCAGCTTCTAATAGTTCGGGCATCGTCAAAATCTTCTACCTGGATTCTCTTAGGCCCAAGATGTTAATACAGTAGCAAATTTTCCATAATCACAGTGCACTTGCCTCAACTCCATGCCATAATTTCTTGCGAACCTTTGCCTCCTTTCAGTTGAATATTATGTCAATGACGATGAATACGATTCACTTCCTCTCATCAAGCTTGGCATTCTTTGATTTTTGGTTAGCTAATTTCAAAGTTAGGGTTTTCAGTTTGAATTGAAATTTGGGGATTTTTGGATTTTCGGTTGATTTTTGCTATAGAGACTACTATGATTATGAAATTATCAGTACAATCTAAATGAAGGAATACATTGGTTAATGATAGATTTCGAGGAGAAAAGGAGATGGATGTCTGCTTGTTTTTTATTTCTCTATCTTCGAATCGTGTTTAAAAGGTTGTCTTCGAAATCATTTTTTATCTCAATCGTGTTTAAAAGTTATAGTATTTATTTTCATATTTAGTTCTGTACAATTTTCATATTCCTTCACACTTACATGGAAAATGTGATGGAAAATGAAAAATGGTGGGCTGAAGGGTAAAAATGTCCTAATTGGGCCAAAATGGCCAAAGTGATGTAAATCAAATATCACAAGTGTTATTATGATTCAATTGATATCACAGGGAGTTTTTTTAATGATAAAGTATAATATAGGGGTGTTTTTATGGGATTTGCCTAAAAATTTTCATTCAAAATGTTTTATAGAATGAGTTATAATGTCAAAATGTTATGGAGGAATTGTTTAATCGAAAATCTTACTCCTTGACATGCCATAAAATTACTGAACAAAAATATGTATTTGACTTTTTTATTTATTAAAAAACATTTTTAAATATAATGTACACTTAGGCATGTACATCTAAATATTTGGATTGTAGGAGTTAATTGAAGGGTGGAACAAGGGAAATTGTCATTTTACAATAAAAAAATAGTGTGATTATATTGACATTTTTGAAATTTGTAAGATAAATGGGTAACCAAATATATGTTATTTAAGTTTTCATCTTGTTGAAGTGACCTCCGAGGCTTAAGTGAATGCTTAAAAAGCAACTAAAATAAACGTAAAATTAATTTGTAAAAACTTTAGTTTTATATAAATTTAGTCAAATTACTAAAATTAAATTATGATTGTCTTATTAAACTTTATGTCTGAAATTTCAATTCAATACTCTTTATTTCACATTTTATAATTGAATTAAAATGAAAATAAATATTAAGTCTCATTTAATTTCACTTTTATTTTTATTACAATTTTTACCTTTGTTTTAGATTTCATCTTTTTATTTTTTAATATGTTTTATTACTAATAATAATGCAATCATTTGTCAATAACAATTATGAAACACTAAAAAAGAATTAGAGTTAGAAATTTTAAATTTATAAGCTAATTAATTAATTAAATTTATTTTAATATCTATATTTTATAATTCAGTACTAATGATTTATTCAATGAAATGTTTATTTAATAAATAATAAGTAAATAAATAAATATTTGTATGAAATATATAATAATATAATAATTAAAATAGATAATATTTCAATATTTTTATTTATTATAAAACTGAAATTGATTATAATTCAATAAAATTTTAGTTGATTGAATATATACTTTTCTAATTGTGACTGCAGAAATGATATTAATAAATAATTAATCTAATATGATTAATAAGTTTTATATGATTATACCTACGAAATTTGACTTTTGAATTTTATAATAGTAAAAATTAAAAATGAAAGTAAGATCTTTGTTAGACCCCGTTTTTGATGCCCATCAATTCCGTATGACAAAGATCGTGAGCATGTGAATTTCCCTTATAGGGTTATCTCCACAAACCCCCATCGGTTCACCTTTATTCTAATAATATCCCAAAAGTCTCCTTTTACACAGATCTAGATATATTTAAACAGCTGAAGCTTGCTCATAACTAAGTCGTGCTCCTTCACTCCATTTCTTCACCTTCTTTTCACTAATAATTTTAAATTGACACCAAAAGTCGGGTGACAACTAGTGGGATGGAAATCAAAACTAGGGAATATTTCCTATGATCTCTCGGGACAAATTAGTGAAATTCCAAGTGACTCTCGAGTGAAGTTTTCTGTGGAAAACTAAATGTTTCGTCACAGCGAAACAAGTAAGTATTTCCTAGGGACTCTCAGGAAAAGTTCACCGCAGCGAAAGTCTAAGGTTGAGGTATAATAATCTCTCGAGAAAAGTTTGCCGCAGCGAAACCCTTGAATCTGAAATCCCTGACCCAAACATCTAATACTATTTTCACTCAAATCTTCCCAAAATCATTCCTCAAACAATTCCATTATCACATTGATTTCATTAAACTCCCAACCTCAACTCTATTGATCCTTCACATACATTAAACTCACATCTTTCACCATAGCCATCCTATGTAGCATTACTAATTCGTAAAGATCATATCTTCCAATCACAATTTCCAAAAATTTTATACTTTATATCATTGGAAAGCTAAAGAGATAGTCTATCACTTCCAAGAAGACGACTCTATCTAATTCAACATAGAACAATTTAGATTTGTCCTAGAGCTCAAAACACCCAAACTTTACCCTCATGAATGCTTAAAATAAATGAAATGTACAAGCTTTGAGAACCATAAACAAAAACACAATAATTTTTCATTTCCATCAAAGATAAGAGTTTACAAAGCTTTAATGGGCATTTCAAGCCTTAATACATCATGATCCAAAATACAAAAGTTACATCAAGTCAAATTGCTCAAAATGTAACTAAATCATTATTTTAAAAAAGCGAACTTGGAATACAAAATAAACAAAAATCCGAAGTAATGCCTTTAAACCTGATCACTCGATTTCTTGCTCATCACCTGTAGATGGGACGGAATGGGGGGTGAGCTTAAAGCTCGTGAGTAGCAGTCTTATAATCGATAACAAGAAAAAACATTTTAATAATGCACAATACATAATGAAACACATATTTCTCAATTCTCGATTATCAAACACTTATAAGCAACACCATTCATGCATTCAATAATCTTGTCAACATATAAGCACATCAAAATGGTCTGGGTGGTACATAAATAGAACAAGCTAACATATTCCCATAAAATGGTCCTATGTAGTCGTGAACAGAACGAACTAAAGCAATCCCATATAGTGGTTTTGTATAGTCGTAAACATGAGGGAGTCCTGAAAGGAGCTCCGTGCCACTAGTGGGCAGGTGGGAGAAGCCTTAAGTCGGAGTGTACTTGACGAACAGAATTCACCAAACCAAACCCACATAACATGTATTTCATATCTTATAAACTTGTTGCCCAAAATGGCATGTTTTTCAAAAAGTGATTTCATAAACATTTCATTAGAAAATAAAATCATTTTTGCATTCTTTTCATAAATCATCACATAATATTCACATGCCAACTATATTACATTTTCTCAAAGCATTCAAGAGCAATAAATGCACATTTATTAAACAATTGAAAACATTTATATTCTTGATTTTCGAAGAAACATTAATGACTTGTTATTCAATTATAAAAATGCAACCCACCTTGAATTCCTTGCTTATCAATAGCTCAATGATGTCTCTCCTCTTACTCCTCTTGTCTCTTCTCTTGATTTCCTTCAATATTGTCAAAATCCCAATTTCAATAGAACTTCCAAATTAAGAACTCAAAGAAATACATACAATAACATTAATCCTAGAATACTTAAACTCGTGCATTTCTTAAGTTTCAGAAATCAAAACTCTTCCAAAAATCCAAATGCTCAAACATAACTTACCTTGAATCTCCACCAATCATTGAGTTTCTTAGCTCAAATGTAAGCTCTAATCTTCCTCTTTCTTTTTTCCTTCTGGAGCAACTCCAAAATCACTCTCTAGAACTAAGTAAAAGCAAAAACCTAGTTAGTTTCTCTTCTCTTCTTCTCTCACATGACAACTCTCTCTTCTCCTCTCTTCAATTTTCATTTTCTTCTTCTCCAAATGCAAGACACAAATTTCTCTTCTCCTTTTTACCCTTAATGAGTATAAAAGGTCCATCTTACCCTTCCTTTAATGCTTCTTGGTTTATATACTTCAATGATCTTCCAAAAATGCCCTCAACTCTTTCTTACTACTTTAACACCATTAAACCATATAATAAAAATCCTACTAACATTAACACAATAATTAAACTCCAAAAACTAAATCATCAACACCTCCTAATTCATTTAAATCATGCTTAACTAAATAAATTAAAACATTTCGGGCCCAACAATCTTGCAAGTTGATGTCATGACCTAATTAATCAAAAAACTGTCACTTGCATAATAACAACTAAACACAAACAATGGAGCAAAATTAAATATTAAAATTTATCAAAAACTTTTATATAAAGTTTTAATAAAATCCTAGTAAGGGACCTTTAAGTCTTTATATGTTAATTGGTAAGTTAAAAGCATTTATTTTTCTAAATATATAAGATAACATATTAATAAACTTGTTAGGAGAATGATCAAAAGTGCCTATATAGGTGTTATTTGGTTTAATTTTTTCTTTTTACTATAATTTTTAATTTTTATCTCTTAATTTCAATTTTATTTTTTAAAACAAATATAAAATACTATTTTGTTAATATCAAGGCAAAATTTCATTTTTAAACCTTTAGATTTTCATCAAAATATAGATAAGATATTAATGTTTGAGAGTTTTTAAAAAGAGCTAACATTTTTAAAGCTTATCAAATCCTACCACCGATTGATAGAACCCTCAATCTTGTTAGGGTTCTATCAATTATCATGTTTTTTTTTTATTTTTACTATTAGTTGGACTCACTATTGTTAATATAGAGCCTAGTTGGCATAATTGGACCCCACAATCAAGAGATAAACAGGAACTAGGGTCTAAATCTCTAGGTCATAGATTTCCTTTTACTATCGATAATATCTCACCTATAGGAAGAAGATTGTTGTTTGTTGAGCAAGTTTTACAACTTATAAAACCCTCAATATTCGCAAGCGCACAAGTCGTACTTTATAGTATTGAAGGGTCAATCCTACAAAGAGGGTCCTAGCCTAATCCTAAGTCGTCTAAGGCTTAGAGAAAAGAATATAAAAGAAATAAAATCTACATAAGTAAATACGAAAAGTAAATACAAGAAATTGATGCAAGAAATTTTAACACAAAATTTTAGCAAAACATAATTAAACTGAGCAGTCATACAGATCACAATGGAAATCCATTAAGAGAGTTAATCAGGTTATGAGAGAGGGATTTTATCTATCATTAATGCTAATCTAGCCATTTATGTGTTTATGGGGGATCAATTCTAGACAGTCATAGGGTTGATTACTCTCTCTCGAGTTACAACCATTAAATCCTAAATTGTAAACTCTAATTGAATTATGGAAATTGCAACCTCACAATTCACAAATTACCCACAATTCTAATTAGTTCTAAAGCTCTCTAATAAACAATCAGGTGTCTCGCATGGGATCTCTCTCCATGAAACTACCAACTAGATTGATTAAGTGGTCAATTAGATCGCTTTACTCTTATTAATCCGATCTAATCATTTTTATCTGGCTTGTCCTCTCAGTTTGTTACCGAAACATGAAAATACTTTAATTAATCACAACACCCAAACCAATAAACAAAAAATAACTAAATCAACATTAGCTTAAAATAAAATCCCGAATGAGAGTTTATAACATTATCAAAAACCCGAAATCCAATTCCATGGAATCCATCTCAACTTTATACATTTAAATGGAAAAGGAAATGAAGAGAAAATGGAACTTAGGTTGGACAAATTAAGAAGGCAGCAGTGTTAGGATACCACCTAATTTGGAAAGTAGCATTATCGGGATCCACTTCTTCTTCCTCCTTATTCCTCTTTTTTCATCTCTCTCTCTCTTCTATTTCTCTCACTTTAGGGTTTCCAAGAGTGACTCAATTTAAAGCTACTTCTTTCTATTCTTCTTGTTATATTTATGTTCTTTTGTCTTTAGGGTTGAACTAAGGTTTTTTTCGGGGTGAAAGGTCTAAAAATGCCTCGAAATGTGAAATTTGGGACTAGTTATGCGTCTGCTTGACGCAAGCCACGATCATCGCCTACATCTCAATATCGAAGAATGAAAGAGTTTTAGAAGAAATTCGGGGTTGAAACAATGGCCATGATCATAACACAACTGGCCACGATCCTGACCTACATTAAGCCTTCTGTCATGATCGTGGCCTGTTGTGCCACAATCGTTAGCTGTTGTTTCGACCCGAATATCTTCCAAAACTCCTCCGTTTTTCAATATTGACCTTGAAACACTAGCAAACATATTTAGGTACCTCAAAAATATAATATTTAAGATCAAAAGCTTGTACTAACCCATAAAACACTTAAAACACAAATAATTAACACAATTTTAACCTAAACACATACTAAATGATTGAATTAATTGGTAAACACATATCAAACTATGCCCTAAAACATGATGCAATTTACAGTTATCACATCCTCACACTTAAACTTGTGCTTGTCCTTAAGCAAACAAATTAATAAACAACACAAGAAAACATAAAACACGTATATGTAATAATGAGACAATAGCTTAACAAAACAAATTTAACTGTAAACACAATCCTTTAAGTCGTTATAGCTTATTAACATGTGAAATCCATGTCTAAGCACCTTGGACTAAATCTACAAACTAATTAAAATTTTAATGTTGAGTCTGTTCACCTCTATCACTTGCACATACATATTGATAATCATTCAGTCAAAACAAAAATATAGCTATTCCTCAGTAGGTTTTCATGAAAAATAAAGCTACTAACAATCTTGGTTGGTTCTTTTTATTTGAACACATTATTTTTGTTGATTTTTCTTTAAGGACATGAACCTAGTCTTTTTACACGGAGGTAAACATTTGTGACGAATGTCAATCTAGTTACTCAAGTAAGTCATGTCGTTATTAAGCTACTTGGTTGGAATGTCATTATAACCTTTTTACATGATGGTACACATTTGCGACGCGTGTCGATCTGGTTAGCTACATCACATTCTTGACTGGCTACTAGCTCTATTCATAACCTGAAGGCTAGCATAATAGTTATTTTAGTTAAAATTTAAACAATTTTTTATTTTTAACACAAAATTTTACCTGCCTTATTGCTTTAACTATTCATTCTCATGAAAATTTACTAATAATGTCACATATTTGATTGGCCTAAAATTATAAATGAGTATGGAAAATTCTTAGGGTGAATGGATTGACATTGAATCTTAATTAACCAACATATTTAGCCCTAAGTAACTGAGTTCATTAATTTTACTAGTTAATAAATCTTCGCAACCTAAAAGGTTATGTTTAAGGCTAAATCTATCCCATTAAGTCCTGGCCATTGACACATTCACACAATTCATATCATGCAACCTAAACAAACTATCATACAATATGCAAAATTCACGTCAAAGGTAAAAATACACAATCCTCCCCACACTTGAACAACACATTGTCCTCAATGTGAGAAGGGTATACAAACACACCAGGGGAAATAAAACACAATATGAAAAAAAAAAATATAAGAAGAAAATACTAACGAAAATAAAAAGAAAAGGGCTAGAACATGAAACCATTTATGGTGATGGAGGTGGTGACGGCGATAGTATTGAGACCAAATATACTTAACATCGAGAGTGTTTCCCTATCTTATAAATGATTCAAAAGGGTAAAAGAATTAGCAATCCAAACTATTCCAAATCATTCAAAACTTATTTAAAAATTTAAAACAAACCTAATTACCTAACAATTTAAATCTAACTACTAAACGTGCTAATTTATGGTCATTAGCTTGAACTTTATCCTTTAAAACTCCGCCAAGATCTATTAAGAGCAGCTTGCTTCCCCCCGTGATGCCCAATTTTAGTTTTGTAGCTTGTAAGTAAGCCACAAATTGCAAAATGATCAAAAGGACAATATTAATAAAGTTTAAAAATCCAATTAATTTTAGTATTGTCCTTTTCATTAACAAACTGTCAATAAAATAGGGAATAACAAAAATTCTTGAATCTTCCATCGAATCCAATAGTTTTTCCTGTAAGAAGATGAGTTGTTTTCTTTCTTCTTTAATCACCTTCTTGTCCTATGTTTCTTCCACTTCATGAACAGAGACTTTCATGGCTTCTTCAAAATCGATGTTTGTTATCATCTGTTCTTCGTCCTTTTGTTTTTTATAAGATTCAAACACATCAATTATCCTGAATGAGCTACTCTCCTTCAGATTATTTAATATATCATTCGTATTGAATGTCAGTTGGTCATCATTAATCCAAAGGATAAGTTTCTTTTCATGGACATCTACCAAAGATTTTTCAATGTTCACATGTGGTATATCAAGAACTGGTGAATAATAGGGAGGCTTGACATTCTTTTCTTCATCCTCTTTCTTCGTCTCTTGGTCTTCAGTAAGGTGGAGTTCAACTTAGTGTTCCACTGATTCTTTTGGCTCTTCCCCATTCTGAAGTATGATAGCCTCATATAGCTCTCGTTAATGTAATTCCATATTTCTCAGAGAGTCTTCCACACTTTTCGTACAAAATTCATTGGAAAATTGTCTCACTCGAATTTCTAGATTTTGAATAGACAAGGCATGATTTTTCATTACTTGCTTAATTTGCTCTTCTAGTCTCTTCTAACCCTTTTTCATATTAGTGAGCTTATCCAGGATCTTTTCCAATTTATAATCCTATGAACTGGAATCATCTTACTAAAATCCTAATAGGCCTTGATGTCCTAAATGAGTCCTTACATTATTAGACTAATAGACATTTGAGCGGTTCTGCCAATCCAGAGTGTACATATTCCAATAAGGATCGCTACTTCCCTAACCATACTATGCCTCATTTTAGTTCGCAAAAGTTCCTTGCTCCCCATAATATCTATCCTTCATCATTGTTCTTTCTATTTCTTCTTGGAATCTATCTCTTCAGATGTCTCATTCTCACTCTAAGATGTCTTGATGTGTCTCTACTTTATGCCTCAAACTTCTTTCTCTATTTTTTTTAAAACAAAAGATATTGAAAAAGTCTTAAACTAAAGAACTAAATTAATCGCCTCCCTAGCAATGAAGCCAAAAACTTATTGAGCAAGTTTTACAATTAATAAAACGCTCAATAACTGCAAGCGCATAGTTCATACTTTGTAGTATTAAAGGGTCGATTCCATGAGGAGGGTATTGGCCTAATCTTAAGTTGTCTAAAGCTCAGAGAAAAGATTAAAAAGAAATAAAAACTACAAAAGTGAATACAGAAAGTAAATATGAGAAATTTATTCAAGAATTGTAACATGGAAATTTCAAAAAAACATAATTAAACTGAGTAGTCACATAGGTCACAATGGAAATCCATTAAGAGAGCTAATTAGGTTATGAGAGAGGGGATTTTCCCGATCATTAATGCTAATATAGCCATTTATGTGTTTATGGGGTGTTGATTATAGACGGTCGTAGGGTTGATTACTCTCTCTCTAGTTATAACCATTAAACCCTAAATTGTAAACCCTAATCGAATTATGGAAATTGCAATCTCTTAATTCACAAATTACCCACAATTCTAATTAGTTCTAAAGCTCTCTAATAAACAACAAGTGTCTCGTACAGGATCTCTCTCTATGAAATTACTACCTAGCTTGATTAAGTGGTCAATTAGCTCGCTTAACTCTCATTAATCCGATCTAATCATTTTTATCTAGCTTACCCTCTAAGTTTGTTACCGAAACATGTAAATACATTAATCAATCACAACACGCAAACCAATAAATGCAAAATAACTAATTCAATATTAGCTCAAAATAAAATCCTAAAGGAGAGTTTAGAACATTATCAATAATCCAAAATCCATTTCCATACAATCCATCTCGACTTTATACATTTAAATGGAAAAGGAAATGAAGAGAAAATGAAACTTAGGTTAGACAAATTGGGAAGGCAGCAGTGTTAGGATACCACCTAATCTGGAGAGCAGTGGTGTTGGGATCCATTTCTTCTTCCACCATCTTCCTCTTCTTCTTCTCTCTCTCTTCTTTTTATCTCCCTTTAAGGCTTCCAAGAGTGGCTCAATCTAAAGCTCCTTCTTTATGTTCTTCTTGTTCTATTTTTGTTCCTTTGTATTTAGGACTGAACTAGGGATTTTTTAAGGTCCAAAAAATCCCTCGAAACGTGAAGTTTAGGAGTAGTTGCATGTTTGCCAATGTAGGCCACAACCGTGGCCTACATCTAAGCCTTCTGTCATGATCGTGGGCCATTATTTCAGCCCGAATGTCTTCCAAAACTTCTTCATTCTTCGATATTGACCCTGAAACACTTTCAAACACATCAAGGTACCTCAAAAACATAATCTTTAAGCCCAAAAGCTTATACTAACCCATAAAACACTTAGAACACAAATAATTAACAAACTAACCCTATTCTAACCTAAACACATACTAAATGATCATATTAATGGATAAACACACATCAAACTATGTCCTAAAACACGATGCAATTTACACTTATCATTGTTACCATATTTTGGATTCTTCTTAGACTATAGAGAACTATTATTGATTTTTTTTCCTTCATAGTTTTCTCTTTAGTGGGTTATAATTGTCAAAGAAAGAAAATTATCATCGGAGTGTTCATTTTATCACTACCTTCTTAGTAAATTGAATTTAAGATTATTACCATTGCTTCTTTGCAAGATAATACATGAGATCATAGATGGGAGGTAAGGTTTCACTAGAAAGAATGAAGGATAAAAGTATGCAATCTTTGTTCAAATAATAAATGATCACATTGGTATGGTCTACAACATATGTAGGGCATTTTTCCTTAGTTTTTCATAAGTCTCTTACCAAAGCTCGATTAGGCTATCCTAGATATTGTATGTATGTTTCGGTATGCTTCGTTTCTATTGAATTTGATAAAATAACTTAATCAACTAGCTATAAGAAACAAGAAGATTTCAAACAAATTAATACGAGAAGAGAAAAATCAAATGAGAAGGTAACTAAAGAGGAGAAGAACTATTAGCTTGAGTATTACATAGAACTCACAATGATTACTAAAGTTTAAAACCAAAGTTTCTCTTTTTGACAATAAGGCCTATAAACATCAGATAAGTTCTTTGCTGGCAATGGTAGGTCCTAGTAAAGGTGAAAATATAAATTAAAAAAACATATATGTCATTAGATAGCTCCCAAATAGCAGAACTGGCTTGTATTTTAGTGAAAACTTTAGGATTTAAAAGGAACATTTTACCTTAATCTCAATATGTGAAAGTTAAAGTTTAATAGAAAGGAACAGTGAGAAACGATCTAATTTAATAAATTGAGCAATCAAATGATTAGAGAAAATGAGGAAAATGGAGCTCCTATGCAACTTAATAAAGCTTCAAGGATTTTTAAATGAAAAACTAAGAACAAGAAGGAATTAACCACATCAAGAGTAAAAAATTAGTGTGATCCTTCTTTCAACTTTATCTTAATAAAATAATAACACTTCTAGATAGAGAAGTTATTGCTTCTCTCTATCCAATTTGTTTTTTAGATGATTACACTTAACTTCATTTCTATTCAACTCTTTCCTTTTATCACCTACTTCCCTCATCCTAGTCTCTCATCCGATCAGTTTGTAATGTTGTTTGACCTTTTACCTTCTCCTCCTTTTAAGCTCTCAACATCTCACTTCTACTATTTTGTCCCACTTCAAAGGTAGTTTGGCAATTTCTTATCTACTTTCCTTCTTCTATCACTTTCAAATTACCATTTGCAGTTAAGTTTCTTATGAGGAATCTTTGTCACGTCCTCAACCTTGGACTGTGACCAGTACTAAAGGAGTAGTAAACTTAAGATTTATTGGATCCTTAACAAAATTAAAACGTTGTCATATCCCTATATCAATAATAAACATGAGATTTAAAATGATCAAACTCATAATTATAATAATAAAGCAGTTTTAACAATAAACAATCCTTAATATGCTACAATGTTGACATAGCTAATAAAAAGAAAATCCAACATATACAAGACTAATGTGGCTCTAGAGTCAAAGGTTACCAATAAACATACATTAAACCGCTAGAGAGGAAGAACATTGAAGAAGTACTCTGTTAAATGAGATCTAAAAAGAAGATCCTGAAAAATAGTTGACGGGAGTCAGACCTTGCTGAGTGAATTAATACTATGGTTATGTCATGCACTCCTAGGGATTTCAAAGAATACATATATGTATATATTTATAATGTTTTACATTCATAAACGCAATTTTATAATATAATGATTTTGTTCATAAACATACATGCATTTTCCATATCAATATCATATATAAGCATCACAATCACAAATCACAAATAATAGTTGAGGACTAATGAATGACCCTATAACATATCTCTATCTATAAATTATAGTCATAGGGGCTTTTTGTTCCGCTCAGGTCACTTGGTCTAAAAGTAGTGGACTACCGTCTGAGAGCCATATTCAATCGAACCGCCACAGCCTCACAATGTTGGTATTATTTCCACCAAAAAATGACTAAAAATAGGAGATCAGTGACTTACCTAAATGAATTGAAATTTTAGTCATGATTCCTCTAAATTTAGGTCGTTTTTGACGAAATAAGTTGAGGGGTTTCTAGAACATCCCAAGAGATTTCTATGGAGTCCTAGATAAATAGAATTGGTGGTCGGACAGTAAAGGTATATAAGTGTCGAAAGTTGGGACTAAATAGTAATCTTTAAGGAAAAGAGTTTAAAAGAGAAGTGAACTTAAGCTTTTTTAGCTCAACATATAATTTTATAAGTTTTTCTCCTTATTAGCCCATTATGAGCAATTTTAAAATAATTAGATCATTAAAATCCTTGGTCAACTAAATTGTGCAACTCTTTAATCAAGATTCTCCTTACAGATTTAATGTAAGAAAGACTATCGAATGATCTTTTGCTTAGAGCATCAGCTACTACATTTGTTTTACGTGGGTGATACAAAATAGAACAATCATAATCTTTCAAAATATCCATCTATCTTCGTTATCTCAAGTTTAGATCCCTTGGCTGAAAAATGTATTTCAAACTTTTATGATCAGTATAGATCTAACAAGCCACACCATATAGATAATGTCTCCAAATCTTAAGTGCAAACATCATGGTTGTTATTTCCAAGTTAAGAGTAGGATAGTTATGCTCATACTTCTTTAGTTGTCAGGAAGCATTAGCCACTACACGTCTATGTTGCATAAGCACATAACCCAAACCAACCCTAAAAGCATCACAATAAACTGTAAATCAATCCAACCCTAAAGTTAAGGTCAAAACTGGAGCTAATATTAACATATCTTTAAGCTGCTGGAACCTTTGGCCAAACAATTTTAGCATTCTTCTTAGTTAACTTAGTCAAAGGTGCAGCTATTTGAGAGAAATCTTATACAAATCTCTAATAATAACCTATTAAGTCTAAGAAACTTAGAAGCTCAGTGATAGTAGTAGGTCTTGTCCATTCTGTGATAGCTTAAATCTTCTTAAGATCCACTTGGATATCATCTTTAGGTACCACGTGTCCTAAGAAGACTACATTATCCAATCAAAATTCTCACCTAGAAAATTTAGTATACAACTGATGCTCCCTCAAGGTTTACAAAACCATTCTTAGATGTTCTGCATGTTCTTCTTCTCTCTTAGAATATACCAAGATTTCTTCAATGAATATGATGACAATCTTATCCAGAAAAGGTATAAACACCTTATTCATAAAATCCATAAAGGCTACAGGAGCATTAATCAACCCAAAGGATATCACCAAAAATTTATAATGACTATACCTAAAATGAAAAGCAATTCTTGGAACATCTTCTCCTTTGATCCTCAATTGATGATAACCTGACCTGAAATCATTTTTAAAGTAACATCCTGCCCTTTAAAATTGGTCAAACAAATCATCAATTTTTGGAAGTGTATACTTATTTTTTATCATCACTTTATTTAATTATCTATAATCAATATAGAGTTGGAGGCTTCCATCTATCTTTTTTACAAATAATACTAGTGCACTCCGCGAAATGTACTAGGTCTGATAAATCTTATATCTCAAAACTCTTGTAATTACTTTTTAAGCTCCTTTAACTCTGCAGAAGCCATCCTATAAGGTGGAATTGAGATAAGAGTTGTACTCAACATCACACCAATGCAGAATTTAATCTTCATCTCTGGTGGCAAACCTGACAACTCTTTAGTAAACATATCAGGAAATTCACATACAAGTGGGACATCATCAATTAAACCTCTCTCTGTTAAAGTATCCCTTAATAAGTATAAATACCCTTGACAACCTCGTTAAAGAATCTTTTTAGCAATAATGGAAGATATAAAGTTTTGAGGAACTTTCCCTTTATCTCCTCTAAACTAGAATTCAACATCATTAGGAATCCTAAAAATCACCAACTTCTTCTGATAATCCAAGGTAGTAAAGTGTTGTGACAATCAATCTATACCTAAAATCACATCAAAAGCCATCATATCTAACAATACTAAATTAGCCACTAATTCTCTACTCTCGATTAATACTAGATAAGAAGGGAAAATAATATCTGTATTAAGGGATTCACACAAAGCGGCAACTACTAATAAAGGAGTTACTAATCTGGTTGCTTGCTAACCAATCCTTAATGCAAACACAGGGGATATAAATGAATAGTAGCTTCTAGGTCAAATAAAACTCTATCATCAACACAACTAACTGATACAGTACCTGCTATAACTGCATTAGAGATCTAAACATCTTGTGGGGTGAGGGTAAACACCCGAGCCTATCCTCCTCCTGACTGCTGAAAGTTTGAAGCCTACTTAAAACTTCTAATACCATACCTACCCCTAGTCTGGAATCTACCCCCAAACCTACCTCCTAATCTTTAACCTTGTTGGCCCACCATTTAAGATTCACTTCATTACTGCAATTGATGTTAAGGTTGAACTAATGTACTGGTTGTACCATGCTAGGAGAAGATGCTTGAGAAAACTATCTTTGAAACCTAGAATTAGGACACGTTCTAGCAAAAAGCCCAATCTGACTACATTGAAAGCAAGCACCCAGAGGAATATAAAAAGGTCCCTGATGGACTCTACCATAATTCTTTCAAGCAGTGCTTTAAGAGCTAGAACTACTATATCCAAATCTTTGCCCACTGTGACTACCACTGCTACCCGCTCCAAGTCTAAATCTAGTTGATCTTGTTAGATCCATACGACCATGTCTATTGTTCTTATACCCACATAGACCATGACCTTGTTGAGATTGTTTATGTTGCTCTCCAATTACACCTATCTGTAGCATCGATGATGGCGAACTATAACTTTTAGCCTCAAAACTACTAGTTTGGTAAGGATAAAAAATGGTGCCCTGGATGATGTTTCACCTCTCTATCATTCCAGCCTCATCTATGGCACCCTCCAAAGTTTAACCCTTTGAATAAAGTCCTACATATGCGGGACCCAAACTGGTAATGTAAAGTCCAATTATCCATTCCGACCAGTCATATCCTCTGTATATCTCATCAATTAACAAAATTTGGTAGTGTACTCCTCGACCGATCTATCACCTCTCCTAAGGTGTAACAATTTCCACCTATAAGCATCTCTTTATGGTGGTGGACAAAATCATCTCATAAATCTCTGTTTAAACTCATCCTAAGATAAGATACTCATAATTGGCTGAATAACTTGGATAAACCAATCCAATGCAACCGCCTGAACTCATAACTTGATATTGTGAATCTTTTGTGAATTTATATATACCATTCTAATTTGAGGTTCAATACCATAAAGAAATTCCATAATGTCCCCTGTACTATCAAAAGTAATCATACCAATCCTTGTATAGTGCTAGACAACTTCTATATCTATCATACCATGGCCTTTATTTTAAGCTATCCGCTGCATAAAAAGGATAGTCTGATTCAAAGCAGCTTTAGTATTCTGTAATCCTGTAATGCTAACTACTAGAGTATCAGCATATACACCCTGTGTCGCTAGCTCACCGTAAACTTGACAATCTGGCTGTCGTATAGTGACTCTAGGCCTACCCTTACGCCTCGCTTGCCTGGGTGGTGATAGATCTATAACCTCTTCAAGAATCGATTCTATATCGGCTGCCCCTTTAACCTCACGAGTTTATGTTGAAGTTATTTTCCTCATTATAATCAAAGAATAAAGAAAATATTTATATACAATAAAATTTGTAGCAATACTACAAAAGGATGGAAGTAAAGACAACAATTTTAAACAAATATAATCCTAATACCATAGTAGTTTAAAGAGAACTTTGACTCAATTTTAATCAAGCTAACAACTCAAATTTAAACCTAAAGCTCTGATACCAATTTTGTCACGTCCCCAACCTTAGACCATAATTGGCATTAAAAAAGTAGTAAACTCAAGGTTTACTGGACCTTTAACAAGCCTAAAATATTGTCAAATCCCTATAAACATAATAAAGATTAGATTTCAAAATGATCAAACTCATAATAATAACAATCAAATAGTTCTAACAATATACAATCCTCAATGTGCTACAATATTGAGATAGTTAATACAATGGAAATCCAACATATACAAGACTATTGTAGCTCTAGAGTCAAAGGTCACCAACAAACATACATTGAATCACAGGAGAGTAAGAAGACTGATGAAGTAATTTTTCAAATGTGCTTTAAAAAGAAGATCTTGAAAAATAGTTGAGAGTAGTCAAATCTAATTAATACTATGGTTGTGTTATACACTCCTAAAGATTTCAAATGATACATATATGTATATATTTATAATGTGTTGCATTCATAAATGCAATTTCATAACATAATGATTTTGATCATAAACATGCATGGATTTCTCATATCAATATCATGTCACATAATTATCACAATCACAAATCACAAATAATAGTGGAGGATTGACGAATGACCTTATGACGTACCCCTACCCATAAACGATAACCATTGGGGCTTTCTTGCTCCACACATTTCACTTGGTCTAAATTTAATGGATTGTAGTTCGAGAGCCACACTCAACTGAACTACCACAACCTCACTATAACATGATTGTCATCTAAGACCAAGCTCGACCGAACTACCACAATCATATCACCATATCACGTACCATACATCGGTTGGCTTCCAAGTGCAAGCTTGACCGAATCACCCTAACCATGTCGTATCTCAATATGGATCCATAAATGGATCAAATATTAACCCAACCCATACCTGACCAATTGACTCACTATGCACATAGCTTGATGATGCCCATCAAGTAGCTTATACCATAATAATCCTTCCCATCATCACATATCAATACAAGCATAACATTGCATAACAAAAATATGTATATATATGGGCATATGATAATGATGATGATTTCCATTGTGAATATAAGAAGGAATTCTAATGCATGTTTATAACGATGAATATCAACTCACAAGTAGAATGTACTCCTTCATGCTAAACCTAGTGTCTCAAAGTAGAGGGTTATACTCTTGATTGATTTGTAGAAAGAAAAGTAGGAATGACTGTTAAGACTTAAAACCCTAAACCAATTTTAGATACCTCGAGAATAAGATCATGACTCAATACTAAGGAGCTTCATTTTTTATTTCAAAACTATGATGTCACATTTTACGAGGAGCCTACTAAATATTTAGTTGAGATTTCCTTGTAAAATAGACATCTCCCTTCTAGAGGAAAGGTCACATTTACATCATAAAATCCATAATAATCCAATTCATAGTTTAAGTATACCAATTTCTAATTCATACACCCTCATTGATACTCAATACGTCCAGATAGTCTCAATTCGGATCAATAACAACTCAATTGAATCAATTTAATGAATTTCTATAAGGACATAACCCTTTTCAAATTTTTATCTCACAAAATATAAAAAATTTCAATGCACTAATTTTATGAAAATCAATTCACATAATATTTAGGAATTTTTAAAGTTATTTTTATTCTTTTTTAGGCTGGTCGAAAAATTACCACCGTCACGAGAGCATGGAATACATGCACAAATGACTGAGAGGCAGTGATCTTCACCACCTAACTAGAAATGATGAGCTCACCTCTAGGAATCTAATAGAACTAGTCTTGCATTGAAACTCCTCCCGATTTGTGAGAATCAAAGAATTAAAGCTCAAAGGTACCTCATTTCCATTCACCTATAAATTGGGTCGATTGGTGCTAGGTTTCTCTCCTTTCTGAGATTTTTAGTGCCTTTAAACATGATGGTGGTGTTATTTTTCCCAAAAATGACTAAAAATAGGAGATCGATGATTTACCTAAATGAACCCAAATTTCCAATCATGATTCCTCCAAGTCGCTTTTGATGAAATAAGTTAAGGGATTTTATAGAACATCTCAAAAGCTTTTCATAGAGTCCTAGATCGCCAAAAATGGTTGTCGAATGGTGAAGGTTAAGGGTCAAAGTTAGGAGGGAATAGTAACTTATAAGGAAAAAAAAATTTAAAGAGAAATGAACTTAAGCTTTTTTAAGCTTAACTTATATTTTTATAGGATTTTCTACTTATTGGTCCATTATGAGTAATTTAACAAAAAATCTAGATCCTTACAATCTTTTCCTTTTCCATAATGGGGCTTCCTTAAAGTCCCGACCAGTCCCCTCTTGTCCTTCCTTCCTCAAGCAACTCTTTAGATACCACTTCGATAAGCAACCTATCACCTCCTCTAGACACTAAGAATGCTTTCTAACCTCATCCTTCTTTAGAATTTCCCCCTTAAATCCTATTTTAGGAAATGATACGCCTTTTAACTTGAAGCCCGTCCAAGATTTTAAAGTAGCCTGGTGAATTCAAATCGAGATAAGGACAAAAATGAACTTATTTATTTCCCAGAAGCTACCTGTGATGGAGTAGTTTTGCCTCCTTAAAATTTCCTACAAGTGGCTGTAGAAACCTAGTCCATTTCCTTAGTTGGATTTTTCTTAGAAACGAGACCATCCTTCCCCTAAGTGAATGCATAGGCTTTGTCCAAATGGGGGACGGTTAGATTTGGGGAAAACTCTCCTTGTAGAAAAAATTGCTTTATCCTTAGATTTCCTAGAGATGCAAACCTCACCAATATTATGGAATAAGGTCCATGACACATTTAGGAAAGCCCTTATTTTTCTAGAAATGGTACCTTAGGATATTTATAGATAGGAACAAGGTTGAGATAATCCTAATCTAGATAAACTTCCACAATCAAACTTTAGAATACTAGACTCTAAAAAGCTTGAGTTTCCTGGTAACTGCACTTATAAAACCCCTTTGCTTAGACTTTCATATAGCTAAACTAGATTGCATTGGTTTTAATGGGTGTATAGTAAAGTCAAAAAGGAAACTAAGCTATCCACTTCCATAATCATCAAAAGGCTATCAGGGGATGATTCTTTAGTTAACTTTGTGATCCAGCTCGTCTACATTTAGAAACCCACCAAACCCATAACATGAAAATCTACTGGAAAGACCTTTGAAACAGACACCTATGGTGAACTTATAGAAGCCAAAACTGAAAATCATGAAGTAACATTAAATAGTAAGGACTCTACTATAGATCTTTAGGTTTAGAACTTACCTATGGATAAAGGTAATAGTCCTTAAAATAAAACTTATAAAAAGGGTCTTATCTCTGAAAATCATTACCAAAATTTTCTCTCCAAATCCTATAATAATTGAGGAAGGTAGAGAGATAAACCTAAACTCACCAAAAGCTCCTTTCACTATTGTGGCCTTGACTGGTCCAATAAAAGGGCTTATAAGTACTAAGATTGTTAGTCTAGGAAATGAAGAATTCACCATAGTTAATAATGATTCTATAAGGAGACCAGGGGAAAAAGTCTAGTCAAAGGAAAGAAGATGTGGGACCTTCCTAACCTAATTAAATATGTCAATATTTATTTAGAACATCAGAGGACTTAATAATCCTTAGAAAAAAACGAGTGAAGTATGTAATTTTGGAGAAGAAGCCACTTTTATTTAGACTTCTTAAAACAAAAATAAAGTCTTAAAAGTTGAAAGAGGAACTAGGTATTTTAAGTAGCAACTGGAGATTTCATTACCAACCACTCTCATCATTTTAATAGGAGAGTTTTGGTTGGATTGAATCCTAATTTCATACAGGCTATTGAATTATTCAATTCAGATCAAGTTATTCACATAATTTTTCATCCAAGTATGTCTCCAACCCTTTCGTTGTCTTTATTATATATGTTACTAACTTGTATTTCTCAAGGAATATACTTTAAAATGATTTTAAAAAGATTACAAATAACAATTCAACTTCCCTAGCTTCTTATTAGAGATCTCAATTTTACTCTTACTTCAAATAAAGCTAAAGGAAAAAGGGTAAATAGGAAATTATTAAGAAATGATCTTAGTTTAACTATCAATCAGCTAGGCATAACTAATCTTGGCTTTATAGGGTAGTTTTCCATATAGAATAATAAGTAAAGTACATAATTGTAACATCCCATCACCTGTGGGAGGCTAGAATAGTAAATATGAGTGATTAATGAGTGTTTAAAAATGCATTTTTCATGCTCATGCATAATATGGCATACAAATACACGTGAATAATGAAGGTTTTGCACATGAAAATAATTGCACATGCATTCATGAATGATTTTGGGTAAAATTAAATTGAATTGGGATTTTTGGAAATTTAGTGAATTTCGAAATTATTTATGTTGATCATATTATTAGTTAGTAGAATTGTGAGATTTATGAATCTCGGTGAATTTAGGAATAAATTTTGGAGAAAAATTTTAGAAAATAGGGGAAAAGAAATCAAAAGAAGATTTGGAGATAGTTAGATTGTAATGATAGAATTAATGGAGTTAGTTTCAAAGAAACTTAGCTAGAATTAGACCTTAGAAAAAGTGACAAGTGTAAAGTTTCCTTTATTATGTGTCAGATGTAAGTTTAAGTAATTCGAGAGTTAAAAAGGGGGGGTTTGTTCTTTTCCTAAGTTCTTTCCTTGTTATCATCTTCTCCGAATTTCTTCCCGTACACAGAGTTTTCTATCAAACTCCTTCCAAGATTTAACCTTGATTTTTTTTTCATATCCCTCACCACTTCCTCTACTGCTAAGTTTTTTTTCTACCTTAAGAAAAACCAGAAGTTGGTTAGTGTTCACAGGGGTTTACGTAATTTTTTATGAAGTTAGGGCTTGAAGATAGTTGAAGCTTTTGGAGTATTCAACAAGTAAATAGTGAATAAAACTATTAGAGTTGTGGATTTTTGAAATAAAATTGATGAATTTATTGTCAGTGCATGATCATAGCATTTACGTATATTTATATTCTTGAACACGGTGTTAACATGATGAAAATTGGGGATATGGTGTTATTTGGGTTTTAATAGATTATTAGTGATTAAGTGTTCTGGAAAATTATTCAAGGAATATGCTTAAGTCCTTTAGCCAAAACTTTTTCTCTTGTTATCCAAACGAGATGATTCTAGATTTGGATTAAACCAAAAATATATGGATGCATTTCTTATGAAGACATCGAATTAAAATTCTATCTTTAAGAATTGCAAAGTTTGTCATGAAGTTAAGAACAAGTTGGAGTACATTGGAAGAATGTAAAAAAATTCATATTCTATATTCGAGGAAAAATCTGAATTAATCTAGGCTAACATGGGCAAATGTGCCTTCTAGAAAGTTATAGATCTTTCTTTTATCTTTTCAACGATATATAGCATGAAATTTTTGGACATTTGAGCTGAAAGTTATGATCCTTATAAAGGAAGATGTATCTTATGTCGTTTCACTTCTTCTATGTTTTGCTTCTTCTATGTTTTCGCTCTGTGATGATGTCATATCTTTTGTGTTTTTCTTCTTCTGCTTTTTGCTTCTTTTGTGATTTGCTTCTTCTACTTTTTTCTTCTTCTATGTTTTCGCTTCTTCTATGATGACCTCACATGGTCTATGATGACATCATCTTCTTCTATGTTTTGCTTCTTCTGCCTTTTTGCTTCTTCTGTGATGATATCATCTTCTTCTATGTTTTTCTTCTTCTAACTTTTTGCTTCTTCTATGATGACGACATCTTCTTCTATGTTTTGCTTCTTTTTCCTTTTTGCTTCTTTTGTGATGACGTCATCTTCTTCTATGTTTTGCTTCTTCTGCCTTTTTGCTTCTTCTGTGATGACGTCATCTTCTTCTATGTTTTGCTTCTTCTACTTTTTTGCCTGACCTATCTTCTATTCCATTTTCGATCCTTCAGAAGATAGAATCTATCTTTTAGTTCTTTAGAAAAGTTGTATATCTTGAAGTTCTCTTTTGAACCATATAAAGAAAACCTTAATCTGGTATCTGTAGGGAAAGTTATAGCAATTTTCCCAATTCACCTGTCTTTTTCCATTAGTCTGCTTTTTCAATTGGCTTCGTCTGTACCTATCTTTTGTTTCAATTTTGACCTTCCAAAAGATAGAATCTGTCTTTTAGGCCTTTATGAAAGTTGTATATCTTGAAGTCCTTTTTCGAACCATTTAAATAACATACAAATCCGATATCTGTGGGGAAAGTTATAGCAATTTTCCTCATTTATCTGCTTTTTCCTATTTGTCTGCTTTTTATTTGGTTTCGTTTGTATCTAGCTTCTGGTCCATTTTGACCCTTTAGATGATAAAATCTGACCTCAAGATCTTCTTTGAAGTTATATATCTCAAAGTCCTCTTTGAAATCGTCCTAATATGATCTTAATCCAACATCTCTAGTGAAAGTTATATGATTTATCCCGAGACAAGTTCAACATGATTGAGGACCAAATCTTGTTTGATTCTTTCGGCCATCATTTCGTTATCCGGCCTCCAAATGAAGTGATTCTTGAACCCTTAGATTTCCTAACACTTTTCTTTTTATGTCTCCATGAAATATTATGGCTTCTGGTCCTGATTTGAAAAAAAAGATGGATTGAATCAAAGTAAGGGTTTCAGTAGGAAGAGTGGGAATTGGATATTTTACTAAACATGCTTCAGTATTTTGAGTATATCTGGATCTATAGGATTCAAAATGAAATGCTTCTTATTTCAAGATAAACTAGAGACATGGAGCTACAAAGGGTATGAAGAAGTTGAAATCTATTTCAGTCTCTAGGACTTTCAATTTCTTCATGGAAGTAGTGTATAGCATATTGTTTTTGAATATGAACAGCCCGAAAAAGTTTGAGGCATATCTTCCAAATTACTGAACCAAATTGAGTGATTTTGGTGTCAATAAAAACATAAGACATAGAGGAACACTTTTCTAGAAGAGAGTATGACCAAATTACATCATTTAGACCTTTTGATTGAATGTGAATAGGAGACCCGAAAGTGTGACTTAGGAAAGATCTGAAGTGAGTCAATGAGAAAGGAATAGAGATTTTAGTGGTTTTAGTGAGGCAAAAGCCTAAGTATAAATTGTACTTAGATGAGTTTTGATATGAGAATGATTTTGTGATGAAATTGGTGGAAAGATACTTGGGATGGTCATGAACATGCATTGTACATAATTCATTTAACACATGTGCATTATTAAACACCCATAATTTTGCAAATTATGATATATGTGTATGTTGTTTGATATAGAGGAACAACTAGAACGTCAGCCTCCAAACATTGCCAGAACTTCCAGGCATTAGCTTTGGAAGCAACTTGTGAGTAACCTAGATGGTCTGACTTAATTACTTGTTTGCTTAAATTTTGTTATAAATGATAGAATGAATGTGTTTTGATTGTTGATTCTGGACAACGAAGGTCCGATGACCTTGATTTTGGAATGGAATATTGAAGTGCTGCTTGTATATGAATATGGAGAACTATGTGCTTCATAACATGATTGATTGTGATAGATGCATTCCATACATGAAAGCATAATTAGATAATGGCAGTTCTGCCCAGAGTAGCCACCGATCAGAGTTTAAAGCTCAAAGTGTGAAAAAGAACCTCGAGCTCAAAAAGTGATTAAGAGCCTAAGGCTAACTATATAAAATGAGCCTTGTATCCCCATCGAACAAGGGACAGTTATCAATGAGTCTAGTATCCAAAATAGATATGGGATAGTTTAGGCACTCGATCACAACAACGTCAATTGGAAAAGAGTCTCATGAGCATTCCATATGCATTTGTTTAAGTATGTTGATTGATTGAAATGTAAAATTGCTTATGCTTAAGTGACAATGTGAATATGTGTTACGTGAAATGATATGTTGCATGAATTGAGTGAACCATCGATGATGGTTACCTCATTGAGTTCGCAAAACTCACCAAAATTACAACGTTCTCTTTTCAGGATCGAGAGACAATTCTAGCTATTGAGAGGCTCTACTAGTTGTATAGATTGTGATTTGGCAAGAGAAGTCATGGCTCAAAGGTCGGTCAACTGGGATTTTTGGACAGATTAGATAGACTTTGTATATTTTCCTCTTTCATGTAGTACTTTTGTACTAGGTTTGGATGATGTACATGTAGTAAGTGTTGAAAGATACAATGTAGACATTCGGTTTTGTGAAATGAAATGAGGAAAAAGTTGATTTTAAAATATTGTGATTTTCTTATGATTCTTTATAAGTGAGAAATGATATGATGTCATGTGAAGTGATTGTAGTTATCAAACGTAGCTCGCTCTTATCGTAGGATATGTACCATAATGACCTCCAGGCATCCCGGTTTGTACCATGCGATAAGGGGCGCTATAATAATGGTTCATGTGAATAAAACTAGATAGAGCATTAGTGAACAATGAGTGAATTAACAAATTTCCATTTAGTTTTACACAGTTTGTCCCTTCTATGAACTTTGATCATTAAACTATCCAATTTAAGGATATGTCAATCCAATTCATATAAAAAAAATCATTATCACAACTCTTTGCTAATGTGAAAGGCCATAATTAATTGGCTCAGAAAAGGGAATAAATGTATAGGTTTTTTTCTTTAACACAATTCTGGCCTATAGGAATTTTAACAAACTAATCTTAGCTTTATAAGGTAGTTTTTCACATAGAATAATAAGTACAGTGTGGAATGGTTCATGAGAATAAAACTAGATAGAGCATTAGTGAACAATGAGTGACTTAACAAGTTTCCATCTAGTTTTACACAGTTTGTCCCTTCTATGAACTTTGATCATTAAACTATCCAATTTAAGGATATGGCCAATCCAAATCATATAAAAAAATCCATTATCACAACTCTTTCCTAACGTAAAAGGCTATAATTAGTTGGCTCAGAAAAGGGAATAAATGTATAGGTTTTTTCTTTATCACAATTGTAGGCCATAAGAATTTTAACAAGATCAATGTTCTGTTGGACGAATATGAAAACCTCTCTAGTGATCAAGCTGATGAAGAATATTGCTTTCAATTATTGTAATAGCTTATTGGGAATTAAAGCCTTTTGAAAAACTACAGTTTAATGCTTGAAAACTTCAATTGATTAATATTAGTCTTGATCCAAAGGCTTGCTCCCTTCTAGTCAAACAAATCTCACTAGATGACATTAAGTAAGTAATGTTTAGTTTCAGACCAAACAAAACACCAAGTCCTAACATCTTCAATGCCTCCTTCTTTTAAAATACCTGCGATATTACACATAAGTTTGTAGTGGAAATTGTTCTAGAATTATTCAACAATAACAAAAGGTCAATGGAATTAAACAAAACTTACCTTTTTCTTATTCCCAAAAAGGAAATCTAGCATATATGAAAGACTTTCATCCTGTCTCCTCCTGTAACTTAGTATACAAAGTTATTTTCAAGCTCATTACCCTATACTCTCAAATCTCTCATTAATTCTTGCTTAAAAGCTTTCACTAATAGGAGGAACAATCTTCCAATGGCTCAAGAACTATTTAAAGACTACAATTGCAATTATTTAATCAAAATTTGCTTCCTCAAATTTGTATCTTTTTAAAGCATTTGATTCCCTAGATTGACAATTCATTCTAAACTATCTCTATATATTTGAATTCCAATTTAGCTCATCTCATGAATATAAGTATGCATTACAACTACGTCATTCAGTGCTTTGATTAATAGGAAACCTACCCTACTTTTCTAATAGGCAAGAGGTATTAGGTAAAGGGATCCATTGTCACCTTACCTGTTCATATTGGCAATTGAGATACTCATCAAGATCAAGGAGATAAACATTTTTAGGATGAGCTGCTTTAAATTCAACTATAGATGTCATCAAAATAACCTATTTAGTATAGCTTTTTCTAATGACATTTTATTCTTTTGTGGTAATGATCATGACTCATTGAAGATCATAATGCTATCTCTCGAATGCTTCTTTAATAAATCAAGGTTGAGAATCAATCTTAACAAAAGTAAATTGGTTATCTCAATAAGTGTTTACTATAATAAAATTCAAGTATTACCTTTCACATACCTTGGATTACCTATATTCCCCAAGATACCTAAGTTCATAATGTGTAATTACTTGATGGAACAAATCAAGAAGAAAGCCTCTATTAAGATATTATTTTGTTATGTTAATTGAACCTATCTATTTTGTTGGTTTAATTTTGGAGCTTAAATGGGAAAATTAATATTTATTTTGTTTTAAGAGATGAAAAATGGAGATTGCATCAAATTGGAGCATTATTGTTCAAAATCACGAATTTTATAAAAAAAAAGTGGAAATTTTATCATAGTACATAAGGCAAGGTCATGCTTAATGTCATATTCACCTTAAGAGCTTGAATCCAATTAGGAAACTTATTTCTAACCCTATTATGTAGGGATTTAGATTTGTTTAGATAAGGATCTTGACAAGATAAAAGAAGGCCAGGTTTTGAGTAGGAAGGATGGAGAAAAACTCATCCAAAACTTCTACACGCCATTATTTTTCATTTTCTTAGAGTTTTCTCTTCACCTTTCATCTTTTCTTCTATCTTCGATTTTAGAGCTAAAGTCATGTCTGGATAAATCCAAATATTCTAATTCAAGGGGATTCAAAATTCTAGTTATAACCTTGTGACTTTTTATTCTAAACTTATATTTATGGAATGTTATCATACCCAATCAGTTGATGGTAAGTTTTCATTTGAACGTTGGGTTTGAACTAATTAATTTAGAAATTTTTGAGACTTGTTATGAAGATCCTAATAGGAAAAAATCGCTTAGATTTTGATTTGTTTTATCAATTCTTTTGAAATTTAAACTAACTGCATGAATTATGAAAATTATTCTTTTTAAACCAATGATCAATTGGTACAATTGGATAAGATATTTTCCTTAAATCGGAGTAAAGTACCATTGAATTTCTCACCTTAACACTTAGTTATTTTATTTTAGTTCCTTGTTAAATTTAGTTCATTAGTTAAGTAATCATAAACCACTCTCCCACCTTTTTTATCAATTGAAATTAAGAACCTAGTTTTTGATTCTCTCGAGATTCAACCTAGTTGCTCGACTACTACAAAAATTTTTAAATCATAATTAATTTTAAGAGCTTCAATAACCCAATTGGTCTCTATTTGGAAAAATAAATTCTTATCTCTGACTAAAAGAATTAGATATGTTTTAATAAATCTACACATCCACTGGTGTGCTCATCTAATTCTCCCGCAATGAATCATCAAAGAATTAAAGAAGATGATCAAAAGGTATATATAGACTGGAGATATTAATAATGCCTGTGGAGCTAAAATAAAATGGTCAATAGTTTTTTATATTAAGCAAGAGGGAGGGCTTCGTTTAGTCTCTCTCAAAACCAATAATCAAATGTTAATAGCCAAAAGGATATGGAGGCTAATTATTAACAAAAAAGCTATATAGGTCAATTGGATGTTGTGTATTATTTATCCAATACTAGCTTATAGAAGGGAAACAAGGAGTATTCATAGCCCCTCACTAAAATGCTTATTAGGAGAAGCTCATTATAGCCCTACACCAAAAGTCACATTAGCAATGGTTAAAATTAATATATTTGGTTCAATCATTGGTGCCATGTTAGTCCCCCTCATCTTAAGACTTGAACTAAATTCCCTAAGGATTAGATTTCCTCAAATTACAAGAGTGGATGAGTTGGTGAAAGGACAATCTTGATGATACAATCATAAAGGCATGACTCAAATTACTACTAATTTACCACACTATAATAAGGATTCCTCCATTCCTGATTACTCTAAAGTCCCTATATATATCTTAAATCTTCACTAATAAAACATACTTAGAAAATTCTGAACCCCCCCTCTGCCCAATATAAGTTGGTCAAACCTCATTTACTCTATTTCTATCATCCCTAAAGCTTTAGCCACATAATGGCTTACTTTCAAGCTTAGACTATGAACAAATATAGATATAGAAGTTTTTCTAATCAACTTTGTACCTTCTATTAGATTGCATCAGAAACATTTCCTCTTTTATTTTCCAAATGTGCTTTTTCTTAAATCATCTAATCAAGGATCTAGAAGAAATTGAACTTATTATGTAATGACAATAAGTGGTCATTGATCATTGAATGGATCATTTTTTATATCAGAAGGTTAGGCAAAGATCCATGGTGTTTAGAACAGCTTTCACATGTTCTGTTTATGCGATATAGAGGGAAAGAAACATCATAATCCATAAGGAACTAGAAGTATACCATAATGTATAAAGTGATACACTAGATAAGGGAGCTCCTATTAGTAAACAAATGTCATTTAAGAATTAATGATAATGCCAGAAGATCTTGATATTTAGACCAGTAATCCCCCATAGTTTTTAAACTCCAACAAAACCAAGGATGCAAAATATTGTCCTTCTAATATGTAATGTAGGGTAATGATAAGTAGTATATAGTTATAGCTTTCTGAGTATCTTCAACTTTGTAATCTAGAATAAAGTTCTCCTTTTAACTTATCTTTTGTATGGATTCCTTAGGGCCTAGCTTATGCTTTTAGGAATATACTTATTTAATTTTTAAAAATTATTTTGAACATTTCAATGAATTAAACCTCAATTGTTACATAATAATTTGTAAATATGACATATTGCATATACATTTTTTATAAGCAAGAGCAAATTTTAAAAGATTGAGAAAACCCCTTAATCTTTAGATAAATTTTAAGAAGCTTTTAAAATAGTTTTGGATATATTCTTCTTCAAAAGAAAAAGTTTTCAAAAACTTGTTTAAGGAATTTGATCAACCAATGTAGGGATTTTGGTGAGAAATATTAGGGTTACAGATAAAATGGTTAACTAGCAGATATTGATAACATGTATCATCAATTTGTGATTATATTGTTAGATTAATAAGGTTTATTGTTCGATTAATATGCTAGAATGGTCAACTAGTGGTACTTTTACTAGCCATTATAATGGTTCTTTTTCATTTTAATGAATATTTTAAGTTATTTTAGCGTAAATATACCACATATGGGTTATGGGAAGAATGTTTCTATACTATAGAATTCTAAGATCTTTAAAAGGCTAGAAAGTGCATCTGTGAACGATATAGCAGATATTAAGCCTTTAAACGTTGGTATGAATAAGATAGTAATGTTTTGAGTTATATGGTTGTAAATTGTTTTAATTAGGTAAACTAATTGGGATTAATAATGTGAGGATCCCTCTTGTCCTTACACATTTCAATAGTTACTTTTTGTTTGTGGCAAAAAAATACTATTATAATGGTTGTTCTTCACCCGTGACAAAGAAGATGTTGAATGGAGGGATATAGGGTAAAGGTTATTTATTCAGACTATTATAAATTGGTTTTATCTTTTTGTTCTTCTCTCTTTAAATATCATAATTGCTTTATGAATGTTCTATATGAATTTATCATAATCATTCATAAGAATAAGGCAATTCTTTATTAGTTTATTAAAAAAAATGAACATGCACAATTCCTTCCCTTCACCCACCCCCCACCCCCCAAAAAAAATGTCATTAAAGGGATAAATAATTGGTATTAGAGTGGATCTCATTTATTGTATATGTATATAATGAATTATGAGCAAATTTTACTGTGACATAGTTTAATTCACTTTTTGGTGACGAGGGTTAGTATGTTAATCTTACTTCATTTTTCAATGAATATGATTACTTATTTTAGATAAATAGGATGAAAGCTTCTCTTATTACTAAAGATTTTGATTTATAAGCTATTGTAGGGAAGAGTGGGTATAATAGGACTAGCAACAGACTCATGCCTTTAACTAGTATGGCGATAAACATTTTATTTTTCACACTAGAAATAAATTTGCTTTATAAAGTTTCAATATATTAAAATGCTCACGATATTTGGCACATACTTGATCTTACAAATGGTAATGATTTTAATAATTATGTTAGTTTTAATGATATTAATATTATTCATAATTGGTTTGATAAGAATCTAGATGAAAATCAAGAAGAGAGTAAAAAGATCAGGAAAGAACGAAGAAAAAAGATAACACTAAAGATTGCATAGAATGATATTAGTAATGTCTAAAAGCAAAGAATCGATAATAAAGTGGCTCACATGAGCTTTATGGAAAATAAAAATGAGGAATCATCTAGTTAATCTCTCTATATGATAATGATTATGGTGATAATGATGATGATTTGCCTTATAAAGAACTTGTTGAATGCCTGAAATGATGAGCTTTAAAAGGAAGAAATTGTCTTTGAAATACAAAGAAGTTTAAAAACGCTTAGATTTATATACAATTTAGAATGAGAAAATAAATTATGATATGCATGACTTGATAGAATCTAAGAATGTGGTCATTATGAAACATTGTCAACTTAATTTATTGTATGGAAATAAAACATTTCAGAAGAGGTCAATGAGCTTAAATATTCCTTATTTATATTCACTGAGTACCAAAATTTTGAATAACATGCTTAAAACTTAAAAGATCTAAAATGATAGGCATGGAATTAGTTTCACTTATAGAAGTGCACCATTCATTGATGAGAAAAATTTTTATAAGAGTAAAGCATTTATATGAGGAGCTATTACCTAATTAATCACACAATCGTATGGCATTTAGTTCTAGAAATAAAAATTCCAAAATGTATTTAGCATTTTATAGGTCTCAAGACAAAAAGGAATTATATGTATTTATGTACAGTTAATATTCTAAACCTAAAAGACATGGATTATAAGGAAAAAAATAGGTATAATTTTGATGAAAGGCCACATCAAAAGATACCGTAATATTCTTCTCATTCATATATTCCACTTTATCATTAAAATGAAATAAATTAAGTTCATAATCATCATATGGTACCATACAAGAAAAAGGGATATGTTTATAGTCAATATAGGAAATTTTTTCATTAAAAGAACATGCTTTATGATAACTCATTTATTCTTCATATCTCCATATATCCTTAGGCATGCCAACAAGTTGGGATGAGCCTATTGTTTACCTAGTCTACCTTAACCCTCTATTTTGTGACCTAAGCTAGTCAAAGTTTGGTTGAGCTTAAGTCGTACAATAGGCTTGAGTTTAGATCACCTAAAATGATGTCATTTTAGGGTGAGGGTTAGGCCATTTGAATTTGGCTTTGAATCATAAGTTTGAGCCTAATCTAAAGCTCAGTTAACCTAGACTAGCTTGTTAACTTTAGATTGGGCTGGGTCATGCCAAATTTTTCATCTATATATATCTAAAGTAGAGATCCCAATTATAATCATATCTAAAGAAGACCTTAAAATGCATATTGACCATATTTTTATTAGTCTTTCTCATACCTTCAATTCTCATACTTTATGGTGTTATTTTATGGTAATTTTGGATATATCCATAGAAATTTCTTTTTGAAACAATGGTTATTAAGTAGACCTAAAAGAATATGAGTTGAAAAAGTTTTAAGAACTGGCTCCCGAGGACTCAAATCTATATGGGTAAGTCAATATCAAGTCGTGAAAAATGAAAACTAATATTTGATATCACGTCCATTTATATCAAATGAGGAAGACTAATGGTATCTACAATAATTGATTTAAGAGAAATATTACCAAAAGCCTTCACACGAGCCAAATAAGGAAATTAGATCAAAAGACCAATTATTGAATTAAGTGAAGGAGAAAAGGAGGTGAACATTGGTTATATATAAAAGGATTTATACACTTTGCTTTAAAAATTGAATAATTAATTAGTTGTAAATCAAATTATGACAAGAAAATGAAAACAAAAATTAATTTCTTTTGTTTTTATAGGTTATAAAATTAAAATAAATTAAAAATAGAAATGAGAAATGAAATAGAATATATTATTTTATTGAATTTTGAAATGAAAACAAAAAAATTAAAACTATACAGGTCTATGAAATAAAAAAATTAATAGACACATTTGATACTCAAGAAAATAAAGTTTTTGTATAATTAAACTTATGTGTACATTTTTGTGGCATTATATTAATACGTTGATGTTAAATACCTCGATGTTCATTACATTTTTATTTATAGATGAACAAAAAATATATATGATTTATATTGTAGACTTATTTTATTTGTTATTTATTATAATATTATGCCACAACTTTATATTGTATTGATAGCACAATATTTTATCTTATTTTATGTTTATATATATTTTGTTATTATTATTCTATATTTATTTATCAAAATTTTTGTTTCTATTAAAATTTAAATAAACTTTATTATTAAATATTTAATCTCCATGACTAATTAATTATGTTGAGTTTAACATTTATACAAAAACAACCCAGAGCAAATCCTGCTGGTATACGAGGCCTGAGAGGTTCATAAATTCCCAGTCTTATCCTTAATTAATAAAGAAGTTGTTTCCGATAGATCTGCATGAAATATATAAATAAATATATATACACATATACATACATACATATATACGATGTGTTGAGTTAACATTTATAAAAGTGTGAAAAATCATAGTTATTCATATTTATTTAATTTTATAGTTGAATTGCTTTAGTCATTAGATAATTTAGTTATGTGAAGTTATTATTTTTAACATGTAATTTATAAATTATGATTTTATAATAAAATTTATCTTTACTTGATATATCATTTATAAATTACTAAAAATCATTATCAATTTCTAATTCTTATATTCGATTCAAAGTGAAACAATTGAAACGTTTATTAAAGCTAGAGCTATTCGACCAAATAAAAATATTTATGAATTAAATGTTATATCCACTTAAAAGTTTAAAATATAATATTCACGTTAAAAAGTTGATCATATCTAACAACTACTTAATTTTGAAGAGTGAAAGTGGGTCAAGAGTTGTCATCTTTAGGCTTGCAGAATCGAAGTGAGTCAAGAGTTGTATGACTAAACCATTACAAATTGATTTTTTTCTCTTTTTCTCTACTCTATTTTTAATTGCTTTGAGATTATCATATATGTCATTATAGTAGATAATTCAATCATTAATTTACAAATAAGGAAAGTTAAGAAGCACAATTAACTCTTTGCTCATAGGACTAACAATTTATTAATAAATATCATTTGTTGAATGCATTTTCTAATTGAAATGAGTGGCATTTTCCCTTAATTTTTGCATACAATCATTAGGTTTTATACATATTTTTCCTACTAAATTGTTTAGTTTATCTGAATCTGCATTTATAGTGGTTCGTGTTTAATTTGTAGAAAATACACATGATTTTAGTTGGAAAGGACCACAGTAATGGTTAAATAAAGAAAGTCCAACCTAGTAGTCCAATAAAATGAAGCTAAACGACAGTGCAGTGGGAAACACAAAAGAAAGGAAGCAAAGGAAAAGTGACACTGTTCATGGATCAACAATTAATTCACTAAATACAAGGCAGCAGCACGTAGTATGTGGAAAGTAGGTAACATGTGTGAGTTTCATAAGCAAGTAACCAATACGATAGTGAAACATGAGTAAAACACTAGCAACATGGGAAGCACAAAGTGCTAGCTTGTGGGAGATAAAACGCAAGCATACAGTGACACACCAAAAAAACACAGACCATACGTTTTGCATAAAACGCACAGCTAAGGGTTTAATGCAAAAACAGCAAGGTGGCCACGGATGTTTATTTGTGACATCAACACGATAGTAGGGTAGGGCATAATAGAAAAAGAAAAGGTGGCAGTTGAAGCAACAGTGGAGGCATTGTGGAGAAACGAAGAAGTAGCAGACGCAGGGGGCGCAACCAGAGCAAACTGAAGCAGCGCATTAGAAGGGCGAATCAGGAGGCAGCACCAAAAGACCATGCACGCATGCAGTGAAGACCAGGCTGACGCACATAGAGGGCAGAGACACACGTACTAGGGGAGACAAGGATCCCAAAAACCTATTCATTCTCTGTTTTATTATCTGGTTCTTTTTATGTTGATTTTTTATTTTAATTGTTGTGTTCTTCATTCCACCATGAGTGAGTAGTTTCTCTGAAGCTTCAAGGTTGGGGCTGAAGCTTTTAGTTAATTTTATGTGGATTAAATCTCAGTTGATTTATGAGTATGGGTTTTATGGTTTTGATTTCTCTGTTTTGAAATTGATTTTGTTGGTAATGTGTTTGGCCAACTATTACTTGACAATGGTTGTTAATTGAAGAACCGATAGGTGAAAATTGATAACGCAACTCCAAAACAGGGAACTTATAAATTTAAGATTTAGATATAGACTGAATTTATAAGAGAAAACTAAGTTAGCAAAGAACTTAATGGGTTATGCTTGATTGTTAGGCATTAGGATTATTGCATAATACTCCCTTGTTACCTTGAAAAAGGTTCTAAGAGACTCGAGGCTCAACCTTCTACCAACCATAATTTGCCTCATAAATCGATCCAGGTAAAGTCCATAGAAAATGCTAAAAGTGGAACCTTCTTTGAAGCTTATCAAATTCCATTTGGAGTAATCCCTAGATACATTCGTATCTTTGTTTAGCATTGGTTTTATTATTTTTTATAGTTAAATTCCTTAATATAATTCCTCATTTTTACACAGCTGATTAGTCCAATTAATTGATTAATCCAAGCCTAGTACTTACACAATTACTCCATGTGGGACGATATTATACTATACTACTTGAGAACCATGAACTTGCGGAGTTACATCAAGTTTCTTGGCGCTGTTGCCTTAGAGTAATCCCTGAGTAATATTAGGCGACTGATTGTTTGGTTAAATTGGACATTTTTATTTTTCTTTTTGTTTTGTGT